>JAJJMB010017633.1:1894570-1976291 GCA_023531105.1 Papaver atlanticum | reverse complement strand
TTTAGTTTACAAATAAAATATACAACATAATAGACATAGCCGAAGTTAACCAACTAACGAAACTCAACCCTTGAAGCTTTCGCTGCGCAACTCTGATTTGTCTCTGAAACTGAAAGTGGGAATGGGTGAGCACATCATCCCTAAAAGGGGTTCCCAGTAGGAATAACATTTAACTTTTAAGTAATCATGGGCAAGATTTGGAAAACAATAATGTTTTCCCAAACATTAAAAAGTGACCAAGTCACTGAAATAAACAAACATGTATATGGACAAACTCCTTCTTCAAATAAAGTATAATATGGTGTCAACCAGTTACACACCTAGATAATAATACTGTGGTGTATCGCCCTAGCCATAGCATAAAAACAGAAAGTAAGTAGGTATAAATGTGAAGGAGCGTATCCTATATACCACAAGTGGAAATTCTTATTCCCCGTAACAATTCATATGACAAACAAGCATTACAAGTCCTTTCCAAACCATGAAAAGATTAACAAAATCAACAGAATTATCGTAATGCAATTTAAACAAAGCATGGAATGCAGAAACAGACAATGCATGAGTTTGTTAAGCATAAACTTTTGTAAAAGAAGCAACAATGGTTACAAAAGAGTTAAATGTATCCCCACCTCTTTTGATGACAAGCCACGCCTACCTCGAGATCCACGATCCACTGGTTCATCCTTTGAATCGATCGTTGTTAATATAGACTAACTGTTAATCACACAAGAACTATAAGAATCTAGCCAAAATGGCTCAAACAAGAATCATATAATTATATCTAATGGTTCTACACCTTTTAATTCTCTATCTTTAGCATAGCTAAGGTTTACTAATTCAATTGGGTTGTTTCTAAAGTCCATTAGATATGTCTTATAACTATCTATACTTCTCTGAGTTCTTCTCATGAATCCTAACTCTTCAATCTAACATCAAAACAACTTCAGAACGTTAATTAAGTACCAACCCATTCGTTCTTCATCTTATTCATCAACTTATCTTGATTACTTCCTCTCATGAAAAAACCTAAACTTCGTTTTACCGCAACATCAATTTCTTCTTCTCGCGGAACCCAATCAATCCTAGTAGCACCACCTACTCCTTTAAATCATCATGTTATAAGACTAGCCATGAATCACTCACGAAATAACAACTCAAATCTTCTGATTGAATCGATCGAGAGAAAAAGAGAAGAACAGAAAAGAAGAAGAAAGAGAAAGAAGAAGAAAGAAAAGGAAAGAAGATAAATGAATATCTTCTCGACCTTGTGTCGATAAGACCAAGAATAATTATTAAGGAGCCAAAAAAATGGATAAGGGCAGCCATGCGGTTTAGATGCAAAATGACTATTTTTCCCCTCGTACTAATCCAGTGATTTCTTCTTCGTCTGGTATCTGAATGACGCATTCGAGTAGTCCGTCTCGCATAACTTTTCGAGAACTATCGAACGATACTAGTTTCGTATCTAATTCGTTGTTAGATTAATTTCTAATAATTAACGTTAGTCTTAAATTAATCGAGTTATTAGCGGCTAATTCGTCTCTTGACTATCGCTAGACCAGTCAAATAGCGTTGACGAGCTTGAGGGTCCTTACACAATCCAAACATAAAAAAGTTCCATTGATTCAGTTTCTGTAAATCCATTACAGGTTTAGCCGAGAGAGTTATCCCTACCAGCACTTTCTCTCTCTTTCGAGTTTGACCTTAGTGAATAGGTTAATGCGTCCCGAATCACATGGATCTCTTCCTGCATAACAAAACGCCCTAGTAACTTATTTTCATAAAAATCTACTTCTAATCCTTTAAAACGTTGGATAAGGACAAATGAGAACTCCCGGAGACTCAACAGAATCTTTCAAAATCTCAGGTCGACATCCAGACTTATCTGATAACGCCTTTAGAGTTACCGGTAGGGATATATCCAACAAATCTAGATCGAGTACACGTTTCCTAAAGAAGGAGTACTAAAACTGCTAAGAATAGCATTGACAGGATCTTGTCTACTGATAGACGCATTTATGTGTCTATTTTCATCTCTATTGTGTATATTGTTAGTACCCATTTTTGTACTTATTTTGGTATTTTATCTCTTTGTAGGTGTTTTTGGAGAAATAAGCTTTTGCGGCGAAATTGGCTCGAAAAATTATTAAAGGCACCTGGGAGGACATTTGCTATTCGGACTCTCACTTTGGATATGGGGTAACCCATTTCCAAGCAGCTACTAAACACAGACCGGGACTGGATAGGGGGAGGTCACTTTCTTCTCAAAATTCAAATTATGTTTTTGGCGGGAAAATAAAAACACATTCTGGCAGTTTTGGTGGTAGTGATTTGGAGGAGTTTGAGTTCGATAAAACCTCTGATTTTCATAGGGTAGACTCCTTATGGGTCTAGGAATCTAACATGGGTGTTGAAATCGATTAAACTGGGCTCAATCGACGGATTTTTATCTCAACAGCAAAATATGGAAAGTCACGTGTGTTGCCGATTTTAGGAAATTTTAGAGAGATTAAAGGCAAGATTTTCTTCCCAAAGCTTGATATCTATCTAAGGAAGAGTTTAGAATCAAAAGGAAAGCTCAGATACGCGTGGAAATTCTAAAACAAGAAATTGCCGCAACTTTGCCGTGAAGAGAAAGAAAGAGATTTCGGAAGATTTTGGAGAGATTTAATCGGTCTTTTTGATATAAATAGATTGTTTGGGTCATATAGAATGGGTGTTGAGAGTTTGGGGGATGAGAAGGGCTGAGGAGTGAGAAATCAAGATAAACAGAAAGCTAGCTGCTGCTGTTTTCTGCTGGTGCGGAGCTGAAGAACACGAAGAACATAAGACGCACACGGAATAGTCGCGAAGAACACGAAGAATTTCGACCCACATCGAACCGTCGCAGAAGCAGTCTTATATTCAACTACGAAACCCTTTTATCTTTTACGTCTGTACTTGCTTAAGATATTCAGCGACTTCTATCTTCCTTGCAAAAGGCCTTCTGTAACTACAGTTCATTCTCTTCAATAAAAACACCTATTCAGCCATGCGTTATTATTTTGAGCGTGTTTTCACCATGAAGAACTAAAACCCAACATTGGGACGACGGAGGGAGTCGATTTTCATCATATGGTAAATTTAATTTATTCTTTTTATGACTTTTGCATTAATTTAAAATTGAATATGATTTGAATTAATTAGTTGTCATTTAATTTGATGATGTATGCTTAACTTAAATGTTTTGATACATCATGCTTAGGATTTACAACTAATCTTTTGAGAATCTACTTAGGCAAAAATAAGAGTCACCATATCATATTTTATTTGGGTTATAATTGTTGAGAATAAATAAATTGAACCACATGCATGAGAATTGGCCAAATCCTTAGTCCCAATACCTCTCGCCCATTGTTTATAATTTTTGTTTATATATTTTTATTAAATTTAAAAACTCGAATCTTCACAAGTACGAGTTGAACGAATCTTATTACCACTTTTTCTACAACAATTAAAATTACATCACCTGCAATCGACCTCACCGGAGAAGATAAAGCTCATTACGAACGCGACAGAGCAAAGGAGCAACCATCCAGCCGACCTTATCACTCTCAAGAACCTAAAGGACCAGATGGCGTTCTTAACTTGGAGATTCTGACGAATATTTGCTCCAAAATTCTCTTAGGTCAAGGGCCCTAAAACTAATCACAGGGGACTCGGGAAGTTTACTTCACTTTACTATTTTACTTATAACTTTTTTCATTCTGTATCCGATTGACCTAGTTCTTTTTCCGTCGATTTGTCTTTCGTCGTCTACAGGAAAAACTTACCGAAAACTTTGAAAGGCTTCAAAAAATTCGTGACCTGGTCAAAAACGTTGTAGAGCCACATGGGGTCATAAACCGCTAACAAAAATACATCTTGTCGCCCTTCCTGCTTCAGAGAATCGTGACAAGAACGCGACAAAGTATGAAGCGAAACTATATCCAAAGACGAGGCTCAACCGAAACTCATCCTTATCCGAAGACACAAAACTGCTAGTCGATACGCTACCTCAACACATGTTTTGTCAGAAAGAGGAGGAACTAGACCTAGGAGTTACGGCCAAGCCTCGATTAGCCTCAAGTTCAGCTCATTTTTCGATGAACCTCAGTTCACCCAAGACAGAGAAGGATAATATCTTTGCAACCGAATGTATCAAGGGAAAAGAAATCCGAAGCGATACTCATGAGGCCAAAAATTTAAATAGAACTTCATTATTTGACATACAGCCGCAACCACCTACTGTCACTGAAGTAAACAAGGGAAGGATCCAAGACCATTGTTCCAGGACACACTCTACTCATCCAAACACATACTAGCGGTCTCCTCAGTCAAAGCCTCTTCTATCGAAAAACCATCTCAACAAACTGCCCCATATCGGACGTGATACATTTTCCCCAGTCCATAAGGTGTCTACTACTCTCAAGTCCGGTTGACCATCTCCTAGGAGAATAGATCTCAGCAGAAAATTTGTAACGGATGTTCGCATGAGACCCTATCAAGACATCTAGCAGAGACTAAACAATGACTTTGTCTTATCCCTGAAGACTCAATCTCGAGCAACATAGAAGTCTTGCCCAGATGATCAAGCATATCCAGTAAATGAGAATCCATATTCATGCAAGAAACTGGGGACTGACGAAGAACCATGCATCTTTGTGACTAACATGAGGAGGCTAAACATCCAACTTCTAGATGAAAGAATCTTACACCATTAACCTAGAGATTCCTAGTATAAAACAAATTGGTAGGATTCATAAAGCTTCAAGTTAGAGACTTCTCACTAGAGGTGTACGAACGAGAATCAGATATGATGTCCGAGCCTCAGCTCCCCCGGCCAACCCTCGTGCATAAGCGCTTCAACCCTTGATATCAAACAAAGAATTGCGGGATGCTATCCCATCGTAATGAACTCAATCCTATGACAGAGATGTCGAAATACTTCTACAAGTCAAAGACGCATCCAGAGAATGATTCACCCATCTAGGGTTTCCATCACGATCAAGCAAGCTAGGCTTTACAAAACCCCGTATAAGGATTTCAGAGAGGAAGCATGTAGTGAGCTTACCCCAACGCGTTAGAATCATTACTCTTCTCAAGATTCACGTACAAGATAAACTAGGGTTTGTGATGGGTGAAAACGAGCATGCGGTATCTCCTATACTGAAAATGCCTCATATTTCATCCACCTAAACAAACTGGTACAAATGCTAGAGAATTTGATGGTGCACCCAAAGATAAATGTATGTCTATGTTCCTTCTAGTGCATGTTAAACGTGCCCGACGTTCCGAAATACAATCCAAGAGATATGATCAAAACACTGGAAACCCTATATTTTTGAGTTCAACTTCACATGGACTTATCACCATAGAAGAAAAAAATGATCTATAAATCCTAATTTTATATAAAAGATGAAAGGCGGGTCTTTTCTGTTCGAAACTTGGGGTCAACCACTAAAATCTGATGCCAAACGAAGTTTCTAGAGCCTCCAGAGTGAAGATCGTGCAAGGAAGGACTTTCTATTACGAATTTTACTCGGGGTTTTCATTTACTCGCATACGCAACAGAGACAGCTAGGGTTTGCACAAATTAAGAACTCTTGAGGGTCCCCTTCCTTTACGAGATGCATACATAAAAGATCAAGAGAGGGAAAATATCATGTTCGGCTGTTTCACTTTGGCCTCTGCATCTCGATCCGCCTGCTTATCATGATCCAGCTCTTCGACTACCATGCGCCCCTCCATAGTTTATAAGATTATCAGAAGCAATACCATTCATAGTTATCATTCTCATGATATTAAATCAGTCGGCAAGTGTCTCATCTGAAGTCAAGACATGGGTCCCGTGAAATCACCCTCATGCCGGTCAGTTGTCTCTGCACCCCGAATCTCTTTCTGAAAGCCCTATGAAATTGTCGAAGCTCGCCTCATCTCCATACTACCTAGGGAGAACTCATTTTCACCATGAAGAGTACTCTACAAACAAAGATAAGATTAGATAAGGATGCAAAGTTCAAATTACATGAGTTAAAATCAAGGGAGCAACAACGCACGACTAGGGTTTGCTTTAGTCCAATCCCTTAAAGTTTTGTCTCATCCAATCCCTTCAAGCCTTGTATTCTCCTAATCCATCCAAGCCTAACCTCATTCCTAGAGTCTTATCCTTATCAAGGAATCCATCTCACATCTCATGGGATGCTCACATATTTATTTGGGTCCACACTTTCCATGAAGAATCAAGAGAAGACATGTTTTTTTCGAAACTAAGGATAAAAACATATAAGCACGCCACATATATGTTTTGGCTCAAGGGGATCAAATTCACTACCTACCACAAGCTAAGTAAGGTTAATTAGGTCATAAAACTCCAATAGGCCGTTTCTTAAGAGTCTCGATACATCAAGAGTTCAAACGCAACAAGGACTCCTTTCAAATCGACCGATATAGTTCGGCATACTTGGTAGCAACACCGAATCCTCCTACGAGTATTTCATTTGAATTGAGGATTGCATAGGACCGACGAAATCAAGACCTGCAGTAGGATATTCAACAATATTCGATAGCTGTGTTCCGTCTCTTCTTGTTTCTCAACGCGAGAATTACTGAAAGCTGGGGACTGATGGGTGGCAAAAGCATCGCCAAGAGAGGATATTTCTATTGTATTTCCATCAAGTACATCTAGAGTCATTCCCACGTCATGAGTCTACAAAAAAAAATGGAATCAAACAAGGTATATCGAGATATGAAAGTGTAAGAGGCAAATTGATGTGCACTGCCGTGGGAAAACGCGCTAACTGACGAAAATTCGTAAGGAATTTTGGAGTAATATCTTGAGCAAATATGTTTCTTTATGTCTCTGCTACAACATATCCAAAGGGCGCCTCAAACGGATAAGCGATCTAAGAGATGTGATCCCAACATCGAAGAAAGTGCAATCTGAAAAACTCCTGAAATTTATACGGGATTACTGAAGTCAAAAGTATACACGAATTTGATTATCCAAACAAACTCGGAATCAAGTCATTCTTTTTGTGTTAGAAAGCCTATCCTATTTTCTTTCAAATTTTGGGCTGGTTACTTAAATCGGAGTCCGTATCAATATTTTACATTCATTCTCCCTAAGTGTCTCAAATCTGAAGTATTATGACGAACACCTAAACGAAGAGAATCCTTGAAAAATAAATCTATTGATTCTATGGTCGAAGAAGTACGCATAAGAGATGATTGAAGAGAGATGATCAAGTTCTTATCCACTCATTGAATCATACCCATACACATGGTTTTCCAACTAGAGTTCAAGTCAAGCAAAGAAAGAAGTTTCAGGAAAAGACTGAAGAGTTAGGCTCTTAAATGGAATCTCAGTACAAATAGGATTTGTCAAAAGAATGGACCGATCTCTCCATACCTAGTACACGCCCAAAAGTGGTGGAAATTTTTTATCGTTTTAGTCCTATCTCGAAAGGGAATCTCTCAAGAAAAAATAAAAGGAATTAGAGCAAAAAGAGGAAATTAAGGAAATTTGTCTCAGATAAGGAAACCCAGGCTTTTCCTCCTTCAAAAAATTCCTCCAAGATGTGGACAAGACTTTACCTACTCATGTAAACACTCTCCAAGACCAATGGGACGTCATACATTCCCTCAGAATTTTTTCGGACGAGAAAATTTGAAAGAGAATTAAGGTTTTGAGGAAAATAGCCCTAATTTGGCTCAAATAAGGAAACCAAGGTCTTTTCTTCTTCTAAAATTTCCCTAAACCATGGACAATCCATTTTCATGCATGAGGATGCTCTCCTAGGCCAGTGGGACCTGATTTATTCTCTCAGAATTTTTGCAGGGGGGTCAAAGTCGAAGAGAATTAGGGTTTTGACAAAAAAAACCCTAATTTCAAGAATTTTGTGAAAAAAGGGATTTGTTCTAAAAGAGAGGGGACTGAGCCTCTCCCATTCTTATAGACGGTTCTCTAAGCCTCTCTAAATCCCTTTTAGCTCATTGCTCTTTAACAAAAACGAGCTCATAAGGGATTTTGACCAAAGTACCCTTATATTGTAGTTTTGAGTTTTTTCAAAAGAGAAAGCGTTAACGCAACTAGAGACCGACCAAGCTCTCATCTACTCATTCCAAAGGCCTTATGCACATCAATATTGAGTTCTCCAAGTGTCCGAAGAAGAACGGGATTGAAATGGAATCCAGAAAAGCAGAATTTCAGGGAAAATAAAGGGAGTCTGGCTCAAAACAGGGAATTCAGGTTCATGATTTCCAAAAGCAGAACCAGAGACGCGTCAATCCCTCTTTAAAGACATGACTATTCCTAGGGAGGATCCATATTTCTTTCATGCCAGAAAAAAAAATCAATCTCATATTGGTTTTTGACGAAAATACCCTTGGTTTCGAAGATAGGCATTTTCTCTCGGAAAAGGTGTGTTTGATTGGTACAAGGAATTGAACAAGTTCTCAACATGCAAGGTGACGACCCCACAAGATAGGTGCGCGCCTTCCAAGCCTTGTCAAGCCTCTTCAGAGTGTCTGAAGGAGACAGACGTGAAGAAAAGAGAAATTAGGATTTAGGTACAGTACAAGCCTGAATTCAGAATTTGCATGGAATAGGGACTCCGTCAAAAGTAAGTGTCCCTATTTTATCACGGCCCTTCACCAACATCAAGGCTAGAAAGGATCCGTTCAAGAAATTTTCTCTTCCCCTGCTTGTCTATTCAGAAACTCAAGGATGCACAAAGAGAGAAAATTAGGGTTTTGGACGGGTAAACCCTAATCAACAAATTCCATTCGTTTAAGACGGAAATTTTGTCTCATCAAGACTTCATTATCATATAATTGACGTTCAACACAAACACCCAGGAAATTCCAAGGTCCAGAATTGATTCCAAGATAAATCTGTCTCCCATAGAAATACCTACGAGTTTTTGTTCCGTCTTTTGATAAATCAAGGTGAACATGAACCAATTGATACACCGGACTTAAATTCCGGAAGAACAACCTAGTAATATTAATCACCTCACAATAATATTAATCGTATGGCAGCGAAACAAGATATTGTGGAATCACAAACGATGAGACGAAGATGTTTGTGACTACTTTTTATCTTACCTATCGGAGGTTGAATCTCGAGCAAATCTTAGAGAAGATAGTACTCAATACGATAGAACAATGTAAGATCAGAACACGCAACTACATAAAAATAGTTAGGTCTGGCTTCAGAATCCCAATGAAGTCTTTAAGTCGTTAACCTATAATGGTTTTAGAAAAACCTAGGTTAAAGGAGAATCTACTCAAGTCGCAACTAGTATCACACAGGAGGTGTGGGGATTAGGTTTCCAAGTTGCTAGAGTTCTCCCTTATATAGTCTTCAAATCAGGGTTTGCAATCAATGCTACCTTGGCAACAAAGCATTCAATATTAACCGTTAGATGAAAACCTGATTAGATTCAAGCTAATATCTTTCAACCGTTAGATCGAACTTAGCTTGTTACACACAAATGAAAAGTGACTTCATTTAGATATGGGTAACCGTACCTAAACGTGTACACCTTGTTGTCTCAACAATAGTTAACCGAAGTTAGCCATATGAACACTTTCATATCAACCTTGTTTATCTCAATCACAACTAGTTCAAATGACTCAAATGAAACTAGTTCTAGAGTTGTTCAAACAGTTATATTCTCATAGAAGTATACAAGACACAATTGAAGCAAAATCGATTTTGATTCACGAGAATCAATTCATGAACATTATAGCAACGGTTTGCAAAAGATTGCATTCCTTATTATATAAATGTATTAGTTCATGAACAAACCGATTTTAGAACATAACCTACTCAAGTATGCAAACAGGTGCGCATACCTAAGTAGTCGGACTTGGTATGGGTTCGCCAGTATGTGAACGGGTACGCATACTATCGTACAACCAAACTAAGTTGAATTCCAGGACTTGAACTGTTACGCCGTTACGCATACGGGTGTGCACACTAAGTTCCTGGACTTCAACTATCAAACCAGTACGCATACGGATATGCATACTATGGTTCCCGGACTTGGAATAACTTGTAACAGTTAGCATACAAGTACGCATACTGTGCTATATCCAATCAATGGTTAATTGTTCTAAACTCCATTTTAATCATTGAAACATTCTTGGAAGACGAGAATAGTTGTCTCACATAAACTATTAGCTTCAAAGCAATTTTTAAGTGATTAACAGATCAATACAAAACATTCTGAGTCTACATCAAATGATTGTCTCACACAAATCATGTAAGATGTTACCAGGCGATTTTCACATGATCATCTTTTGACTTTCGTCAAGAATATAAGATGAAGTTGGTTAAAGCGAAAGCTTACCAACACATATTTCGAGAAATATGTAAGCGAGTTAAACTCGGCTCGAAATATCAAATGTGTATAATATAAAGTCTATATAGCTATACGACTTTTGTCTCAATAGGAGATATAATAGATGAGTTCAAGTCTCCACATACCTTTTGTTGATGAAGTTCCACAAGCTCCCCTTAGTAGTTATTCGTCTTCAATCGATGAACGCTGTGAAGTCTAAAGCTCAACTACACATTCTATCATAATCCGAGACATCGCTATAAGTAAACTAGCCTTATAGTTTTGGCAACTAAAATTGACAAACAAGCTTGAGATAGCAATGCTTTCGAGTTCGACCAAGCAGTGCTCTAACAATTACCACGATTAATTGTTTCTAGCCTAATTGAAAAAAGAAAAGAAAAAAGTCTTAGTCTAAAATCTAACTACCATTGCCCATTTCCTTTCACTAGATGTAATGTCACCAACAGAAAGTACAGACAAATTAACCTGAAGCTAAAAACAAAAATCAAATTCTATTACTCAGACATTAAAAACTCAAACTCATCATAACTCACAAATCAACCAATTGCTTACCTTTATAATACGATAATATCGTTTTTCCAGGTAACAACATTTTCAAGAGCAAGGAAACTGAATGTCTCTTGGGTGGGGAAATTGAGAGATCAACTCCTAGAAGATCCACCTTAGAAAATCTATTAATCCACTTAAAACGTCCCCGGCAGACTTATGAACCAGAACAACCATAATTCCATCATGTCTTCACGAGACGCAGCTGATTGTGATGCCATGATTCCTAGTATACATCCTCAACGAGATGCTGCTGGTCATGTAGGCTCTGTAGATGCGTAAATACGTCCCCAATGGACTTATGACCTAGAGAGGAGATATACATATCTCCTGTAAGCACGACTCACCCTATTTGAGATCAAGGACTGATTCATAGTACATCATGGCGAGATACGTTGGTCATGTCTGCTCTAGGCTCTGACTCGACTTACTGAGGTTTCCAGATAACTCCTAGGACATCCCCGCGAGATACGCTGGTTATTCTACATATGATTCCTTTCGAAAGACTCCTAGAACATCCTTTCGAGATACACTGGTCTTGTTGGCTCAACATATGGACACACAGTTGATTCCTAGCACATCTCTGCAAGATACGCTGGTCAAAGACAAGTGATCCAAAGTCTCGCAGAGACATTAATCGGGAGTACAAAACCTTTTTCTCTCTCTCCAGGACGAGTCCCAGCTGACCACAGAGAGATACGGATCCTTTAAGAAAATCTTCGGAGAGATTTTGATCCGTCCACAAAATCTCGGAGATATTCAAATCTCTCTGCAAAATCACGGAGAGATTTTGAGCCGTCCGCAAAATCTCGGAGAGATTAAAATCTCTCTACAAAATCACGGAGAGATTTTGAGCCGTCCACAAAATTTCGGAGAGATTTCAATCTCTCTGCAAAATCTCGGAGTATTTTGAGATGTCCGTAAAATCTCGGAGAGATTCAAATCTCTTCACAAAAATCTCGAAGAGATTCAAATCTCTCCTCAAAATCTCGGACAGATTCACATGATAGGCACACGCCTTACGTAATGCTTAAGCATATTTCTCAGCCTCTCAAATACACTCACGTCTAGTAAATTGAGTATGGACTATACATGGCTATCCAAAAACGTGGATAAGCTCTCTTGAGCTCCGTATGCTCAACAAAGGGACCCACAAACAATAATACAGTTTTCACATGACATATGTGACCGGCCATGGAGAGAGGAAGATCATCCTCAGCTCCTCTCACACTTTGCACACGATTCCTGAGGAATTCCATTCCTTTTCACGTGACTCATCCTAGTCATTCTCACAAATCAGAGAATATCTCTCTATACTGGCCAACTCGGCTAAAGAGAATATTTCTCTCTCAACACATCATCACAAAGGCTGACTCAGCTTCACACAAATGGGGGGATAATAATTAGGGTTTTGGTCTGGCAGTCTACGACACGTGTGAGAAATACCCGGCTTATTTCTCATCGCAGAAGAGAGTAAAGGCGGTGGAATAATGAGATAAATTCAACCTAGTTTATCCTTATTCCTGAAGAAACGGGAGAATTGCTCTGCACTGCACGGAAAGTCGGGAAGCAATCCTTATCTTCACCGACCTGAGATTATAGAATTCATCTATAAATAGGTCCTCTATTTTTCCAAGCTACGATCATCTTTCTCATAACCTCTCAGAGCAATAACTTGTTCTCTGATCTCTCTCTCTCTCTCTCTCTCTCTTCATATGCTTCCCTCCCTAAGACCAGCCCTAAACCTCCATCTCTGTGACTGAAGCAGCCTTTGAACAGTCACTGTGCGTGGTTTAGGCGAAGACTGTTCGTGCTCAACCTCCCGAAACTTACTTTCAAAACCCTAGAATCCAGTCTCAAGCCTCTCACCGATTTTAGGTAACTACAACAGTATAGCCAACTATGCACTTGCTACAAAATAAAAATGAAGTTTCTAAACTAAGCTTGTACTTACGGAGAATTCTTTATCAACTTTAAACTCAAATAATTTGATACATCTTTTGCCGCACTGAAAATTTCTCCCCACCCTCACTCAAAACAAAACAAATCCTGAGAATAAACCTAATTAAAATTTTAAAATCTAAAGCTAAAAACTCAAAATCACACACACTGAAAACAGAAAATCAAAAGCAAAGAGAAATAGAGAGAAATTAAAAGCAAAGAATTTTAGTTTCGGCACCTGTTAACATATCAACAAAACAGTGAGTAAAAATTACAAAATCCTGAAAAAGAAAATAACTACTAAAATAGTAAATTGCAAAAAACCTTATCAAAAATATATTACAAACATATGAAAGAGAGCAAGCGAACTCAAACTCACTTCCCAACCATTCCATATATTTTTGTATTCTCGATCTCAACATCCCCTTATTCGATGCAATTTTTCTTTTACACCATTTCTCTATTTTATAACAAAAAGCCTTGGGGAAAAAAATGATTTCACTACCATAACAAGATTACAAAGGCCATGCAATAAACCCTGCTCATTTGGTTCTTGCACATGCATATACAAAGATTTAAAGAGACAGAGATTACCAAATGCTTTATGCTATCAGATTTCTTTCTTTCCCCTCCCACAAAATCTATCAGGATCCCCATGTAACATTTTTAGGCATACATGCAGAACAAATTGCAAAAGTAAATCAGCCAGCAAAATCGCAAAAGTAAGAAAGAGAAGAAGAAAATAAGAACCTAAAAGAAGAAATAAGCAACGTGCAAACAATGGTTTAGCCTTTTGAGAGGGCTTTATATAGAGACCAAAATCACAAACTTGGTAAACTTAGTTTTGGAAATAATACCAATCAACATCTAAAAATTGGTAAATTATTTAGCACAATTTTATATATCCACCGCATTTTTGATATTGTTATTATTTGTTGCAATATTTTGTTCAATCAATTCCTTATTTACCGATTACAAAAGAATTTTGTTCAATCAACCAAATTCAAAAATAATTAATTCATATAGTAATTAAAATAAGCAGTAAACCTACAAAATCAAAAATTAATTTCGGATATTAATTAAGTTAGTAATTTTAAGATAATGTTGGATTTTAATTCAAAATACTCAAAATATAAATATAAATATGTTTTCTTAGATACTCGAAAATATAAATATTAATTTCGTATATTAATTATTATAGTAATTTTTAGATTTTTTTACTTTACAGACGATCCAAAAAATATAAATCTAATTTTTTTACCCCATTAATATGTTTACTTGATTTTTTGTATTTTTATCGTAAATGTCCAAAATTAATATAGTTATTTTTTGTTATTTTCAGGATTTTTATCATAAATACGCGAAATTAAATTAGAAATTTTTTAGAAAAATTCGACAGTCATGATTTTAATAAAATCACGTAAACTCGGTGTAGTTATATGCAATAATTTTAAGCCGTCCAATCAAAGATCTTGGCCATCTAGCGGTTAGACGTATCAAATAATGAGTCCAGTCTGTCGGGTGTGTACCAACCACCTACCCAATCTACACTGCACGTTGTCAGATCAACGCACCATATTTCATGAAATTTCATCCGACGAATACGAATGGTTTTTCTACGAGACAATAAGAGCGCGCGGTTACGGTCACCGGCCAATAAGAGAGAGGGTGAGCTCCACCAGTGCTACTTCTATTCTGGAGTGAGAGATGGGATTGAGTTTTTAGGTTGTTGATTCATATTTACATGGATTTACATTCTTGGAATCGGTTATACCACACTTCCAAACAAGTTTAGAATTGGTTCACCTGTATTCCAAAATACTATGTGATTGATCAAATATCAAATCACATAAATGGGTTCAATCGGTTCTAACAATCACTAGGATAGGTTATACCTTAATATTGAAATACTTGTGATCGGTCACACAAGTTACCAGGATTGGTTACATCAATTACCGGGATCGGTTACATCAATTACCAGGACCGGTTACCATATACTCATGGTATTGCTTGTGATCGGTCACACCAGTTACCAGGATCGGTTACACCAATTACCAGGATCGGTTACACCAATTACCAGGACCGGTTACCAATTACAAGGATCAATTACACAACACTCTGTGATCGGTCACACCAATTACTAGGATCGGTCACACCAATTACAAATATCGATCATACCATCTCATGGTGATTACTTAGGATCGGTTACACCAATTAATAAAAACTAGTCATACCCAATCATAAGTCAGGAATTGTGATAAGTTATACCAAGATACATAACAAAGTTACGATCGGTTCTACCATCTCATACATATTGGTAATCCAAAGATTTGCAATGAATAGCTGTACCAATAAGCCTAACGATTTCCCTTTCGATTCATAAAACAAGTTCATGAATGTACTTCCTTTTAACAAATGTAAAACATTGTTTCCTAGGATGTAATCTTCACCATAACCCATTCACATAATCATAACAGTATATACAAGATTATGTCGATGTCATATCTACGAAGTTCAAAAGATAAGAGTTATACTTCATAGTCTAATTCCCTAATACTATGATCATACAAATATGACCATGTCACATCACTACATTATTATACAATATGTACAGTATATACAACTTCGCAGTTATGTTTTCAATATAACACGACTTGAAAGATACGTTAGGAATGAAACAGTTCAAGTCAATATTACTAACCTCAAGAGGAAGGATGATGTTGTCGTTGTAGTTCGCTTGTTCTTAACATTCTTCAGGTCTTCGGAGTAATACTTGTATGTCTTAACATTTCTAGGCTTTCTAGTCTAACCTAAACGAAGTCGATTCTAGTATATAATCAAGCGACTTTAGATAAGTTTTGACACACTAAAATATGACAACCAAACTTGACATACCAACGGTTGGTGAGTTCAACCAAGCTATGCTTTAACAATCTCCCATTTTGTCAATTTTAGTGATAAAACTCTTATTACATATGGATAAACAAATTACATGAGAATTCATTTTTCATATGCATGATTCCAAGTTTCAACAACACAATAACCTGCATATATTCAATCAATAAATGCCGTTGTTGACATTTGAATAACAAAAGCTTATACTCCCCATAAAGGTGAGAGCACTTATTAACTAGCTCAAATCTTTGTTATTCCCCTTTATGTAGTCAGAATATTACAACATCAATATGATATGTTTCTCCCCCTTATTCAATGCTTTACTATTTCGTTAGATATAACGTTTAAGCAGAATTGTCCTTTCATTAGTGATTTCAAATCACTTGTTTACTCCATATATTTCTCCCCCTTTTTGTCACAAAATGACAAAAGTTCGAGCAAATAAAGGACAAACCGAAAGGATCTTACAAATATAAAAGACTTGTAAACAACCTATAATAGTTAAGCACGAAGGTTTCACATACCACTTTAGATAACCAATATTAAAACCGAAACTACGAGTAATTTAGTTTTAATATGTTATTAAGGAAACAATTGCCAGAAGCAATTTTCCCTAATATTTTAACAAAACGACTAAGAAACTTAATTCCCTTGTTAAACCGACTACAATTTTCCGTAATCTCGGTACAATTGATATGTTCCATTATTGTGTATGGATGTGTATGTGTGTATGATTCAATTGTTTCCGGTTAAGAAAAAATGTGTCAATTTATTTGGCTTATTGTTTGGTATCTTCTTTATTGTTGGGTATCAAGTGTTTTTGCTTAACAAAATTCGGTGCAATTGCGATGCTATAATGTCTATGTTTGTTTCAATTGCTTCCAGTTAGGAAAAAAATTGTGCAAGTCAATTTATTTTTGTTTGTATGTATTTTTTATGGCTTAACGAAATACGGGATCATTTTTTTAGTCCAAGTCGATTCCGGATAAGAGAAACTAAGTTACTTCTGATCTTAGTTAGACTTATCAAATTGGAGGATTCGGTTATTCAAGTCTAATCGAATGCCTTGACAAGAAAAACTAGTTAACTAACCTAGTGTTTGTCTTGTCTAAAAGGAAAGGTCTAAGTTATTGTCTAAATAATTAGATCCTGATGAGAGAAATAAAGTTAATTCTGATCTTTATTTTGGTCTTATCGAAATAAACGATTATATAAGTTGAAAACCTGAAACACATATGTTATGCTAAACACAACTCATGTAAACAAAAATTGATTCAACATATTGTGTCGTTTTACATATGAGTTTCAATCGGAACACCTTATGATCCTTTGATAAAGCCTACCAACATGGGCTAGAACTTAATCCCGCTAAATAAAAAACCCACACAAACCATAAGGGTTAATTCATATGATATCGAATATTAAGGTTATGAAAACCGAAATCAGACATCCCATAAACCGAATACACATTGCAAAAATATAAACATTCATTCACAGGCTATGTAATGGGTAACTATCACAAGAAAAATTATAAAGAAATAATTTTATTCATAATAATGATAGTTTTATTCAAAAAGTAAACCTTATACAATAATTTAAGCAAATCAAACATTGATGTCTATTTTTATGATAAGAATCTAATCTTATTCCTTATTCCACGAGCAACTTAATCCTTCATATCACTAGAGGAAGGAAGGTTATTACTTTCAGACTCGATCTTGTGAATTTCTTCAAGAAGATAACCTTGTTGCTTGACCAGAAATTCTTGCAGTTGAGATTTTTTCATGAAGGAGTCTCCAAGAACATGTAATTCTGTCTTAGATTGAACACATAATTGTGTCAAAATCTCAATACACTGATCTTTCTTCAACATATTATCTCTTTCCTTCCTGTTAAGCTAATCTCTCTTTTTGATCTTCCTCTTAGGTTTCTTAGCATCAAGAGATGGTGCAGATTTATTCTTAAAGAGATCTTTCAGATCAAGCACCTTTGCAAGAGAAGACAACGGATCCTGACTCATAGTTCGGACAAGGAATGACCAGAGAATGAGAAAGATCTTTTTATATTTTTCATACTTCCGAAAATATAATATTCCTATAAATACGAATATCTTAAAATATATTTTAAATTACTAGATTTTATTCCCATAATCTACACCTAAGTGCCTTGATTTTTGCTTCCTCACATACATAATTGGCACACAAGGTGAGGATGCAATCTAATACCGATTAGGTAGTATTAGTATGAGATTTTCTCTCATCATGGAATTTAGAACAAGCAAGGTGTTCTCGATCTAGTATCGTACGATTAAAATATCTTCTCTTATTACCTCGAACTAACGAAGTTGCCTGAGATTGGTTGAAATTGCAAATGCACTTCTTAGCAATTCTTGTTCTTCAGACAGTTTCACACTTTGTCTTATTTTTTCCCTTTACCGTTAGATGATTTTTCAACATCGGAAGACATGTCCATTTTTAAAATGATTAAATCACTAATGGAGGAAGAGGGAATCAAATTAACAACTAGTGCAACATTAGATGTTTCCTCTTCTTCAGAATCATATGAATCAGAGGTATCATTTAGAGTTACATCTAATGCCTTGCTTCCGGTGTATTTCCTAAGACTAGGACAGTCTTTAGCCATATGACCAAAACCTTTACACTTAAAGCACTGAGGCTGATATTCATCACCTTCTTCTTAATACCTTTTGTTCTTGACAGGAACTCGATCATGGGGTCGAGAAGATCGATGAATATCTTTTATAAATCTCTTATTTCTCTTCTTTAAGAGATCTCGAAACTGTCTAGCGAATAATGATAATGACTGTTCAATATCATCATCAGAATCTTCTGCAATCAATTCATCAGAATCATACGGCAATATATTTTTCTCTATACGAGCTTTTGGAAAAATTTCAGCTTTAAAAGCAATTCCTTTAGCTTGAATAGATTGTGATTCATGATAAAAGATCTTTAACTTTCCAACAAGTGTGCTTCGTGAAAGAGTTGAAAGATCATTTGCTTATGTGATTGCATGCTTCTTAGATTCGTATCTAGATGTCAACGATCTGAGAATTTCCACACTATATATTTTTCAGAAATAGTTTTTACAAGAGAGGAAGAAGCATTAACTATCTCAGAGAGTTTAATATGAAACTTTTCAAAGGTTTCGTTGTCATCCATTCGAAGGTTTTCCCAATCAGAAGTGAGAGTTTGAAGTCTAGCTTCCTTTTCTGATGAGTTTTCTTCAAATACGATCTGAAGATTATTCCAAGCTTCCTGTGAAGTTTGGCATGTGGATACATGATGTTGTAGATCACGGCTTACATTATGTATAATGGAATTCAAACCATCGGAATTATGCTTTGCAAAAGCCTTTTCTTCGCCTGAATAATCCTCTAAGCGTTTAAACTCAGTTTCTGAACCTTCTATTTTCGGGCGATTATAACCATCGACGACTAATATCCAAGTATTAAAGTCTCGTGATTGAAGAAAAGATGTCATAGCAGATTTCCACCATAGGTAGTTTGTTCCGTCAAATCTTGGTGGTATGTTAACTGAAATCGATTCATGTGAACTGGAGTTCATTTCTTATAGGTTGGACCGCACCAAATACAGATTGTTAGATCTTTTCGTGTTTGCCTTCTCTGATACCAATTGAAAATATAGGGTACCCAAATACACCATAATCTTTTATTTATCCACCTATAAGTCCTCTACCGAAAGTGATTTTCTATTGAGTGAGTCAAGACAATACAACAAATCGGTTCACACTTCGTGTGATCGTCTATGGATACGAGATCGAGACAATACGACAACAAGATAACTTGTGTGATTGACTATGGATACAAGATCGAGACAATACAACAACGAAGTATGATACTTGATAATAGGTTCGGACTTAACCAAACTCTATAGGATCACTATCAAGTATATACGGAGTTAACGTTTGTGTAATTTACTTAAAATTACATAAACAAATATAATTGCGGAAAACAAAAGTAAATCACACAGCAAGATTTTGTTAATGATGAAAACTGCAAATATAGGAAAAACCCCGGGACCAAGTCCAGAATTAAATACTCTAAGAATTAAGCCGCTATACAAAATCTACACCAACTTCGTATAGTTGAGACCAAGCAACTACCCCTAGTTCATTTAGTTTCCTCAGTATCACTGCGCTTCCGACTTCAATGAGTGCACTCACTGGAAAACAATTCATTTGGATCGTATTCCAAACAGTAAAGGAATAACAAATTTGTTTGGTAACAACTCTTTCGATTATTTCAAGATAAAGATATCTTAAGTTATACGCAAATGCTCTTCTGTTTAATCTAATAAACTCCTTTGCATGGTTAGATCAATCCAATCTCTATTACCTAAGTAATAAGATTCATATTTGCAACAACCAAAATAGATCTCAAAGAGAACTATTAGTTGATGCCGATCTCATGCAACTAATCAATCGAATAAATCTGATTCTAGTTGGATCCCAGCCGATCAAGGTTTGTGCACACAAAGATATGAGAACTAAAATCTTCTTCATCTTCAAATCTTCTTTGATCTTCAATAAACACCTGCACAACACCACTTGAATCTCTTGTGATCAATCACACACATATTGGAGTCAGTTAACAATGGATTATCACAAGATGTCTTTATATCTACAAACAGTTCTAAACATCCCGTCGATACTTCGATCTAGTTTGAGTGAATCTTATATCCGAAGAGAAGATTCTCAAGAATAAACAAACTAGGTGCAATCAAAGTTTCAACCACCATTAGTCAATCAAATCAATCGAAAACTAATAACACCGCAATTATCTAGTTTCCCACCAACGGTACTCGTAGAGCTTCTTGATCCCACATAAGTCTTTAAACGAGAGGTCGTAACAGATTTCACCTAATTATGATACTTTCCTCTCCGAATAGACGGCTCCACCAAAAACAACAAGAATGAAGTTTTCCTTGGCTCTTAGGATAGTTTGCTATAAATGCAAACTTAGGTATTTATATACCAAAGATGTTTGGACACCAAGGAATTTCCAAAACCGAAAATATTCTCAAGATATGCAATGAATAGCCAAATTCGGTTTTCCTAATTCCAATAAATGCTTGTCCAAAATTTTCGAAATCTCTCAATAGAAAATCTCCAATTAGTAAATACACATTACTAATTTTTATTCTCTAGAGATATGCATTTAATTGATGGTAATTAAAGCATATGAAACCAAAAACCTTAATTAAAAGATTCTCAATTTATTTCGGGATAGGATCTCCTTGAGTACTAAGGAATATCTTTGAACAATAAATGATAAGAATTATTGTACGTGTTCAAAGTATGTTGACATATTTTCACTGTAAATCCTTATTCATATTTACATGGATTTACATTCTAGGAATCGGTTATACCACACTTCCAAACAAGTTTAGAATTGGTTCACCTGTATTCAAAGATTACTATGTGATTGATCAAATGTCAAATCACATACATGGGTTCAATCAGTTCTACCAATCACTAGGATCGGTTATACCTTAATATGGAAATACTTGTGATCGGTCACACAAGTTACCAGGATCGGTTACATCAATTACAAGGATCGGTTGCCATATACTCATGGTATTGCTTGTGATCGGTCACACCAGTTACCAGGATCGGTTACACCAATTACCAGGATCGGTTACCAATTACAAGGATCGATTACACAACACTATGTGATCGGTCACACCAATTACTAGGATCGGTCACACCAATTACAAATATCGATCATACCATCTCATGGTGATTACTTAGGATCGTTTACACCAATTAATAAAAACTACTCATACCAAATCATAAGTCAGGCATTCTGATTAGTTATACCAAGATACATAACAAAGTTGCGATCTGTTCTACCATCTCACACATACTGGTAATCCAAAGATTTGCAATGAATAACCATACCAATAAGCCTAACGATTTCCCTTTCGATTCATAAAACAAGTTCATGAATGTACTTCCTTTAAAAAAATGTGAAACATTGTTTCCTAGTATGAAATCTTCACCATAACCCATTCACATAATCATAACAGTATATACAAGATTATGTCGATGTCATATCTACGAAGTTCAAAAGATAAGCGTTATACTTCGTAGTGTAATTCCCTAATACTATGATCATACAAATATGACCATGTCACATCACTAGAGTATTATACAGTATATATAGCTTCGCAGTTATGTTTTCAATGTAGCACGACTTGAAAGATACGTTAGGAATGAAACAGTTTAAGTCAATATTACTAACCTCAAGAGGAAGGATGATGTTGTCCTTGTAGTTCGCTTCTTCTTCACATTCTTCAGGTCTTCGGAGTAATACTTGTATGTCTCAACATTTCTATACTTTCTAGTTTAACCTAAACGAAATTGACTCTAGTATATAATCAAGCGACTTTAAATGAGTTTTGACACACTAAAATATGACAACCAAACTTGACATACCAATGTTTGTTGAGTTCAACCGAGCTATGCTCTAACAACAACATTCACTGACGCATGGGACTTACCTCTCTATATCTTCCATGCATAACATTCCAAATCCACTCTTGAAAGAACTGTAGAATAGTTGTCCGGAATTTCAACGAAATATGAAAAGCTTTTATGAATTAATCCCACAGTTCAAAAGTAGTTTGGCAGTGAAGGAAGAGGTGATCAGCAGTCTCATCTACTTCGTTACACAGTGCACAAACTTTATTTTCTACGGTAATTAGTATCAAATATATCAACATTAATGGATCACAAGTATTTTTTTCCACAAAGTATTGTTGATTGGAATCGTTTAACCTTACTTTTTTTCCCCATAATGTTTATATAAAGTTAATTCTTAAAGTTGTCACAATTGTTGAACCGTAAGTTTAAGTAAATTTATTTTAGGCTTTATTTGATAGGTATACTTTAAGTCAATTCCTAAAGTTGTCACAATTGTTGAACCATAAGTTTAAGTTAATTTATTTCTGGCTTTATTTGATAGGTATACTTTATCCATACATGGGGAACGGTAAGGGATAAATTGAATAAACTTTCCAGTTCCAAGGTTATTGGTTTTTATAAGTTGGCGACATCTTAATATTCAGGAATACGGGAAAGGTAAGGGATAAATTGAACAAACTTTCCGGTTCCAAGTTTATTGGCTTTTATAAGTTGGCGACATCTTAGTATTCAAGAATATATGGAGGGGAAATTTAGTTGGAAACGAAAACAAGACCCTACAAACCATTCTCATTTTTTTCCCTCTTATATTCTTCTTCCCAACCATGAAAAACACATAAACTTTATAATCAAGATTTATAGCCCGTTTGGATACCAGAAGTAAAAGTGCTCCTGCTTCTACAGAAGCACAAATCTGAAGCAAAATGTTTGTGCTTCACAAAAAGTTAATTTTATAGCCTCTACAAGTAATTTTGAAATTGTATACACAAACTAGCTTTATATTATTGGTACGTTAAGTTGAATCGTATGCAAGACTCGTTTCTCCAATGAATGGTGAAAGTCAACAGAATTGACCAAGTCTGAATCGTAAATATATAACCAATAAATTGGGGAATATTAAAAGAAGTTTGGAAAGTTTCGAACCTGCCACCTCTTGCATCCAAAGGTAAACTCTTAATCACTGTTTTGTGTTTATAGATCTATTTATGAACGTAAAAAATATTATACTAAAATATTTATCATCAACCATGAATCTTCGAGACACGATTCAACATACGATTGGATCCTCAAATTTGAAAAAACGATTCACTCCAAGAGTCACATTTGCAAAAAAAAAATTATCACAGGAATGAAACCCCATGTAAGATTTCTTGTACAAAAGATATGCGAGTGATGCCAACTCGCAGCAAATATTTTCATAGTACCAGGAACTACTCATTCCCCACAATGTTTATATAAAGTTAATTCCTAAAGTTGTCACAATTGTTGAACCATAAGTTTAAGTTAATTTTTTTTTTGGATTTATTTGATAGGTATACTTTAAGTCAATTCCTAAAGTGGTCACAATTGTTGAACCATAAGTTTAAGTTAATTTATTTTTGGCTTTATTTGATAGGTATATTTTACCCAGTCATGGGGAAAGGTAAGTGATAAATTGAACAAACTTTCCGGTTCCAAGGTTATTGGCTTTTATAAGTAGGAATATATGGTGGGGAATTTTAGTTGGAAACGAAAACAAAACCCTACAAACCATATTCATTTCCCCCCCTCTTATATTCTTCTTCCCAACCATGAAGAATGCATAAACTTTATCATCAAGATTTATAGCCTACTTGGATACCAGGAGTAGAAGTGCTCCTGCATCTTCAGACTACTTCTATAGAAGCAGAAGTCGAAAGAAAAATCTTTGTGCTTCACAAAAAGTTAATTTTATAGCCTCTAGAAGTAATTTTGAAATTATATACACAAACTAATTTTATTATATCGGTACGTTAAGTAGAATCGTATGCAGGACTCGTTCCTCCCATGGATCGTAAAAGTCAACAGAATTGACCAAATTTGAATCGTAAATAACCAATGAACTGGTGAAAATTAAAAGAAGTTTGGAAAGTTTTGAACCTTACACCTCTTGCATCCAAAGGTAAACTCTTAACCACTGTTTTATGTTTACAGATCTATTTATGAACGTAAAAAATATTATACTAAAAGATTCATCATCAACCATGAATCTTCGAGGCACGATTCAACATATGATTCGATCTTCAAAGTTGAAACACGAGTCACGTTTGCAAAATATTTATCGCATGAATGAAACCCCATGTAAGATTTCCTGTACAAGAGATATGCGAGTGATGCCAACTCCCAGCCAATATTTTCATAGTACCAAGAACTACTTATTCCCCACAATGTTTATGTAAAGTCAATTCCTAAAGTTGCACCGTTGTTGAACCATAAGTTTAAGATAAATTGTTTTTGTCTTTATTTGATAGGTATACTTTAAGTCAATTCTTAAAGTTGTCACAATTGTTGGACCATAAGTTTAATTTAATTTATGTTTGGCTTTATTTGATAGGTATACTTTACCCAGCTATGAGGAAAGATAAGGGATAAATTGAACAAACTTTCCAGTTCCAAGGTTATAAGTTGGCAACATCTTAGTATTCAGGATTATAAGGTGGGGAATTTTAGTTAGAAATGAAAACAAAACCTTACAAACTATTCTCATTTTTACCCCTCTTATATTCTTCTTCCAACCATGAAGAACACATAAACTTTATCACCAATATTTATAGCCTGTTTAGATACAAGAAGTAGATGTGCTTCTGCTTCTCCAGACTGCTTCTACGTAAGAAGAAGTTAGAGAAAAATGTGTGTGCTTCACAAAAAGTTAATTTATTGCCTCTAGAAGTAATTTTGAAATTGTATACACAAACTAACTTTATTATATTGGTATGTCGAATCAAATTGTATGTAGGACTCGTTCCGCTAATGACTCGTGAACGTCAACAAAATCGACCAAATCTGAATAGTAAATAACCAATAAACTGGTGAAATTTAAAAGAAGTTTGGAAAGTTTCGAACCTGCCACCTCTTGCATCCAAAGGTAAACTATTAACTACTGATTTATGTTTACAGGTCTATTTATAAGCGTAAAAAATATTATACTAAAAGATTCATCATCAACCATGAATCTTCGAGACACGATTCAACATACGATTCAATCCTCAACTTTGAAAAACGAGTCACTCCACGAGTCACATTTGCAGAACATTGATCGCAGGAATGAAACCCCATGTAAGATTTCCCGTACAAGAGATATGCAAGTGATGCCAACTCTCAGACAATATTTTCATAGTATCAGGAACTACCCATTTCCAGCAGCTACTTGGTAAAGTCATAGACCAGACCTTATGTGTTATTTTACTGTGAATAAAAATATGATTTTGCATCTCAATATCATTACCACAAAGTATACATGAATCTTCGAGACACGATTCAACATACGATTCAATCCCCGACTTTGAAAAACGAGTCACTCCACGAGTCACGTTTGCAGAACATTGATCGCAGGAATGAAACCCCATGTAAGATTTCCCGTACAAGAGATATGCAAGTGATGCCAACTCTCAGCCAATATTTTCATAGTATCAAGGAACTACCCATTTCCAGCAGCTACTTGGTAAAGTCATAGACCAGACCTTATGTGTTATTATACTGTGAATAAAAATATGATTTTGCGTCTCAATATCATTACCACAAAGTATACAAGAGTTGTATAACGCAATACCTGTGTGCTACACCATGTCGATTGTATTTAGCTTTCAATGAGTCAAACACCAAACTAAAAAACAGATTTTTGGTTAGAAGGAAAGTTTCTAGATAAAAGCATGAGGGAAATCATCTAAGCCAAAAATATGCAACCAACCTCGAATATAAAGACTTCACAATAAAGATACTTGCGGTATGCAAGGACCATCTACTTATGTCAGGTAATAAGTCAAGTGTTCGAGGTGATTTACTAATTGAGACCAGAAGATTAGCTAATTGTTCAGTCTCGACATCGCTTAATATTCCCTTAAAGTTAAATCTCCAACTCCCATTATTTGTGATCATGTCTGCAGTTTTAGAGTGTTATCCTCTAGATAACTTATATATACTGGGGGAAGTATAAGCTAAAGAAAACCAACCAATCCATGTATCGTTCTAAAATGTAGTTTGCCTCCGTGAGTGAATAATGAGAGTTTAGTTTTCACTTACTAAAGATGATGTGACGACAATAACCCTCCAGTAGGAAGCACCATATGGTGGATCAATTTACCATGTACCTAGCGAGAAAACCCAGCTCCATATTTGTGAGTGATGATATTGTATCATAATTTATTTTTCTCAATTCCAAACTTCCAACCATTTA
This sequence comes from Papaver atlanticum, assembly GCA_023531105.1. Lineage (NCBI taxonomy): Eukaryota > Viridiplantae > Streptophyta > Magnoliopsida > Ranunculales > Papaveraceae > Papaver > Papaver atlanticum. The sequence goes on along the minus strand of JAJJMB010017633.1, from coordinate 1,949,642 downwards.
GGGAGCATTGCCATAATCATCAACTTGAGATTACATAAACCTAAAACCACCTGTTTCCTTTATAGCACAGGCTACACTCCAGTTAATCAAGTGGGAAGTCTTGGAGCCAGCATTATACTGGGTCTGGTTCATCTGGTCCCACCAGCGGTTCAACCACTGGGTTGAGTGGTTTGATGTGTATATTTATTAATTTAATTATGTCATTCTTAAATAGTTGGTATTCATTAAACATTTTCCCAGGGTTTTGTAGCATTTAATTTTCTATTGTTTGGATCGAGAAAACCCTAAGATGTACTGCCTCAAACATAAAATCGTAAATCCTATCTTACCCTTACATAAAACCGCTCTTATTATTCTTCGGCCTCCCAACTTCTTTCACTTTGTTAACTTGTTCTGCCTCTGTACGTCTTCTCCTTCTCTTTTGTCTTTCTTCTTCCCTTTTTATATCTTAAAGATTTATTATTATACTCCGTTCGACCCACTAGTAAATGATATTTTTGTCCTACTAATAGGTGATCATATCATTAAACAAGGAGATATTTCTAAAATTACCCTTTTAATTGATTATTGTTAATATAAAAAGTATGTATAATTTGATAGCAATGTTTGTATTCGTTACGTAGGTGTTTTAAAATGCTTTTCAATGGTATAAAGTTTACGAATATCTGTAATATAATTTAAGAGATAAATCATTTCTAAATTTTATTAGTTATTATCCATATGGGTATAGTTGTAAAAAAATACTTATAAACACTCATTTATCCTCCTTGCCTTAAGAGTTGTGCAAACTTGAACTAGGTCACCTGGTTGTGGGACGGAGGTAGTATTTTACTAATTCACTAATCACTATTGCATATTACGCCTCTTTTTGTCCGTAATAATAAACTAAAGATCTATATTCTTTGTATATATTGGTTGTTTATTTCCATCTTTATATCTCCCTGTTTTTTTCTTTTGGATTTCAATAATTTCTTTTGGATTTCAATAATTAAAATTAACAGAAAAAAAAATTAAAGAAAAAAAAGAAAAAAAATCAAATTAAAGAAAATGTATGAAAATCTGGATCAAACAGGTTCAATCAAAATCTGAATCGTCAGGTTTGCCGGTTCAACCGTCCGGTTCATTCATTTCTGTTTTTTGGAAAATTGTTGGGTCGATAATAAACCAGATCAGTTTTTTCACCGGTTCAAGGTTTTTCCGGTCGTACCAATTTTATCGCTGATTCACAATTTTTCCAATCAGACCGACCGATCCGGTCCGGTTAGGGCGGTCAATGGGATGCCAAATTCCGGTAACCGTTACTGATTATCCGAGTTCCTATAGGTAATTTTTCGACATAACGGTAATCGGAAAGTGATAACGGAATTTTATCGGTAATTATTGTCTTAACGAAACAATATCAGTTGAGGAACATCCCAATTAGTTAACTACCGATACCGGTAACGGTATTTATCGATAACAGTATTTACCGGTAATGTTTATTATTGTCCAAGGATGCAACTGTTTTCGAAAATCTTTGTATTTTTTGTTGTTGTTGCAAAAACATGTAATTAAGCAAATTTTGAATATATGTATGTATGTACTTTGTGTTTGGTATGGATTTAGAACCCAAAGCTTCTTATTGTGAACTGAATTTGGGCCTGAATAACAGGTTATGTAGAACTCTATCAGATAACGGTATTTATCGGTAATTTTACCGGTATCTGATAACCTTAACGAAACGGTATCCGATAGGATTTTGAGAATTCCGTCGAAAATTATCGGTATCGATACCGGCTAAGCCAGTTACCGTTTCGGTAGGTTCCGTTAACAGCCCTAGGTCCGGTATTCAAAACGCTGCTCCAAACTGAAATACGTGATCTCGAAGTGGGGGTAGAATGCAATTATTATGTATGGGGAAGGATCCAATTATAATAACATAATTTTGACATTTACGTGTCATTTTTTCTATCAAACCCAATCCGCTGTGAATACACGTTTAGAAAGATCAAATAAATGAACACCATAATGCTATAATTTTCGTAGACGCATTGCTCTCTGAATCTAGTAAAAAGGTTATAAAAGGTTGCTATAATATGAGTTTAGTCTTCAATCTTCATAAAGGTAAAAGTAAAAGAGACTGGCGAACTACGCACGCCTAAAGATACGTGAGTCTTTTGCCGACAATCTTTAGACGTAGAAGTGAATTGATGCGCAATACTAAAATCTTTGAGAAAGAAAGCACCCAAAATCAACTAAGGTATCGTGCAGCTGTATGATTCAGTCGCTTCTCCACCGAGATATTTATAGGTTTATTCATGACCTTAGTTTTATCAGAACTAGTCATAAAAACCCAAGTTGATCAAACTTGTGATACAAAAACCCCATTCAAATGTTGGGATACAAAAACCCCAAATTGATACAAAAACCCAAAATTTTTAAAAATTGATACAAAAACCCCAAATTTCAAAATTGGTTTCACCAAATTTTATGCATCAAATTCTTTGGAGTTTTTGTGTTACTTCTGTTTTGATGGGGTTTTTGTGTTACTTTTGTTTTGATGAGTTTTTGTGGATGGATAGTGACACCTTTGGGGTTATAACTCGCGGACCGTAGTTTTATATAATAATAATAATATAGAGAATCAAAGTGTCGAGAACATCGGATATAAGGAACGCATATCAAAACGTATTATTAAATATTATATAACAAAATGAACACTAAAATTAATAATTGTGGTAGTGTTATAAATACCCTTCATTTTTGTTGACCTTGCACAAATACCCCCGAGGCGTAAAAAATAATTATTTTGGAGTCAACTTGAGAAAGTTGCTTCCACTTTTTGGAAGCAACTTGTATAAAGTTGCGTCCACTTCTGGAAGCAACTTGAGCTAGTTGCGCCCATTTCTGAAAGCAATTTGTGCTAGTTGCTTTCACTTTTCAGAAGGTACGGGTATTTTAAAAATTGGATAAAAATATATTTTAAGAGACGAATTTTGAGGAGTATTTAAATAATGTTCCATTAATAATTTTCATCATCTTCCCAAAACCTTATAAACCCTGGGGCTGGGCCATCAAACATCCCATACTTTCTCCATTTCCCCCCACGTTTGAACGATTTGTTCAGTATATTTAAGTATATTCGCATAAATCTAGTCCGATTTAAGTATTAGGTTCAGTTAATCGTTGGAAAAGTAGGTACTTTGTTTGTTTTTTTTGTTTTTGATCTTTTTGTTTTTCATGCTTCTAAAATTATCAGTCCACTTTTGGCAAGTATACCAATTATCAACACTGTTGGCAGGATCATGCACACAAATTATAAATTACCAATCTACATGTACACAGATAGACACCAAAATATAGTAATTTTTTGTTTTACTGTTACATTCTGTGATAAACACTTGTAATTAAATACCAAAATTTAAAACCAAAGGTACAGGGTGCGGAACAAATGGGACAAAGGTTCTCCCCCACGACATGAAAGCTGAAAGCAGATTGTAGAAAATATATAAAAACCAACATATGAAATTTAAGTAATGGAGTGGTCCAGATATCCTCAATCGGTGACAAAATAACAAGAGATGTCAAACACACCTCTCTCCATTTTCAAAATAATGCTGCAAAACTCAAAACAAACAAATCTTAAATTTGCATTCAAGGCTATAAACCCCAAAAAGTTTAATCACTAGTACATCAATTATCTCACCAAAAATGTAATTATACCAATCCAACTGCAAACAAGAACAACATATGAACTGGAAATTAGATACAGGGATTTTATCGAAAAGATATATTCTAATTTTGTAATTTTCCATTTTTAAGGTCCAATAAAAAGAGAAACAAATAAATATAGGACGTTTTTTTTTATAGAGAGCCACGTGAGAGCTGAAAACCACAGTAATCTCCAGTAGAGTTCTCACAAGGAGTAGCAACATCGAGTTAATTAGTGATCGTTAAAGAGTATTTCTTAAAAGAACCAAACATTTAAGACTTCAAATCTTAAAAGCGTACATTGAAATCCGTACAATCAAAATGTGTGGTCCGCAATGTAGGAAGGAGACTTCAGGGACTAGGGTAGTTGTAGCCTTGTAGGGTTGTAGAAGTAAATCTCAAAATTCTTTAACCACGTATTTTCATTAATGGTTAAATTGCCTTTTTTTTAATTAGCACTAATAAATTTTATTTAGCTTAATTAATTGAGTTAGATTAATTAGGAGGATTAGAAATGTATGAAACCATGGTTTGGAAGAGTGAAATTATGGATTGTGTAGGAAGATTTTTGAGAAGAATTTTTTTTTTGTGAACGAAAAAGAAACCACACAAGTCAAACACTATTAAAATGGGTTTTCATGGCGGTTTAATAGTTTCAACTTACTCAAAATCTCAGAAAAAAAATTACACTTTCAGAACTAAAAATATGAAAAGTCGGCAAGGTCGAAAAATATCGACCATACCGACCATCACAGGTCGGCGTCTTTGTGAAATAATAACAGTCCCGACCAAATGAGTTTTCACCATCAGAAAAAGTGTTATATATGGTTCATTAGTCGGCAGGGTATATATTTCTTAACCTGCCAGCGAAAACATGGAAGTGCACAACAATTAGCTGGCAAGGTCGCAAATTGAAAACAGTGCCGACCAAAGCCTAGCTGTTAGGGCCGAAAATTGTAGAGAGTGCCGACCAAATTTCAGTCGGCAACTTGGTGAAAATAACCATAACGACTAATTACAAATTTGTACACAGGAAAATCTTATTTTCTGAGATATTGGTCGGCATGGTTGATAATCTATACAGTGACGACTAAGGTTAGGCCGACTAAGTATTATTCAGATTACCCAAACGACCAAAGCCCCAACGTCATACAAGAAAAACCATCTCTAAAATTGATTATCCGGCATGGTAGAAACTTCAAAATCTAACGACCAATAAAAAGCCGACAAGGTATTTAGTTGAATACCGTGCCGACCCTGTAAATGTCACATCCAGGTATGAAAGGTCGGCACGATATTCGACCTAGGAAGACAACGACCAAAGACACATATGAAAAGCCGACAAGGTTGAGAAATATTTACCTTGCCGGCCAAATACATGCAGATTCAGAATTTTGATTTTTTTCGACCTAATTAGACATGCAAACAAGTAAATGAAGTACTGGGCTGAGTTTATTGAATCACTTACTTTCTCAATCGCGCCATTTCTTCGGTTTCTTCACTTTCAAAAAAATTTTCACCCAATGTTTTTTTCTTTGGTTTGAGTTGAGCGGTTCTTCCAATTTGGGGGTCATCTTTATAAGGTTTTCTATAAGTTTGCTTGAAACGATTCTGCATTTTTGAAGATTTATCGACGATGGAATTTTCGATTCGATAATCGACGAGTTTTTTTGGGTTTGATGATGAAATGTTGATGGGAGGTCGGTATGGTGGTAGGAGGAGGAGAGGAAGAAGAGAAGATGAAGTGAAATCAGATTATTAGGTTAACTTTTAATTATAACTGTCAATGGTATTTTCGTAACTTCATCCCATTTCACCACCCCTTAGCAAGGGTACTATGTCCATTTAAATTTGGGTATACTCCAATCTCGCCAGGCTAATTATCAATTATTTATTTATTTTTCAATTGGTAAGAAATTTGGTACTGGCAAATTTCGAACCCAGGTCACTGATATGTATCATCACCTAGTAACTTTACCACATACCTGTAGTGGTTCGAAAGGTAATTGTCATTTTATGCTGCAGACATATTTGTTTCAGCCGAGCCATGTACTCTTCAACTGTTAAAACACGGCTCGGTGTAGAGCATATTGACAATCCCCAAATGGATCGTGGATGGTGATAAGTTGATGCTTGAATTATAGTAATTCTCTCTGTCAAAATTATTAAGATACAACTTAGTTTTTTTATCCAACTTGATTAGGTCTACTAATTTGATAATTAAGACGAAGAATGTCAAAAGGGTATATGGTCCAAAAACAGGACAATTCCTCCAACAAAACAGTAAGCGTGAGGCCAACCCATTTCTAAACATGTAGTCATGTCATGGACTCGTCGTATACGTATCAATTAAAGATAATTGCAAAAGATGGTGTTTAAGAGCTTAATCAAGGGTTACAGCCAAAGTCAGCCTTGTTATCTAGGATGTAGGTACTATAGATATATTGATTAGCATCGAATGATTAAGAGATGTATAATCACGTTTTGATACAGAAAATATCATTGGGTAATAGGAATTAACTGGTCAAAAATGGAACTCGTTCTCATTTTGGTTAATTTAGAACGTGTACGAAAGTCTAACAATCAAGATCAGCATAACATCTAAAGTCTTAATCTTATCGCATGAATTAGTACGTATTACCACAGTCCACATATCATTATAAAGCTACTACAGAAAAAAGTCGTGACCGAAAGGTTGGTTGTACCTTTAGACTGAAACCATGTTTAGGCTTATGAAAGTTTTAAGCAACACACTCTTAATGGGGAAATGATGCTTATTGATTAGCTAGGTTTGAAAAATGGGGAAAATTAGTACAATTGGCGGCAATTTTTTCAACTCCACTTTTATGTGCCTTAGATTAATAACAAGAGATCAAAGTTCTTACACGTAATTACTAGTAATTTAGAACGACAAGTATTTAGTTTAGTTGTGCATGAGATTGCTATAAAATCCACCATCACATGTTATATATGAAAAATGATGGAAACACATCAGTCGTTCACTACGGTCCAAATTCAGCTGGATAAAAAAATTTAACCAGATAAATTGCCCGCTCAAGAATAATCAGAATGTGCACGATGCCCATAAAGATGTGTATGGTAATACACCCCAAAAGATCCTATCACGACTCTATATTTATTTATATGGCCAAAAGATTTGCAATCAGTTTAAAGGGAAATTGCTAGTTGATGACGTTTGTTATAAAAACGAATTGTTCACGCATATGGTGTGCTTGGTTTGCATTTCAAATGCATGCATTGAAAACAAACCAAAAAGAAAAGACTCTGGTGCAACTGAATAAGCAATGATGCAACACCAAGCATGCCGCTGACAAAGAGATCTATAATAGACATGAAATAGCAATAAGCTACACGTAACTTGCAGAGTTTATGGCTTACCTAATACACGAATTCTTTGATGATTAATGAACTCCAGAGATATGGCAGCAGTGTAATGTGCATGGCATTCTGTTTGTTGTGTGAGTGATATGATAACTCAACGGAACACGAGAAATTTGTACAACTACGATGCCTGAGAAAATGGGATTCAGACTAAAATATTTGTTACATTTGGAAAGTCTGGTGCAACAAAGTTTTAGGCAAAAAAGAACATAGCAGCTTAACCACAACAACAACCATAGTCAAATATATTAATTCCACCCTAAATGTTATGAAAAAGAATTACAATCTTACTCAAAACCTCTATTATAACCCCTTGTATGATAATTCCCCGTACATAACCAAGCTTTATAATTGGCACTACCAAGGTTTTATGAGATACAGGATAAACATCATAGTCTCCAAATTGACTGATATTTGTGATTCGGCTTTTGCCCTAACACTAATTGATGATGTAGGAAATTACAAAGAGGCAAGAGGAGAGATCTGGATGGAAGTCCAAGAAACTGCTTGAACTGAATGGAGCGGAGGCTGCTTTCCAGTGGGCAACAAAATTGAGTGGACACAACATAGAATTTCAATGTGATTCAGAACAGGTCCTGCTGCTGCTAATTGGAATGTACGCCAAAGCCAAAGCTGGAAGATTTAAAAACAACAAATTTTTAGGGAATCTAAATAGCAAACTGTTTAATTAGTATGTCTTTTAATTTAGTCAGCAGGCTTCAAAATACAACTACTGCAAACATCTCTGTTTTATGTAATAAGTCCATCCATCCCCATAAGAACATGGAAAAATGAACACTTGGAACAACCGATTAATCATCCCAATACGAGAAACTACATTTCTGGTTAGAAGTGAGGGTGTTCTTCGGTATATTTTCTCTTAAAGTTAAAAAAACAAAACAAAAACATTTGGGTATGTGTGAGCCAGTCAAGGCTAAACATGACCTTTCAAGAAATATTGGGTAAACATAGTCGTGGAATTTTGGGGTACCCTAGTCAAGACGTGCAGCATCATATCCTCACACTTTTCGCACTATGAGATCTAAACCGGCATGGGACGGGGAAGCCCAATTTCAGATCTCATATACTTTTGGGAACCCGAAAGTCTAATCTTCGTTGGTCGGCTGACTACAATTAATTTAGAAGCCTATTATCGGGGTGTAACATTTCCAATAAAGGAACAAAACGGGTCATGCATAAGTAATTTCAAAAACCCCTATCTAAAATAATTTTATAATGACTAAACAACCTTTAAGTGGTTAGTGCTAATAATTTAATTAACTAATAATTAGATTGATAAGATTTTTTATATAATTAGTGATAAAAAATCATATTAAGTGATTTTGGTGGGAAGAAAAAGTTGAAAAAAATTGAGAAACTTTGGAGATTTTTTTCTAACTAAAACCCTAGATTTTAAATCACCAACCAATGTTCTTTTTATTTCTCAAAATTGATGAAATTAAGTAATAAAAATTGAATTTTTTAGCTTTTCAGAGCGGTTTACGGTTGGGTTTTTCCTTCGTAGCCAACCGTAAGACAAATTTTCGGTTAGGTGATGATGAACTCCTAACCGTAACTAGGTAAAATTAGGAAAACCCAATTTTAAACCAGTTACGGCTGGTTTTTTTAGGTCGAAACCCAATTGTAAATCAGTTACGGCTGGGGGTTTTTTTCCCCCGAACCCAGCTGTAAAACAGTTACGGCTGGGTTTTTTGTGATCGAACCTAACTGTAAATCAGTTACGGCTAGGTTTTTTTTGGTCGAACTGTTGATACATGAAAATAATTAATCTCCAAATGGACAACCCCTTAACCGATCAAGGGTCCCTCTTAGGGCGGAGAGACTAGGGGACTAGGCCTAACCCACTAGGATGGGATAGTTCTAGAACGGACTTTTGGGGACTACTCAAAAATGGAGGGGGGCTATTTTGTGATAGGAATGTCTACCCTATACTTATAAGGGGTGTCCTAAAGTGTGGAAATGACTAACCTACCCTTAACCTAATTTAATTTAAAACCAACCTAATAACCACCTATATATATATAACCACCACCTCCTCCCACCACCACCGCCCATCACCTACCACCTCCAACTACCACCACCACCAACCACCACCACCTCTATGTATATAGCTTAAATTAAATCATTAACGAAGATATTCTCACAAACCCATTACTTGTCATTCGTTTTTTGTTGAAGAAATGAGAAGTAATCATCAAAATGAGTTGAAAATGAAAGTTGCAGAGAGAAGTTCGGCTAGGAATTATGTGAAACAGTTTGTCGAACTAGCCGAACTCAGCTTTAATGGAGTTTTTTCTTTCAGAAAAAAATTCGGTTACCTCGCAAAAAAAATTTCCCAGTCGAACTTTTAGTTTGGTCACGTTGCAACTTTTTTTCGTTTTTTTCCTAGCCAAATTTTTAGTTCGGTTTTGTCGCAATTTTTTTCTACTAACCGAACTTTTTTCTGAAAACCTATATATTGAGTTCGGTTACGTCGAGAAAAAAAATTCCCAGACGAACTTTTAGTTCGGTTACGTCACAACTTTCTTTTTCCTAGCCGAACTTTTCTCTGAAAGCAAAAACTCCATTAAAGCTGAGTTCGGCTACCTGTTTCTTCAGACCCATTAGCCGAACTACACTTGCAGATGAGTTCGGCTACCTGTTCTTCAGATGTCGTAGAGAACTTCATTTCCATGGTCGAAATCAGTTTATAAATTTCTCATTTTTTCGAAAGTTTTTGTCAATTCAAGCAACATTAACTAAATTTGAAGTATACCTAAGTACCCAAAACCCTCATTTCGAAATCAACCATCTTAAAAAAAACACCAAAACTCCCTTCTTCTCAAAAATTATTCTTTTAAAAACACTCAGCTAATTAATCTAACCTCACTAATCAATCATTACACTAACACTAATTAATCATTACACTAACTAATTTAATCACCAAGGGCAAGTTTGGTATTAGAAAAAAACTAAGTTAAGGGATGGCTCAAATTTACTTCAAATATCCACAGTTAGGCTTTGGCCAAAGAGGAAAGCCTCTTAGGGTTGATAATAACTTAAGGAAAGGGAAATGGTAGTTTAGTAATATGTTAATCTTATGGGAATTTATCCGTAAGATGGTCATTATAAAAGGGGAAGAGGGGGCACACTTATGGAGACATCACTAATCCACCATTACCTCTCAAAAACCTCTCTACGCCTTGGGAGTACTTTCTGTGATTAGGGCTAGTTCCTCCTTCCCACGTTTTACCCCATAAACATTGCGACCGTAGTGGGAGGTTCTTAGCCTCTTTTCCAGCATGATACTCCCAAGTGCGAGCCAGGAAGTACCAGCGGGCGGAGCATTCCCAAATCTGGACCATGTTTCTGTGGAAGACGTGCGTGGAGAAAGTGATGATGAGATACGTTTTCAAGCAGTGGTCACTACACCTATTTTGCAAGGAGCGGGAGCATCCCAGGGCCCATGAGCGTCTCATAAGAAAAGAGAGATACTCAAAGAAAAAGTTGCAGCTGAGACAAGTGAGCGAGAGATGTCTGAAATACAATAGGAGCTAGACGTGTCTATGAAGAAGCAACAAGAATTGCGCGGACATATGAAGCGCGCAAGGGAGCAGAGCACGACAGCTGCCTGGATGGCCAGTACGAAGAGCACCATTCAGGGTATGACAGAAGACGCGATTGCAAAGTACTTAGAAACTAATTCCCGAGTAACAAAGCACGATGCCTATGATTCGCTAGAACCACCATACTTTGCAGAAGTTACCGATTACTTGTATCTTGAAGATTACACATCACCAAAGTTTAAGACATGTGGAGGAAAAGGAAATGCGCGAGAGCATGTGAGTCGCTTCATATCAGCAATGAATGTATATGCCCAGGATGAAAGCCTTTGTATGAGAGAATTTCCGAAGTCACTTACGGATAACGCCTTTACCTGGTACGATAATATGAAACCCGGAAGTATCAGCTCATGGTCCGCCATGGTGCAACTCTTTTTGAAGGAATTTTACTCTGCACAAAGAAGGGTCACGGCAATAGATCTGGGAAAGTGTACCCAACGAGTAGGAGAGGAGATAGGCAAATACATTACCCTCTTCCGAGAGTTTACGTTAGAATGCCACGAGGATATTCCAGAGGAGCGCTTAGTGGAGATCAAGGTAGTCAATATCGGTTGTACAAGACGATATTTAAGGTTTTTATAGGATATCGGAAAAAGTCTTTACGATATTGAAAATATCGGCGATACGAAGGAGGAACGATAAAAACGCGTGTATCGTCATGTACGGACCGATATATCGGTTTCACTTGTACACTGATATATCACTTATGTATTTTGTCTTTTGATTATGATTTCTTGAAATTTTAGTTCAAGAAAGTAACTCCACTAATTTTGGTAACTTCATATATGATTATGGTGGATGTAGTTACTGTAAACGTGATGTTGATGGGCTAACAGACATTCAATGCTTGGTTTCGTTGTTGATAGTATAAGGCTCTAATCAACCACCTCTTATTTTGTAAGGTTGAAGTATGTTTACTACAATTACTATTTTCCATTATGGTTATATCAATATATTTTTTTGTTTGATTAATAATAAATATTAAAAAAATCCTAATGATGTATCGCCTATAAAAACAAATATTATCATTTGTATAGGTGTATAGGACCCGACTGATACGATACCGTTACACGATATTAACTACCTTGGTGGAGATCTGTGTCAGAGGGATGGATGTTGTTTTCCGACTAAATCTAACAAATTTCAAATTTCAAATTCCAAACCTTTGTTGAAGTTAAAGAAGCTGCATCCCGGATATCAGATTGTGCGGACGTTATGCACTCGGGAGTAGGCGCACATACATGGCAACAACACTCTGTCAACACCGCGTCTGCACCCGCTTTCAACGATCAAAGGAATGAAAGAGGAAAAGGAGGAGTTGCTTTTTGTTCTTACCGCGGACAATCTGGGGTTCGTTGTTACTGATAAGGAAATACAGATTGATCCAGACAAGGTTAAAGTGATAACCACTATGAGGTTGCCCGCAAATGTGAAAGAATTACAAACTTTTATAGGAAGAATGTCTTGTGTCCATAGATTCATTTCCGGATTGGCACAATTACTGTCCGCATTCTCACCCATATTAAAGAAGAACAAACCATATGAATGGGGAGATGATCAAGAACGAGCTTTCCAAAAGCTCAAGGAATGTTTAATCAGCGCACGAGTCTTACGACCGCCTGTCAAAGGTGAGCCCCTCTATCTGTACACAGCATTTACCAATGTGGCAATCAGAGCACTATTGGCCCAAGACCTTGGCAACGATCAATTGTGCCCAATCCATTATATCAGCAGAGGCTTTAGAGATGCAGAATTCAGATATTCGAAAGCGGAACAAGCATGTTTAACGCTCATATACGCCACACAAAACTTACGATCCTATTTGCTTTCTCATGAAACCATAGTGGTGGCAACTGCTACCCCAATCGCCTACTTAGCCACGAAGCCAGTCCTATCCGACAGAACAGCCCGATGGTTGTTGCAGCTATCCGAGTTTGAACTAAAGTATCAGCGGTCCAAAGGAGTACGCGGGCAGGCATTTGCGGATTTATTGGCCGTATTTCCAGGAATGGATATGATGGAGATAAGTGAAGAGATACCCGGAGACATTGCGGAGGCTGAAGAAGAAAAGTGGTGGGTAATGTTTTTTGATGGTTCATCATACGGCTCGCATGGAGGAGCTGGTATAGTTTTCGAAACACCCACGCAAGACCTGTTATCTTTTTCTTTCAAGTTAGATTTTGAATGCAGCAACAACGTAGCTGAATACGAAGCGTTAATTTTGGGATTGCGTATAGCGGAGGAACTTAACTTATGAGCGATAGACATAAAAGGGGACTCAAAGATGGTCACAAACCAGATATCAGGAGATTTTCAGGTAAAAGAGCCGCATTTGGCTCCTTACCGAGCTGAAGACCAAGAGCTGATAGCAAGAAGAGGAAGTAGCGTTACCGAGCACACAGGCAGGACCACTAATTACCATGCTGATGCACTAGCAACCCTAGCATCAAAGATGCAACTGAACGAATCGGATGAAGGAACAGTGGTGGTAAAGAAAAGAACATTACCAAGCACATGGAAAGAGGACGTGACATTCGAACAAAAAGGATGATTGGAGAATAGCTTATATTGAGGATCTTACCAAGGAGGTAGATGACCAGCTTCTGCCTACTAAAGTACTAAAGCAGTTCGTTATAATAAGAGGAGCATTATATTTTCGAACACCCGTAGGATCCTTATCACGTTGTGTGGGGAAGCTAGAGGCACAAGAACTGTTGAATCGCGTCCATGAAGAATCTTACGGACAGACAGGGGGAATTCCATTATATCGCCGTTTGCAAAGGATGGGTGTATACTGGCCAAACATGGCAGTTCAAGCGGCGGTAATACAGGATAAATGTGAAGACTGTCAAGCGCCTCCACAACAAACAGAGATCTGCAGTGCAGAAATAGAGGATTGGAGAAAACCTTATATAGACTTCATTCAGCATGAGCGTCTGCCGCAAAACAGACAAAATGCACTCAAGTTTCAGAGGAAAGCCGGACGTTTCTTTATGAGAGAAGGAATTCTCTACAGAAAGAGCTACGGAGATAAAATACCGCGCTGCCTGTCGCAGGAAGAAGCGTAGGTAGTCATGGCTACAACTCATAACGCGGAGCATCAAGGAATGAGGAAACTTTTCCTGCAATTGTACGAAGGAGGGTTTTACTGGCCTACGATGGAATTCGATACAGCCAAACATGTAAAAAAATGTCAGCAATGCCAAAGCCATGGGACACTAATTCGCGCCCCGCATACCTTGTTACACAGCGTTGTCACTCCTTGGCCCTTTCATAGCTGGGGACTTGATATCATTGGGCAAATAAGTCCAACCTCATCCGGACGGCATAAATATATCATCACCGCGACTGAGTATTCCTAAAAATGGGTAGAAGCCATTCCGCTCCGAGATTATTCAGGAGCTACAATTATGGCATTTATTAAAAAACATATCATATGTCGGTTTGGCGCGCCAATGGTCATCCGCTCGGATAATGGTACCTCTTTTGTTAACCAGACTGTTAAGAAATTGCTAGATCAGTACGGCATTAAGTTCCATACTTCGACTGTCTATTACCCTCAGGGGAATGGACAGGCAGAGGCGACTAACAAAATATTGTTGAAGATATTGAGCCGCACAGTACATGATCACCATCGAAGCTGGCATGAGAAGCTACCTCTCGCACTCTGGGCATACCACATCTCCAAGCGAAGTTCAACTGGAGCCTCCCCTTATTCCTTGGTATATGGAGAAGATGCAATACTACCAGCAGAGATTTCTATTCCTTCTGCATGTGTATCCATGGCCAGTATCACTACCCCGGACGAGGTTAGCCGTTTTGCTCATCTTGATACTTTGGAGGAACGGCGAGCTAAAACCAAGCGGTATGCGGACAAGTATAGGCAAAGGACGACAAGATACTATAACCAGAAGGTAAAAGAATGAACTTTCCGTATAAATGACATAGTCATGAAGATCACCCCACATGTTCAACGAAATGAGAAGGCAGGAAAGTTTGTTGTGAATTGGGAAGGACCTTATATGATTAGCGAAGCAGCGGAGAGCGGATACTATTATCTCAAGCGAATGAATGGGTCACGAATCAATACCCATATCAATGGTAAATGGCTTAAAACTTATTTTGCATAATAATCAAATGTATGCCGGACGGCTGATCAGCAATAATACGATTATTTTTATTTAACACTATGAGTCATTACAAATAGCCCCGAGTATGGCTAAGTTCTGTGCATGACCTGATGAAGTGCACCAATAACCCAGAGTATGGCTAGGTTCTGTGCACGACCTAATGAAGTGCACCAATAGCCCCGAGTATGGCTAGGTTCCGTGCATGACCCAATGAAGTGTACCAATAGCCCCGAGTATGGCTAGGTTCTGTGCATGACCTAATAAAGTTCACCAATAGCCTAGAGTATGGCTAGGTTCTGTGCATGACCTAATGAAGTTCACCAATAGCCCAGAGTATGGCTAGGTTCTGTGCATGACCTAATGAAGTGCTCCAATAGCCTCGAGTATGGCTAGGTTCTGTGCATGACCTAATGAAGTGCACCTGTAGCCCCGAGTATGGCTAGGTTTTGTGCATGACCCAATGAAGTGCACCAATAGCCCTGAGTCTGGCTAGGTTATGTGCATGACCCAATGAAGTGTACCAATAGCCCTGAGTCCGGCTAGGTTCTGTGCATGACCCAATGAAGTGCACCAATAACCCTGAGTCCGGCTAGGTTCTGTGCATGACCCAATGAAGTGCACCAATAACCCCAAGTCTGGCTAAGTTCTGTGCACGACTAATAAAGTGTACCAATAGTTTCAGAGCCGGCTAAGCTCTGTGCACGAAAAACTTTAAGATTCCGGGGGATAACTATAGACACAACGCATTAGATAAATATTGGTTTTGACTAATCCAAGCAAGGAATACATTTAAAAGGCGAAACAGACAAAATGCAAATAAAGAATAAGTATAATTCCAAAAGAAACATCATGTGCATTGACACTGCGTACAGATAACGTAACTAATACATTCATTCATCAACATTCGGAGTAATACATGAAGCGGATAAAACAGAACATTCTATGGATAAAATCCATTATGTTAAAGAACTGGAGATAAAGCTGAGTTTGCGCGCCTCAGTCTGCCACGCGCAACAGCCAAGTCGTTCTCCCTTTGCTCCATGTGGACACGAGCATTAGAAAATACCTCAAAGGCTTCATCCGAAGCCATAACATTTTCCACTGAAGGATCGACCCGACAAGCACTTAACCGATCCACATATAAATCCATTGCATGAAGATACTGCGCTTGGCTAACCTAAAATAAATCCTCACACTCGCGAGCAAGTCGAGTATTTCCGATAACAGTAGCCTGTAACAATTCAAGTTTTTGTTTTTTAAGAGCTAAACATAAGGTACTGATTGATTTTTCCATAGTTACTAATCATTTCTCTCTGAAACCTCTAGGCTATAAAAAAAAAAAAAAAAAAAAAAAAAAAAAGGATGATTTTTTAAGATGACTCAGCTATAAGCATACGACAACGTGTGACCTCTTGCTCTATATCTTGCATCATCACAAACGCTTCCTCATACTGAATAATAGCCATAGATAAAGCAACTTGCATATCCCCTAGTACTCGTTCTACTTCGTACATAATCTTCTCGGACGCATGGACCTGATGAGCCATGTTAGCAGTCCCATTCTGCTCTTCGAACGCTTCGCGCGCGTTATCTTGGAAGGTTAGCTTATGAATCCGCAAAGCCTTCACTTCATCCCTTAAGATCAACAGTCGCGCCAATTCCACTTATTTATCAGACGGATGCACTAGAGCGGATATCACACATAAAGATAATGCATACCATACAAGCGACAACCCGACTGTTGGGAAGCGTGCGCACGACAGTCGGTTATAGCATGAACAATATCCGCCATCATAAGGTTTGTTTCCTGAAATAGCTAATCCGCCTCATGACAAATGGAAACAGCGTCATCTAGTGCACGATGAATGCTGAAAGATACTGGCCCATACGTTCGAGCTTCCCGAGGCGTTAAATACACTTTGTATTGCTTATCAAACCTGGCGTGCGCCTTAGCACGATTTGTTGCTCTTATCTCCCTAAGTAATTCTATTTCAGCTTTCACAAGTAATAAACGATCTAACTCAGATCCTCTTCTATAAGGAGTTACTAACATTGGCACAGAAGCCAAAGACAGTACGTAGCCATGTAAAAGATGAGCCATCCATAGAATTCTAGTATAAAACGATACACAGAGTGAAGAAATGAAGATACTACAACAATAGACGTACTTTATTTATATAGGAAATATACATATCACAGCATTCATTACTCCATAACCACTACCTACCAAAAATAAATAAATAAATATATATTAAGGCAGTGTACGAAGCGCCCTGTGAACTTCACCAAGAGCCATTTCAATAGACCTCACACTACGGTTCGCATCAACACATCGGAAATGAGTAATCAGGTGTTTCTCACGGCAATAACCGCGATACTCAAGAAGAGTCACATTGGGCAACCCTCCCTCACTTTGAACCTTCATTACAAGATGGTCTGCAGCGGCCAATCGTTCATGCCAACACGAATTCTCGATCTCAAAAGTATCACGCGCAAGACACATCACCCGTAAAAGGCGATTTAGATACCCTACCTCCATAACCAACCTCACACGATTAGTCATGAAACAAAAGATGAGAACTTAAAAAAATATTTACTGTGATTAACCAGGACAATTCTCATATATATAACCAAATAACACAATACCCAAGACAACATTTACGAATCCTTAAAAAAAAAGAAAAAAAAAAGATGATGATGATGATGATGGTAGGAATCCTCTTAAGAACGTTCAGTTATAAGCGAGCAGCAATAAGAAATATCTTCATCTAGGTCCTGTATCATCAACTGCACTTCACCATACTGAGTAGTGGAGTCAGTATAAGCACTACGCACCTATTCTAGCACTTGATGAATCTTGTGCATAACATCGCCGGAGGCATGAGATTCTTGAGCTATGTTTAGCGTCTCCTTATGCTCCTCATAAGCTTTGCGTGCCTTATCCAGAGCAATCAATCGATGAGTTTGCAGCATCCCAAGTTCGTCCTTTAATACTAGCAAACGTGCTAGTTCTGCTTTCCGATCGGTAGGATGAATGAGAGCAGACACAACACACAGGGTCAAAACACATCCACGAATATTCGGACCCGCCTTATGAGTAACAAATACGTGACAGTCAGCTATCGCTTGCTCAATATCAGTCGTCATAATTATCGACTCTTGGAATAGTCGCTCAGCCTTGTTCCGAGCGGCAACAGTGTAATCTAGAGCGCGTTGCACTGCTACAGTGTGTCTCCCGGATGCTTGCATCCTCTGAGCCATCGAATAAGTCTCATATTGCTCATCAAACTGCGCGTGTGTGGCCATTCTATTCGCCATTCTAACTTCTCTAAGCATCTCTACTTCAGCCTTTACCAACAGCAAGCGAGTTAACTCATGATTCTTCTCATAAGAAATTACTAGTGTCGGCACAGGAGCCAAAGCTAGAGTGTAACCGTGTAGACGGTGAGCCATCCGCTGCAAAATATAACTAACAACCAAAAAGGAAAACAAAACAACGAAAGAAACTTGAAAGACACTAACTAAAATAATTCCACTCACTTCTACTTATAGAAACAAATGATAATGCCACATTAATTATCATCCAACCATAATAATAAATGCAAATAATAAAAATAATATCTTGCAAAAGAAAACAAACCATCAAAGTCTTCCAAACAAAAGCAAAGAAGTTATTGTTCAAAACATACTCACAAAAACAACCCAAAATTAATTAATGTCCGAAGCGACCAGCTCTGCTCTCTTCTTTGTAAGACGCCCATTAACCTCCTCAGAAGCAGCTCGGGCGATCCTCAACTCCTCAGTAGCTCGGCCAACGTCCGCCATCAGCTGGTCATATGCCGCTTTCTTAACATCAGCAACATTGAGCAAGCGCCGGTATTCGCGGTCCAGTTCATCGATCTCACGAGGCAGTGTGGTCCGTGCATTGTGGCTCTCCTTGGCCAGATCCAATAGATTCTTGAGCCAATGAATAGGAAATCGGAGAACTAGATAAGTTTGAATGGAGGCGTTCCATTTCCTCAGAGTAGCCGGATCGATGGGAGTCTCCTCCGCCTGAGAAAGGCTATCCGTTATATCCATTAAATCCTCATTAGCCACGACCAAAGTGTTGGCAGGCATTTCTTCATGAACGCACATATGGCCAAACCTATCCACTATGCGTCAGTAGTTGGCTGCTTTAGACGAAGGAACCCAGAACCCATGTACTAACACAAAACGATTATTAACACCAGCCGCCGTAGCAGAGATAACACGAGGATATCGAAACTGAGGATCCTCCGGAGTAGCCATCAGCTCGGCGTCCGCGTCTATACTGTGAGAAATTTTAGGATCTAGCTTGGAGGGCTTTTGCCGCTTATCATTCGCACTCCCGGATTCACTACCTTTAACTTGCTGGCTTAAGCCGCCCCCTTTACCATGGGCGTCATCCCGTTTTCCCATATCCTAAGGAAAGGAGAGAAAATCTAAATGAGTATCCCAACACAACAGGGAAATAATGATAATAATAATAATAAAAGAAAATGTACAACACATACTGGATCGGAAGGAGGAGGAAGATTGGTAGGAGAACGAACTGATCGACGAGAGGAGGAAGAAGAGCTTAATGCAGTTGGATCCGAATGAACTAATAAGAGAAGAAAGCAAGAGAGTAAATAAAATAATTTTATCAGAAAGTCACAGGGAATGAAGACGTATATATATATATATTATTAGGTGCATTTAATAATAACAACGGAATATTTTGACTGGCACGTGTCAATACTTGATAAGAGAACAGTATAGTGTACTCACGAGATTTAGAAGGGGAAGAGCTTGGATCCTTGGCACTGCCTTTAGGCCCACTATCCTCTTGGGAATAATCATGAACAGAGTGATCCGACTCAGACTCGCTCGCCGCACCTAGCATATCAGAGGGAGTATGGAGAGGGTGATTAGGATATGGAACCGTCTTTACAATCAGAGGGTGAGGGAGAAAGCACTTCAGGACCACTTCAACTGACTGATCGACCTAGTTGGCGTTCTACACGCTCAAGGAATGAACTTGTGGATGGCGACCCCATTTTTGGAGCCCGCGGAGAAAATGGAGAGGAAATATTAGCAGTACGAATGGAAGGTAATCGCGGAATAGGTAGCACACCAGCATCCCGTTTCATCTTCTTAGCCAGTCGATCAGCTCTCCATTCGTTGAGAGGCAGGTTAATGTACTCTTCGAAGAGGAGGCCCCTAGGCTTCCAGCCAATAGGCGGAGATCTCTAAAAGAATACAACAAACAAATATAAAAGAAACTAAAGCAGGATTGGGATGGAAACGAAATAAGAAAAGAAAGGAAAAGAGTACCTTAGCAGAAGGAGATGCGACAGGAGGCATATCCAAAGGCTTCACTGTCTGAGAACGCCTCCTCTTTTTAGAACTCGATGGAGGAGGTAAAGAACTACCTTTCCCATCCTCTTGAGAAGACTCTTTGCCTGGAAGAGGATCACAGCTAGTGACTAGTGGGCCGAGAGGGCGACCTTTGTTGCTTGAGGAAAGCTTGTATCTCTTGGCAGTCTCTTCATTCATCCTCACGCGACCTGATGCGTGCATTTCTTTGAAATCCTCCCTGGTCAAAGCCAGAGGAGCATATGGGTCCTTGAGAAGAAGATTTAGCACATTTCGGTTGACACCATTGCGATATCCAAGCCACTCGCGGGTGACACTGACTTGCGTTAGGATTGAGGTTGGAAGAAATCAAAATAGCACTTACGATCACTCATTCGAAGACTGTGTTTGAAAACGAAGCGATTAAAACTCCTCTGGACTTCTATATCGTCCTCGGATGAAGAAGGGAGGGGGGATTATAGGGAACTCCTTGATCATAACCCAGCTGCCGAGCCACACAGATGGTGTTATACGTCTCGGACCAAAACTTCCCGCCATGAAAACCGGGAAGACGCCCAAGTAGGTGGAGACAATGATGTCAAAATCCTCGGATGAGGGTGTGTCCGCGAAAGACATCCTCCTCGGAGACTTAATAACAAAACTATAATGTAAGGAACCAGTACGACCATCCTGTTAAGTGATAGGGTTGAAATCACTTCCTTTATCCATAAAGTCCTTGAGCTTGGCCTTAGGAAGAAAGCCCTTCTTATGATAAAGAGTCATCCGAGGATGGGACTCGGGTACTGTCGCCAGTCGCTTAGAACCATCTTTCCGAATGACCTCCTCTTGCCGCGAGAGAGCGGGAGGATTCAACTGAGGAGGCATGTATAAAGGAAAGCGCTCCCAAACCTAAGCTTGGATGAAATTGGCAGGGTTGAAAGTCTCCACTTCTTGGGACCCATCCACTCGACGAATATCACGCGCCAGCAAATCCAAATGATGATACAAACCTCCTAAGAACATAGGGGAGAGTGGGAATGATACACACGGTGGGACATCAATACGGCCACGGGAATAAGATCATTCTTAATAGTGTCCCGGGGACTGTATTCAAACACGTCGTGACACAGCCAAAAAAGGAGGAAGGCTGCCAACTCCGCTCAATCTATTTCCCCTTCGCGAGGAGGAACGCCTTCACGCGCACCTGAAATCATAGGGGCCCAATATTTAATCCAACAGGAGAAAGAGGCTCGGCGTTGTCCATACTTCGGCTTCTGGCCACTCTTTATCTCTTTCACATCATCGGATTCTTCAGCAACATACGATTTTGGATGAGCAACTTTAATAGCGGATGCCATGAGCTTTGGAGAAGATGAAGCATTAACCGGAGAGTCATGAGCGGTGGATGCAACAACTTTCCCCTTTCTTTTACCTATTGAGCTATCTACTTCACCCGGAGCTTCAGTATTGACTTCTCATGGATTCTGGAATGTAATAGAACTTTCCTTGGCAGCAGTTAAGTGATCACGAAGATCTCGGTCGCTCT
Organism: Papaver atlanticum; assembly: GCA_023531105.1. Taxonomy (NCBI): domain Eukaryota; kingdom Viridiplantae; phylum Streptophyta; class Magnoliopsida; order Ranunculales; family Papaveraceae; genus Papaver; species Papaver atlanticum. Next base: position 1,927,893 of record JAJJMB010017633.1, on the reverse strand, counting down.
TGTTTAAGGACTTGTGAAGACAACAATCTTCGAAAACCATATCACCATGGACAGGAAGGCCAGTAAGTGTCACTACGTATTCTAGAATGGGGGTCTCTTCACCCCAAGAAAACAGGAACGTGTGAGGATCGATTCCCCAGTGAGCACAAAAAAGAGCCAAGCTTTCGTGATCCCGCCGGACGGATCTAAACTTTGAAGCCTTCAAAGCAGCTTCTATACCTAAAGAACAGATGATTCTCTTATTATCCGGGTTAGGGCAAATATAATCCACCCATGAATCCCAGGCAGCATGAAAATCAGCGGATGAGCGAAATGTGATCGAGGGAAAGACATAATCTCCCATATGAATCGCCAAACGGGGCATGTTCTCAAAAGAAGGTATGGGAGGCGACTCTGCTTGAGGGCGGATAAGCCAGTCTGCTGATGCTGATGAGGGAAATGGATGAGGATTCAGCATGCGGGACACCCAATTATCATCAGTCGGGAAAAGAGTAGTATTTTTTATCCGCTGCAGGCGGCCGTAGCTTATCTTTAAGCCATGCATTACACCTTATCTCCTCCAGCGTATACGGCTCTGACCTGAGGGGCACGTCATGATTAGGCGATTCATTAGACATGGTGAGTAAGAAAGAAAGATGAAAGAGAAAAGAGAAAAGGATACAGTGAAAAGGATGATTATTGAGTAGCGAGGACTCCTTTATGTATAGGAAGGTAAAAGAAGGAGCGGTTACTAGATAGGCCAGTAACTGCAGTATCCCAAGGGTCGTGAACCTAAAACCGCCCAAACACACCAGTTATAACCGTCATATCAAAGTGTGACTGTTGACACGGTCTTTGACCGGTCAAACAGTCAGGGGACTAATGTTGATACATGAAAATAATCAATCTCCAAATGGACAACCCCTTAACCGATCAAGGGTCCATCTTAGGGCGGAGAGACTAGGGGACTAGGCCTAACCCACTAGGATGGGATAGTTCTAGTCCATCCAAGAGTATATTGAGTTAGTTGAGTATATTGAGTTAGTTGGGCTTTGGCTCAAGAGGAAAGCCTCTTAGGGTTTGATAATAACTTAAGGAAAGGGAAATGGTAGTTTAGTAATATGTTAATCTTATGGGCATTTATCCATAAGATGGTCATTATAAAAGGGGAAGAGGGGGCACACTTATGGAGACATCACTAATCCACCATTACCTCTCAAAAACCTCTCTATGCCTTGGGAGTACTTTTTGTGATTAGGGCTAGTTCCTCCTTCCCACGTTTTACCCCATCAACACGAACCCAACTGTAAAACAGTTACAATTGTTGTTTTTTTTGAGGAAAACCTAAACGTAACTGGTTTTGAAACCTAATTTTTTCTACGGTTTCAATCAATCTAACCATTTCAGATGCAATTGGTTTGTTGATTACCATCACTTCTATCAATATGCTTCTTCCGCACCTTTAAAAGAGAATTCAATCGACGATTATAAGTTTTTCGAACCGTCGATTGATTGAAGTTGGTGAAATGATTTTGATTGACAAAAATAGGAGGGAATGATTTATGGATGATGAAGGATAGGAAGTTAAGAAGAAGAAGAGGAGCTGATCTTTGAATGAGAATTAGATTTTGATTTCAGTTTTAGTTTTTAGGTTTTTATTTTAGTTGAAGTTTTATTTTAGTTGAAGGTTATTTTAGACATTTGGTATTGAATCAAGAATACTCCATAACCAATTATTTGGTCACTAGAAATCCAAGTAAAACCCCTCTATTAAAATGTGACGCCCCAACAATAGGTTTCTTAATTTAACCTAGACACGTATAGTCATCATACCAAGTAGAAATGTCACAAGCTTTATCATATTGGTTTGTCGAGTTATTGGGTTACACCTTTCATTTTACTTTTACTAGTCACATTATCATATCAAATTCATTCTTTTCATAGATCAAGCGGACTTTATTTGCCAAGGTTAGTAGGTTACCGCATGCCCTACTTTCCAAGGACATCTTTTTTACCGAAGTCATAAAGCCCAATCCAAAGTGTCTTAGAGTTGGTGGTTGTAACCTTTTTGCTTTGAAAGACTTCCCCCTTTCTGGTTAGTGGACCTGCACCTTCAGTGAATGAGTCGCTTCTTATTCGAGAGAGAGTTCGACTCGCGCGTGCCAGGAAATTGACTACCGGTGAGCAAGAGAATGCAGAAGATTTGAAGGCATCGAAAATACTTGAATCCTAAATTAAGTATCCAGACACTGACTGGATTTAAGCGAACATGATTCTTCCCACTTATTTTGGTCAGTTTTCGTTGGTTCAACACTTCAAATTTGTCTTTCAGACCTTTACGCATCATAATGAGCTAGGAACCAAAGTGGTGGACATGATCATTAGATTGCTTTATAGTGCAACAGTGTTTTTTGAAGAGTTGTTTCCAAGCCAAGTTTTACACCTAGTCATATAAAGTTAAAAAAAAAAAAAAAAAAGATTAGTTTACTTCTACCTGGAGCTGGTTAAGAAGAATTGTGCACAGAAAAACCAAGCCTCCGCTTAAAAAAAAAAAAAAAAGTAAGAAAAGCTTTCATTGAGAGTTGAACTCAAGACCTCCAGCTTACTAAACGGGCGCTCCAACCAACTGAGCTATGAAAGCTGGTTGGTTTTGTTGCAAACTATTTACATAATGAATATTGTACGCTATTATCATCTTGGTAACATAAGATGACCAGATCACCAGACCATAAGTCTTCATATGACTCAATTTACAATGCCAGATCCATGAAACTAATCAAAATGGAAGAGATCACATTTCTCTAGTAAACCTTGAGAAGAAAAAAAATAATACTAAACTTCTACTTAAAAATCTTTCTAGTTATGCACTGATCACACTATCATCGACAAGATAAAACCATAAGTACATTTCGAAACGCTACAAGTATTGACATTGTTACCTGAGAACTAACAGTAAGATTATTTTGGGGGTTTTGCTTTGATGGGGTGTTGTCGCTGGACTGATGAAACCTTATCTTCGCATTTTGCCTTGACTTGAATTCTTCCCACTGACACCAGATATCTGTTTTAAGCTAGTAAGAGCATCTTGAGCATGTCTCTTTGTGTTTGTGTTGCCATGTTTAAAAGCTTCCACCAATGCTCTAACCAATGACTGATTGATTGCGTATCGTTGCGCATGGCTTTCCACTCTGAGTATTCTCTCCAACATCCAAATCGTTTTCTCTTGTAGCTCCCCCGTTCGAACTTCTGTAAACAATTCAATAACGGCGTCGCTTACGCCAAGTCGTTCAAGCTCATCAGCTGCCCTTCTTGAACAACAAGGAGTGTCATAAACGAGTGTGGATAGTGCCTCTACAGCGGTGATCTGAGCATTTGTGTCCTCGTCGTTAAGAAGATCGAGTAAGGGTCTGATGCAGTTTCCCTTGAATAAGCAGAATTGACTTTCATCTTCGCAGGCGAAACTATGGATAGGACAGCTTTGAGTAACCTTAGATGCTCTCCCACAAAAGAATATCGATGAAAAGAAACTAGTCGAAGGTTGTGGCTCGAAGTCTGTAGATGCAACCAGAGTCCTTCCACCTTCAGATAAATATTTCAAACCAAGAGCAGCTCGTTGCCTCAATCTCGGTTGTTGGGAGCACAGCTGGTCCTTGAAAACGGTCATAAGGCGATACTCACAAACTGCGTCGAGGACTGTTGCGTCAGGAAATCGAACAAAATGCAGTAACAAACCTAGAAGCCCTTCGATCATGGATGGAGTCAGACGTGATGTTCTTTCACTAGATTTTAGAGAAGTGACGATCCATTTTATAAGACTGGCTCCCAAGACCGTTTGCACTTCATCTTCTGTCAAGAGAAGGTTCGCAAGTATGCAAGCGGAATCAGATCGCTCACTGTCGGACCTTTCGGTGTCCAGTAGCTTGTCTTTCAACAGCGAGATGCTGTTTGAAGCTCTAAGCTCGTCAACTAGGACTTGTCCCAACCTGTCAGAAAGGATTCTTGTGAGCCTGAAAGCATAGTTTCTGTGCTCAGCTTCTCCGTGTTCAATAAACTGAAGAATGATGGTGACACCACCTCCAGATTCTATATGTGTTGCAACTGACTCTGCACGAGAGAGATCTTTGGTTAGTGAAACCGATGAAGATAACGTATTTAAGCTCATGCAGACCCATTTTTAAGTTGATAAGGGACAAGAGCCATACCTGATGCTTGAGGAGATGAAGCAATTCCATGAAGGATGTGGAGAATTGCAACTTCTCCTTTAGGAGATGAAAGCGGCAATATTCTCAAAAGATTATGAACAATGGATTCTGACTGCATTGAGTCGCCTTGATCGTTGACGCATGCTAACTCCCAGTGACCAGGTTTTGAGACTATATTTGCTGCTATAGACGCTGCAAGATCCTTCAAGTGCTGTTTGTCATCTACCGCTTGGAAAAGAATTTCAACAACGGCCAAAAGTACACCTGAATCCACAAGAATTGTAGCATTGTCCTCAGAGGAAGACAAGTTATACAAAGCTTGTAAACTAGGCTCCTTCCCCTCCGGCTTTGATAACATGTCAACAAGAATTTTAGAACCTTGCCTAGCAATTTGCTCTTTACTGTTGTTTGCCAGTGTCATCTTTCCAACCATTGATGCCATTTCAATCTGAACCTCTTCAGTACCTGCACTTCAGGCAAAATTGTGTTAACATCAATAAAGCATACACATAAACACGATACTATGTATAAAGGCAATAAAAACAAGCTGACATACCTTCACGGAGTCGAGAAAGTAAAGGCTCAAATCGTCCTGCAGCTGCCAAGGGGTGAACATTGTCATCCACCTTTTCAAGTCTCTTTAAAACCTCTTCAGCTAAATTGGATAAAGAAGGATGCTCTAGATCCCCTGCCATGCTTGAGAGAAGAACTAAAGCTCCTTTCTCTGATGCAATGCTTGTGCAATAAGATTCGTCGTTCGAAAATTCAAGTAATAACTTCACAGCATACTCTTTCTCCTTCTCGGAACTCCCAATTAGACTATGTATCGCCAATCTAGTCGCTCCTTCTTGAAGCATTACTTGCTAGGGGAAAAGAGAACAAGAATTATGTCAGGATTCATAGTATTGCAAATGAGATTTGAAAATTCAGTAGCCAAAGCTGAATCATTACCTTGCACTCTTCATTTTTGGCGACGCTTACCAAAGCCATAAGAGCTTTGCTTCGCAAGTGCGACCTAATATTCTTTGAACATTTCTTCAACATCTTAACAATAAGAACATCAACACCTTCATTCCTGATTTTGTACCTGCTAGACGGATGATCCTCAGAGATCTTATAGATTCGATCACAAACACGTTCGATATTTTCAACCGGAAGAGGACAACCCCCACTAGGATACTCAACGTCGAGGCATTCCACGGCTGATTTGATCTGAATATCCACATTTCTATTCACCCATTCCTCAATTGCTCCAGCAAGACCAATATTCGGCTTCTGCTCCAAAGATTTAAGAACTTGTCCAGTAACTGGACAAGTCGGATCACGACCATCCTCTATACACCGTTCAAACCAGTATTCGATTGCGGAGCGCTCATAAGTCTGAGACGATTCTAAGACAACCGGATCTTTCATTACTTCTTTTGTTAGTGGGCATAGGAAATTCTTAAAAGGTTGAATTTGTGTATCCTCTTCACAATCCAGACCAAATGTCTCAGCAGCAATTGTTGGATCAAGTGACCAACTGTTGAAAATTCTCTCTAGTGAGTTTAGTATCCGTCTCTCCGCAATCGAATTAGAACTCGCTACGTCGTTGCGTAACAACTTGATTTGTTCTTGTAATTCAGATAGATTCTCATTGTCTGTCCCTAAAGCTCTTGCTAAATCCATCATTATAGCACTTTGAACTGCTTTACTTGTGTGTCTACCATCTGCTTCTTTCCGCAGCGTACAATAAACCCTCTCTTCATTCTCTGTCACCTATATCACACCAAACCTTAACGTAAGCACTACAGAACAGAGCAAAAACAGGGCAGAACAGAGCAAAACAGAGCAAAAACAGAGCAAAGCGAGAGAGTTTAGTTTACTTACAGGGAACTGGGAAAGCTTCATATCTCTAGAAAGATCAATAGTTTTCTTATGAAAATCAGGATTACTCTCAAGATTAATAGAAGAACCAAGTAATGCTAGCCAACCACCAATAGCAACGGTACGTTGTTGAAGCGAAGAACGTAACGCTTCGCTATTAATCAAAACATAGATTCTGCTTCTTTCTCTGTAACTCAACAAAGTTTCACTAGACTTGATCAAATCTCCTGAAATCCCCTTTAATGCTGTTAACACAGAAGCTGAGAAACTCTGATCAGTATTTGATCTAAGAAACTGATTTAAAACTAGTTCTAAGCGCTTAATGTAAGAAGAAAAACGTCTAGGATTCTCCCAAGAGTAATTTTCATCAAAAACTGAGCAAATTTCTGAGAGATAATGATGGATTGATTCTACTACTAAGGGTGATGATGAACCCATTGGATTGTATGGTTGTGCTTGCGGTTGTGGTGGTGGTGGTGGTGATGGTGGTGATTTTGTTTCATGTGTGTTAGATGATATGAAATGTGGGTCTGGTGAATTAGGTATTGATAATGAGATTTTGTTGATCATTTCAATTGTTGGTGATTTTGATTTGACAAGTAATGAAACAAAGGAAGACTGATGAAGTCAATTGATAATTTAAGACTGATGCTGCTGCAGTCAATAATGAAGTCTTTCCAAGTTTTGTACAGTTGATGGAGAGAATTTTCAAAGATTAAAAGATCAGAGTGACAGCTTCCTCAAGTGTTTGTTCTGAGGGTAATGAAGTCATGGACTGTTGGGTTATATACTTAAGTTTTGCTCTTGGGAAACACACTCATTTCATTTTGTTTATTTTTGAAAGTTTAATCCGATGAAGAATGATGATGTTAGCTGGTTGCCGATACCACTGATGGGAAACACACCCATCAGCGGTGCGATGATATCACTGGTCTAAATTCGAAATTCGTTTAAACAATTTTTCGCCGGAGTTATCAAGTTGAACCCGTAATCCAAGACCAGAACCATAGACTTTTTTTTTTTATCTAAATTTTGAGTAGTCCATCATCTATGTATAGAAAATGTTGACAAGGACTGAAGTCCATAATTATTGTAGTGTAACTTTAAATGATGAGATGATAATGTTGTGCAAGAATGAAGTGATTCTTGGCCAAGAAATTCTAGTCTAGCATGTAAAAATCATCGTCACTAATAAAATTCACCTTTTGATTCTCCAATAAAGTGGTAACAAACAACCCCATGGAGATTGTTTATTTTCAACATGTCAACTGAACTTAGGCCAAGGTACCACTGTATCTGGATTCTGGAAGGGAATACAAAACTTAACCTGAAGTTGGATGAGAGTGAAAATATTATTACCTAGTTCAGTATGGAATGTTGTGAAGTGGGAATTACAGGTCCACATGAGCTTGTATTGGTTCCCAAAAGGATGTGAAATTTGAGGTAGGGAGTGGACACAGTTTTTTCTAAAGAAAACAACTCAGGGTTTGTCGAGGATTTGGGCAGCAAAAAATCCTTCCAAATATTTTACCTACAGGTCGGTTAGACATTTGTTCTCTCTTTCTGGCAGTTAGTCTTCCCATTTTTGTTACACGGATTATATATTTATATCCCATAAACATTACACGGTAGACAAGTTTCAACCTCAGTTTTTGATTTCTATGAAACTTCATGCACCACATATGAATTTTTACTATAGGAATTCAAATCCAAAGGTTAATTAACCAAAAAAAACACTTTTTACTATTTGATATCAGCCCCTTGATCATGCATCTGATATAATCTGATATGGGAAACTGTATAGTCTAATTAGTAATTTCAATATTTTCATAGACAGTTAGATTATTGTTTGGACAAGCCTTTCAACCCACTGCATGGAGGAAAACCTGCTGGTGTCTGTAAGGAGTACTCCCTTCCGTAAACATTGAATAATTGATGGAATTTAGGCTCTACGGACCTAAGGAGTGTGATCTCCCACCCAATAATGCATTGAAACTGATGGACTAACTAGATATATGCTGCGGACATAGAGAGTTTTGATACCGCGTGCCTATGCTAAGCTAGTCTGCAGCTACAGCTACTATATTCATGCATCTCCGTGTTACGTGCTAAGTCTTACAAAATATTCATGCACCAACCAATCCGATCAGCAAAATCTTTCTAGATAAACTCTTTGTTCATGTTTCACTCTCCCGGGCATGGCAACGGCTCACCTCTCTAGTTCAGATTCTCGGAGAATGCTAATCACTCTGTGACACCAAAACCTGTCGTGACTAGAATTTAGTAAGAGATCCACAACCTGTGGACTTTTAAAGTCTGATACCGCGTGGTTATGCAAGTCCGCTACTACTATATTCATGCATCCGTTGTTACGTGCCAAGTCTTACAGTTACATAACATGCATGCATGCATGCACCAATCTGAATATCTGATCAAGAAAATCTTTCTAGATAAACTCTCAATTCATTTTTCATTCTCTTGGGCATCAACAACGGGCAACGGCTCACCTCTCTAGTTCAAATTCAAATTTTAAATGTGGAAAATGGTATTTATGTATAGGATCACTGATCACAAAGCGATTCACGCACACGAAATTACGGAGATCAATTACTTTACATTTTGGACTTAGGAAAATTTGCTTAGTTACCAACTTACCAATAGCTGCCTTCTGACCAATTTTTTTTTCCCATAACCAAAATCAACTCATACGCGTCTTAAAATTTGTTTCAGAACCAAATTAGATTACCAAGTATAGCCAAAAATTTACATAGTAATTATGCTACTTTAACTGGATCTACAGTTAAATAAACTCAAGCGCGTTTGGATTCAAATTTGCTTTTGATTTCTGCTTCTCCAGAAGTCGAAGTCACAAAAAGTTAACTTTTCGATTTCTAAAAATCTTTTGAAATTTGACAGCCAAACTGATTTCTGAATTTTCGAGTTATTTCGGATGTACTGTCCAAACATGCTACAGGTGATATTTTCGGTGTGATGTGTGGACACTAAATTGACGGTTGACTGTGTTTAATTATCCCAGAAGTTTTTACATTTAGATTATTGTCTCCAATATGCAAACTCCAAATAACAAAAATATTGGAACAAAGCACAACTATTATAATATTAATCCTGATGCTGTCACTCGGTTTGTCATCCATCCTATGAAGGAGTGCAAGGAAGCAGGCAAGCAGCCCCTCAGCATGGGAATGAAGCCGCCCTACGTATGCGAATCTCGGGGGATGTGTTTGTGTTTATCATAGAGCTCGATAACCAGTGATAATTTTATATAATTTGATCTCCATTCCCATGTAGTTTAGGGAACAGTGAAATTCAATCACTCATTTGAACAAGCAGTTTACAATAATCGATATGGTTAAAAGCAAGTTGGCTTCAAACCCCCATAAAAACGAAAATTCTTCGTTATTCCCTGCATTATCAACTAAAATATCCACTAGCAAAATGAAACTAAAACTGTCTTGGGTGTAGCTTTTGTATAGCAATTTAGATAGTTGGGAGCCACCAAGGCGCCAATTACAATGTTGATTAGATCGAATTGTATTGAGTATTGAACATTGGTCTGGTTTCATCATCTCAGCTAGGTACTTCGTTATTTCACTCGCTTATCCAAAATGATGACCAACAGGCAACAGCTATCTGATGCCAAATCTAAATAACAAGGAAACAAGTAATCAAATGCTGGAGGGTCGAATTTCTCTCATAATTTTGTGCGTGTATGAAACTGTATCTGTCTGCGGGCCGTGGCTAGTACCCCTTTAAGTTTTTAGGGAACATTGCTCGACTTTCATTTAGTAGTCAATAGACATTTGTGCTACATCAATTTCCCTCTGAAGACCTCTACGGCTCTACCCTACACAAGCGAACTTTCAACGACACTAGGCACTAGCAAACTCCAAGTAGCTGCAGGAGGACTTCTTCTTTGTCTTTCCGGTCGAGAAATAGTACAAAGTATAAATAAGCCAGACCCACTCATGGACCCTTTTTCATTACTTAGAAAAGTAGCATAATTAAGATTCGCATGAATAAGTCCATTGCGAGAGTACATTTATAGGTTCAAGGACCACAGAGTTCATCAAAATCAGCGTTGTGAACATTCAATGGTGGCATTTTTCTTGAAGTTTCTGGGAGGACAATTGAGTTCCAAAAAGAGATCAACAAACTCACTAGCAAATTGACCCCGAATGTAAGCGATTATTAACAACAACATTAACTATACCTCTACTGGTGTTTGTGTTTCGCATGCGTTCTCTGGCTGCAGTGTAAAACATAAATTTCTTCCCTATATGCTTCTGTAAGAAAGAAATTTGTTGCAATGTTACTGTAGGAATATTTGCATTGCACATCATATTGTTGTCTATGCAACAGCGATCAGCTTCCTTGATTTAGATACTCAAGAGATTACCAAATGGATGATGGAGCTGTCTCAAGTATTCTCAGGTTATGGCAACAAAAATCTTGTATAGACCTGCTTCTCCAGTCAAAGCTTTTGAATCTCACAGCATTTCCAATTTCTGCACTAACTCAAAATAATGTATCATTGTTTTTTTTTAGATGATTCCACAAAACAAAAAAAAAGCTGCTAGCTGTCCTGTGACAGCGATTGTATGTAAACCTGCACAATTAACAAACCCTGAGGGAGAAGGAAAGAATTTAACCAAGGGTCCTGCACAATTATACATTTCAAGTTTGCAAACTAGATCTGAGATTCTGAATAGCTTACAGCCTTATAAGATCGTTGTGTTCAGTATACAATATCACAAAAAAAATTCGAGCAAACAACATCAGAGTGACATGCACAACTGGAACTCTCAACAAACATATATACAACGGCAGACCTACGTGCACTTCTATATGACTCTTGGCACGATGTCAGTTTGCAATCATGATCCCATTTCTTTTGTGGGGGAAATCATCTGGTTTTGACTGAATCGAATAGTACCAGATTGAGAAAGCACCTCTCAGTTTTTGAGCAGATTGGTGGCTTAATTTACAATTTCTGCTGAATCTTGATGTACGTAAAATCCCAGCTCAACATTCTATGAAAAATACACCTAGTTTGGTAGCTATTGTGACGAACCTGCCAGATGCTTTCTCGGGCATCACAGGGAAATTTGCTGGCTCCAACTTAGCTCACACCAAATGGATAAACAACCTCAAATGATGCCATGTGTTTGTTATATATTCCACCATTTACGACGGCCTTCCATCGTCTTGACAAGTTCGTTAGCCATTGATGCAAAGTTCTCAGCTCCATTACTTAGTTCTTCAGTGTTTTTACGGATTCTCTGGAATTCCAAAAGATAACAAAAAGAAGCTTATTTGGAGTTTGCTTGAAGTGATTAAACAACTTCAACGAAGTATATGATTATATCCTAATAATGGCCCCAGGTAATTATACTGTAGTGTGCTTTTAGAAAACAAAAAATTATGGTTGCTAGTCAAATGGATCTTAATGAATCAATTAGATCACAAACATGATATTTAAGAAGATTTATAAGCAAAAAATGTGAAGATACTGTCAGGTATTCTATCGAGATCTATCAAAACTTTTAATACTCAGCAAGAGCTCAAAGAAAATGGATTACCAACAAAGCAATAACCTACCTCAAGTTTTTCCTGGCGTTCCAAGAGCTTGTCTTTTGCCTCTGCTGCTGCAGCAGAAGCATCCTGGAAAAGTTGCCAGGTTAGAACACACTAACCAAAAAATAGCCAACAACCTAAAGTAACTGGACATGTGAAATTACCCCAGCATATTTATATTTAATCATAATTTCTGCTGGCGTCCTTAGTTTTGGCTTCTCAGGCGGCGCATCATTGAACAACTTTTCTCTATCTTTATCCTTACCTATAGTAAAGAATCATCACATGCATATGCATTATCTAATCAGATCTTGCTCATAAAAAATAGTAGAAACACAAGAACGAAATTCAAGATATCTCAAGTACCACCTTTGTCGTTTTTGCTTTTATATGATGATGTAGAAGCAACGGGTACTGGCTCGTCAATTTCTATATCATCTACACCGAAACAGAGAAAAATGTCTAAGAGAATGAAGGAAAACAGAAAGGATGGAAACAAGAGAAATATTTGGTACCTATATTAAGCTCCTCTATATCTTCAAAATCTGGAATATCTAGAGCTGCATATGAAAATGGGACGCTTGAAAATATGCTTTCTAAATGTAGACGAAAATCAGATGATGGGCTGGTAGCAGAATCCATTGCTTGTCCCTTCTCCCCTTTAAAACCCTTAATGATACCAAGAATTCCGGGGCTACCCTGTAACAGAAAAACATACTCGAATAAATTACTAGGCGAAACAAAGGATATCAATGAAAATATAGGAAATCCTTGAACCTGTTTTTTCTTCTGACTTGAGGAGAACCTGATAGCAGCGTCAGCAGCAGCAGCGAGAACTTTGTCATGAAGACGGGGTAAAGAATCCGAAATCCTAAGGAGTCCATTAAAAATGTTATAAATTTGGTCGAGGATGCATATACACATGGTGGCTAGACAATACAGACGATAGTTACCTGGAGTCACTTTCAGAGGCCAAGAAGGAGATGAAAGCCAACTCCGACCCATTTGCCTACAGAACTTATCAAAATTATTACCTAGATCCAAATTTAACCAGTAAAACCACATATGAACTTCTGGGACAAAAAGAGTGAACATTGAAGAATTTATTCATCAGAATTTCTTTATGCACATAATTCAAGCATGTGTAGTTTAAGTACTGTTCTGGTTGGTATGCATATACAAATGTAATTTCCACCAAAGAATATGAGGTTAAAACATCTTCTAGCATTTGGAGGGCACTGACAAAGAAAATGGAAACTCCTGGACAGCAAATTACTTGTAACTGCTAATCATGATCTTTTAAACAATCAAGGAACACCATTTTAAAGAGTGCCACAAGGAAAGATAAGAAGTATAAATAATGTGGAAGAACTATAAAAGATGAAACCATTATATGCCAGTATAAAAAGAAACCCGTTATTAATTGTTCCGTAACAGAAAGCAAGGATGATATTTACCACTGCTATCTGTCCCCTATCAGAAGAACATACGGTTTTTTCCATGTTAGTTTTGAAGCTCCACCTAAGAATTGACATTAATGAGCTTTCTCCCACGACTTTTAAATCCGGAAAGGACCTAACCAAAGAGATAGCACCAGTATAGACCATTCAATTAGTCAAACAATTACCCATAGCCAAAAAAGTCTTTGCACGGAGAACCATATGTACATCTTTATCACCAAAGCACTTAATCATTGTTAAGGTCATCGCCATTTTGAAAAATTCTTTAAAAGAAAACAAAATCATGAATGTTGACTTCAGCCAAAAGATGAAAAACGAAAAGGGATTTCAAAATAAACAACTATAAAGTTAACACTTACCTTATTTCAATCATTCCAGTCTGATAGAGTAAAATTATCCCAGAAGCTTTCTCATTTGTCGTTTTGAAAGTTGTTGTCCAACAACAGGGTTTCGAAAGACTCACTTTGCGGATGGAGTTATTATCCCCCTAAAGTAAAAAGTAGGTCACACAAGTTTGCAAAAGAAAACAACACAAAAAAAAAGGCAAAAAAGGAAAAAAGAAAGAAAAAAGAAGAAGCAAACCTGTATCACAGATTTTAAAGAGTATACATGCAATGCATCCTCGCAACAAAGTACTACAAGTGAATCCAATGACCTCTTCCCAGAACTTCTGCTTTCCCTAGAGCTCCGAATCTCAATTTGTGGGTTTACTCCAACAAGGGTATTACTATCCTCGGACAGCTGCTCACTTTGAGTAGCACTATCCTTGGATAGCGGCTCTGAGTGCTCCGTGGTGGATGCTTCTGAAGCCAAAGAGCTGTTATCTGAAGTGGACTGACAGCACTCAGAAAAGGAATACTAAAAGAACATTAAAATGATGATGGGTTTGACAGCAGCCTTCGGTCAACACAAACTCGTAATACTAATCCTACTGAAAGGGAAGGAAAAAAGAGAAACCAAATGAAGAAATCAAATACATCAGGAAAAATCTTTTGATTACTCAAAAAATAATAATTGAACTTGCCTATTATATACATGGAAATTGCAGTTGAACCCTTCTTTTGTTGTGTCCCCCAAGAGCTAATTGTGTTACCAGTAACACTGTCAAGAACTAATACGTGTGAATCTCTTGTCAAAATAAAAACTTGTCCATCAAGAGGGTCTTTATTTTCTATCTGTTCTACATCAGCAGCGCCCTTCGGGCTTTTAGGAACCTTTTGCTTCAAACTGTGTAACAAGCTACAAATGTCTGTACATGCCAGAACATCTGTTGAAATAACTGGGGAGCTTGAGCCTGATACACAGTCTTTAAGATATAGAACTGATAATGAACTCATATCAAACATTGCAACCTGGAAAAGAAAGCAGCAAAGAGAAACCTCATAAGAAAATAACCAATTAACACACTCACACTCCAAATAATAAGTAAAGTAGTTAGAAACTTGCAGTACCAACCTGACCACATTCAAACCCTACGGCAAGTTTGGCTCCAGAATCTGCATACTGTAGGGTCCGAATTGGAGAATTTAGGATGCAAAAGGCAGCTATACATTGAAGTCCTTTAGCTTGATGCAAACTGTGAACTGGAGACAAAGTTGCAAACGTGAACATAGTTTTATACTTGTTGATAGACAGGATGCATACAAGTACAACAAACTACAAAGGAAACAAAGTCACATAAATCTATCAAATCACCTTCCTGATTATTTTCTGACACGAAATGAAAACTTGTCTCTTCAGAATTACCAAGTCTATATATACGAACCTACAGAAGAAAAGATAATTAGAATAGTGTCATAAGCTCATTTAAGCCTGAAAAGAAAAATCTAAATAAGCATACCAGACCGCTTTCACTGCCAACGGCCAAACTTGTACTGAGGAAGCAAAAATCCAATGCTGATACAGGGGCACTGGCTCCAGACACTTCAATCTTTTGTACCTGCCGAATACAGCAGTAAGATACCATTTCCTTATACCAAGTACTAAACATAACTTTGCTAATTAGCATTATCGAAGTAAAAAGACGAAAACCCTGTGCTAGTAGTAAATAAACGAAAGTTCTGGATCATCTGTGCTGCTAATCTAACCTCGCCTTCTAAGGCAGCAATAGGTGAGAGGACTGAATATGTTGCATTCCATAATTGAATAGATCCGTCTTTATAGCCTGCAACGTATACTTTCTCCACGCCATCATCTTCAGAGAAGGTCAATTTTTTGGAAATTCCACCGGTCAGAGGCCACTTTGTACCCGCAGATAGTGTAGCTTTTAGATTTAAGGATGCCTGCTAGGAAGAAAAGCAAAATGTATATCAATGAACGTAAAGAAATAAAAAGACTTAAGCCTCATCTGAAAATCTTTAAATTAATTGACCATGACCACTGAAATAGATTACCTACCTTCTTTCTCATATATAAGAAATGGCCATAGTACACTTTTAAGGGTTAATAGATAAAGGACCCATAGTACACCTTTAAGGGTTAACAAACAAAGGGAGTAACCTAGTACCAACCCACCTCTAGGAGAGCCTTTGATGAATGTCCTTCCATGGGTACTGAACATAGCTTAGCCACTGTCATGTGTGGTTCAGCCATAGGTACCACCACAGGAAACGGTATTGGGCGGACAGAAGGACTTTTTTCTTGCTGAGATAAAAGTGAGGCCAGCATAGCATCATCATATACGTGCAATTGACCAGGGTTAGTCAGTAAAAAGAGAGACGCGCCAGTTGTATTATTCTCTGTTGCCCCGGCATTTTGAACTAAAATCATATCCGCAAAGGATCCATTAAGAGAGAGATCCACGCGGTTGACGCATCGTATAGCTTCTTTACCGGAGGAACATTCAAGACTCAAGGCCTGTAACAGCAACATAAAAGAGTTAGCACAGATCATAAGACCTGTGTGAAGATTATCAAACCAAAGAAGCATCAGCGCCCTGTTATGGTGTTCATATTTGTTGGAAGCATTACAATATTTTTCTTATGCTACTAAGTACTAACTAATACTAGCACATATGGCGACATAATATGTAAGTGATTAAGGAGCGGAAACCAGAATCAGAGCTGAAACGTACAGTAAGGACTTCTTCAGATCCTATGTCATCACCTCCATAGATAAATAATTGCCCTCCACGCTCATTGTTCGATCTACTATTTGCGGACCAATGTAAGACAATGACCGGAATCTTTCTTTTCCCAGAAGATAATTGTAGCTTAACAGCATCATTAGATGACCCCCCAGCTTGACGACCTTTGATAGAGGAAGCACTTAACATGTTCCACAGAAAAATATCACCATCAACATATCCAACAGCAAGAATGGATCCATCAAGAGATGCCCAACATAGAGAGCTTATTTCTTTCTCCTCTTGCTCTAACTCAAATGTATTTTCCTCAACCACCGGATCATCCTTCAATTGGAGATCCTTGTGGCCTCTAAAAAGGACAACTCGACTTTCAGAAACATCCCAGAGGACGATCAACCCATTCTCATATGCTATCATCAGTCTGCAGAAGTACCATAGTTGTTAGAATGCAAAGGTAAGGTGAAGTCTGAAGCATTGTGCTAGCAAAATTTCACTTTGACCCTCAGACTATGGCCAAAACAACCATACATCCCATTGCGCATTCAAAAGGTAAGACCAAAAGTATTATATGGTGATCATATTTTTAACTTTCCACCAACCAAACATATAAAGGAATTTGATATGTCAAGCTCTTTTGATTATAACCATGCAACATAATCACCTATTTAAAAAGCCAGATATTTTTTCTAGATATCTAACAGATGGAGGTACAGCATGTTGTGTTCTTACAGAACTACCTTACAACCTAGTTTGTAATCCCATAATAATACAAATAAATAAACCAAATCTACAAACTTAAATCACATTCAGTATATCTTGCCTATTCCCAGAAGTGCAGGGTTGAGGGAGAACTCCAACAACAGATATATGATCGGGTAATGAAACCCCAGCTGCATCTGTGAAATAGCATAAATTAAGATATTAGAAATATTTGAAGAGTAACAGATATGAAAGCTAATCTGAAAGAATAATAGGAGAAAGAAGTGATTTAACTTATATATGCTTAAGCATATAAAGACAACATCCACGTACCAGCTAAAGAATTTGCTGGAATATGATATGGCAACTGCAAAATTGCTACTTCTTCAGCATCGTACTTCAAGACAGACACCATTCCATATTCGTCTCCAATGTACCTATAAAAAATATCAGAGGAACAATATCATGAGACATGTATTTGATGTGTTAAACACACAACACACTCCAAGGACAGCAAGGCAGTACATGAAATGGGTGCCTGGTATCACAGAGAAAGCAGTTATGTTGCATTCCCACTTTAAAGAGCTAGCTATCTGCCTGTGTTCCAGATCCCAAACCTGTGAAATTTGAGGTAAATGATCAAGAAAAAGAGAGAAAACCTAATAAATGGGTTTGCAGCCATTTTAAAATTATAGCATTCCTAAGGATGGACACGTTAGAAATGGTTTGGCGAAGAATCTTCACAGTACATGTACATAGCAAGTCGAAACAAGGAAACATCCTTCGCTCTTGGTGAATACAAATGCAAATGTAACAAAAGAATCAGATGGACAGCAATATGTCACATGTGCCTAGAATGCATGTCAACTCTTGTATTCATTTTTGGAAGTCAGACTTCAGGAAACCCAAACTAGTGTTGAG
Source organism: Papaver atlanticum (assembly GCA_023531105.1). Taxonomy (NCBI): domain Eukaryota; kingdom Viridiplantae; phylum Streptophyta; class Magnoliopsida; order Ranunculales; family Papaveraceae; genus Papaver; species Papaver atlanticum. The sequence continues at coordinate 1,910,086 of JAJJMB010017633.1, read as the reverse complement.
ATAAGCAGCGACGATATGCAAAGGGATAATTAAATAAAGACAACTAGATCCATATGCAAAGAAAACCTTATGTTTAGAAACAATGATTCATAGAGATGCGGAAATAAGAAAGTGTATAAAGATTCGAAACAACAATACCTGAATATCATTTTCGTTTGAGACGCTCACTAGAAAACCCTGGTTGTGTAGGAACTGCGAAAATCAATGATTTAGTTACAATGACAACTTTACTGACAGAAAAGTGGGCATTATTGTTTAAAGCCTGATACAAGATAAGCATTTCTAACTAAATTCTCTCTTGTTTCCAAATAATCAGGTGTATGACGCAGCATCAATTGAACAATCGCATACCAATTTCATCTAATGTTTGCCATGTTACACCTTTATCCATATGGATTGGTATGTCTCGTGTTTAATAATACTGCAAAACTTTTGCGCACTAAAGAATAGATTTTCAGTAATTAATACTAGAAAAGCAAAAAATAAATAATCAGAGGCTTCTTGTCTGCCACCAAGCAACCATAACTCAGGCTTTACAAAATTGAATTGTAACTTTGCAGATCTAGAGGAATTCTATATCTTTCTAGGTTATGCAGAAAATGCAGCAGATACACCAGCAATATTTTCGGATAGTTGGAGCCATCTAAGGGTCAATCTAAGCGACAATGTATAACAGACATACTTGAGATGAATCACCAAAGCTTCTTCAGCTTCAAGATCCACACACTCACATGAGATAAATCAGAAAACAGGGGTGCAGATCACGTAAGTATATGTATATGCTTCTTAGATGAGTAGCCGACTGCATTGAGAGTTCCAAATGCACTTGGACATTCCAACAAATAGACCCGTATAAAGTTGACATGATAACATCTAGACAAACAATTAAACCAAACGAAGGCAAAGACCATACAATGCATAATCTTACGAACCTCCAAATTTTTGTAGGGCAACTGCTTTGGAGATATGAGAAGTCCTTCCACGTTGTCACCGCCAACCACTTTTATTCTGCCATCCCTGCAGTCATCCACATAATTACGTATCAAATAAAGAAAGAGAAATATGAAAAGAACAGACTGAAATAACTAACACGAAAAATGCTGTGCAATGTGGCATAAGTAACGCAATTACGCAACAATGTTTCTCCGCATCTTAGGTCATGATTGTATATAAATGTTACTTTTAGACTAAAATTTCTTCCCCAGTAGTATTTTCTTCCTACATTAGGCTTTGAACTAGATAAACTTCTCACAAGATCCAAGCTTCATCCAAATTTCACTAAGGTATGACCTATGAAATGAAGTTAGCTTACTAGAGGCCACAACATAAAACATGAAGAAGACGCAATGTACTCACAGTGTCCCAATTGCCATTAGACGTTGAATGGGGTCGAAAGCAAGTATCGAGGCAGTTGACGGGATACCATAATGATGAGCAATGTGAGGATCCAAATCTGCTGGTGCCACACTTCCTTGTACATTTTGCTGCTTCCATTTAACATAAATGAATATTAGGTTTAATAATTACAAAAAAAATGATCAAACAAGAATTTGAATCTAATGGAGAGCAATTCATATATTTATTTTGTCATTTTGTAGATCAAAAAGAAAAAAAATAGACCTAAAATAACAAGTATTCAGCTGAAAAATCAGAAATTTGTTGAAAAAACAGAAAACGAACGATTCAGTCCCAATTGAAATAAAGATTGAATTCATGATTATGGCTTTGATTACCTGACTATTGTTATGATGATGATTCTTTGCTTTCTGCAAGAGACGAATAGCAAACATGGTGTAATCTATAAACGAATAGACTGACTTTTTCACAAAGATTTCATTTTTATTTGTGTATTTGTTTGAAATGGGAACTTAGGTTTCTCGAGACTTGTGTGATGAGATTGACGAAGATTAGATTATGTTGTAGAAATACAGTGTGACGCGATGTATGGCGTACCCATATTGTGTAAGTAGAGTGTAAGTTACGTTTGGAATAAAAAACGACCAGGACGAAATGTACGGACTAAAGATTCAGTCAGATAAGATATCAAGGATGTAGCCGACTGTGGCTTTGAAATGGTCGAAAGTGATTTTGGCCGGATTTGGTAGTTGTTACGTTAGAGTTAAAGAGTTCATCTTTTTTTAACACCGGTGGAGTTGTTGTCGTAATAGTTACTAATAGCTTCTCCAATGGATTGTAAGTGAAGATAAATGTTTAAGTTCACATAGGATAGACATTCATTTTATTGTATGTGAAGATAAATGTCTAAGTCCACATAGGATAGATATTCATTTTTCTTAAAATTCTTCTCCAACCCCAACTTCTTAAATCAATGTGAAAATGACATGGTTTAATTTTTGTTAGACATTGTGAAGGCGAATGTCTAGTTTTAGACATTCACCTTGACAATGTCAAGCTATCATAGTAAGCTTTTGTTTACCTAAATTAATTTCAATATATTAAATAATCATTTTTAGCTCTAATAAAATCTAAAAATTGCTAAAACTAAAATTTACATTTAATCCATAAAAAATCACAAACAACACCATTGGAGATGAACTATTTTCCTCCCTAAACTTAAGGAAAAATTGGAATGAGAAGGTCGTGTTTGTGTTGCCACCTAGGACACACACAACCATCATTGGAGAAACTCTAAGTGCTAACTAGATTTTACACCTTGCTTCACTTGGTCTTTGGCACTCCCAAAATCTTTATCATCGAATTTTGAAGATTTGTAACTCCCACTATCATCATTTGGTCAGAATCTTTCGTCAGTCTACCCAAAATTCCTCAACACTGGTACCGTTTTCGTAGCAATCAGAAGATCATACAATACCGAATACTGAAGACCGCAATTTTCTTCACCGCACTGAACCGGGGTGCACAATCCCATTGGTCATTTATTTAATTTTGGTTATTATCTTGTTTATAATTTTTATATATTAAAAATGGGTGGAATATTTAGGAAATCGGAGAAATGAAATTAAAAAACGGAACCCAAATTATCAGCTACACATCTCCCTCTCTACTCTATATGTAATGTAAATTGTGCTCAATCTTTTTCCTTCACTTCTGATTTTCTAATGGAAAATTCAATTTAACTTGAAATGTTTTTTGTTTTATTAATACATAGTAAACTAAATCTCTCTTATTTAGCTTGATTATACATATTAAGATGAATGAGAGAAATAAATTTTGTTTGATTTAGATTTTCTATTTTAAATGAATTAATCAAGATTCAAATATGAAAAGCTAACGGGTGAGAACTTTTGGTAGTAAATACTTTTGTTGAAGGTATTAGAAGTTCGATGACTAGGGATGGCCATGGGGCGGGTATGCCAATTCCAGTCACTGCCCCGTTCGTAAAAAAAATACACATACCCGTCCCGTTATCCACATGAATTGGGGCGGGGCGGGTATGGGGAATACCCATATGGGGCGGGTACCCGTAGCACTAAATTTGTTTATAATCAAAACGTAAGTATGACTTGAGCAAAAATAATAACGTAAGGATAATGCATTCTAAGATTTTTAATTCAAAAATTCATCTTAAAATGAACAAAAGAATCTTTAAATGACTTATTAGTTTTTCTACTTTTCCTTTCTCATTCTACCTTCGTCAACGTTAACCATTTCATTATCTGCTTCATTTTCTCTATTTTATCTTTTAAAGAATATTTCTGATCACAACAAAAGAGCGAAAATGATGAACATACAAGAACGATCAAGAATCCAATAAATGAAAGAAAGCTCGACTAGGTGGTGGAAGTATAAAAATCCAATACAAATTTTTGCATAAAAGTCTACACCCCTATAATATGAAAGCTACGGGGCGGGTATGGGGCGGGGACCTCAAATCCCGTCCCTGCCCCATCCTCGTAACTTAGGTTTCGGGTATTACCCATACCCGACCCCATCCCCATTTGTACGGGTAAAACCCTACCCAAACGGGGCGGGTACCCACGGGGATGGGTTTGGGTGGGGCAAATGGCCATCCCTATCGATGACTTCATATTTTACTATTTTAAACATGTCACGGAGTGATAAAGCTAGGTTTTTTGAGATTCTATGTAATGGCCAATGCCCTAATTTGATTTATTATAGATTTTTTTTCTTATTATTTCTTTGAAAAAAATAAAAACATTTAGTAGGTTTTCGTTTCTAGGTTTTTAACAAAAATAAAATAAAAACTTGCACGATGTTCATTTTCTATATAAGCTATTTAAAATTAGAAAAATTAAATGCACAAAAATGTATTCATATGGAGAAAAAAAATCATGTTATACAAGAATGTAAAAACATGTTAAATTGTAAATTTTCATATGCAAAAAAGAAAATTTATAATACGAGACATTGGGTTTTTAACTAATGAGACACATTACACAATTAGTTAGTATACCAATGCACAAAGTATAAATATATATATATATTAAGATAATATGAATTCATTATCGAGTTTGCCATGGCTCAGAATATCAATTTTTCATAGCGTGTGATATTTTGTGGGTGAGTCTTCAAACTGATTCTTTGTAATGTACATACAATGTGTTGTTAGCAACTGAAACTAAGAATGTAAGATAAATACTGAACCTATTAGGAAATTATAAAGGAAACAAAAGAATTTTGAGGCACGTTTATACGTTGTCCTTAAAGTGACATTTGCCCCTACTTAAAGTGTTTATAACTTGTTAGTGATTTCTAAAGCAAATCACTTCCAAAATACTCAACAAATTTCAGCAAAACTAGAAGTTCTCTTGGAATTTTCTAACAAAGAGGAAGAAAGAAGAAAACTATGAGAGATGTTGTAGTGGATTCACTACAAATGCATTCAGAAGAAGAAGTTGTAGAGGGATTAGGAGAGATCTAGGATAGAAGAAGGATGAAGAAGAAGGAGAGGAAGATAAGAGAGAGAGACTCAGAGAGAAGATAAGATTAGGATTCATTCAACAATGTATCCGTACAAGGGAGGAAGTCCAGCTCAAATAGCATCTCTACTACTCACGTACAACATGTGAGTAATTAGCTAAAGGAACCAGAAATAAGATAAGGGCTAAACAGACAGGGTGGCCCATAATACATAACTAGTCAAGGCTAGGCTATAACAAATACCGCCTCCTTTAGAGATTCTTGTCCTCAAGAATCAGTTTTGGAAAATGTTGTTTCATGAAGTCAGAGTCTTCCCAAGTGGCTTCAGCTGGAGTGGAATTGGCCCAATGAACTAAAACCTGATGCACAGTCTGTTTATTCTTCCTTGTCAGGCTAGAGCCAAGCACTTCGAGTGGAGAGACCTTCAAGGAACTAGCAGAATCTAAAGAAGGGAGAGTTGTTTGGGGAAGCAACCCTGCACCAAGCTTCAATTTAAGTTGCGAAACGTGGAAGACTGGGTGAATTCTGGATGTAGTTGGCAGGTCAAGACGATAAGAAACTTTGCCTACTCTGGATAGCACGTTGTAAGGCCCAATTTTTTTTGCAGATAGCTTAAGACTCCTTCTCAGCTGGACAGAAGTTTGACGATAAGGCTGAAGTCTAAGATAAACCCAATCTCCCTCCTTGAATTCCCTCTCAGTTCTGTTTTTATCAACTTGTTGCTTCATACGACGTTGTGCCTCCTCCAGTGTCGATTTGAGAAGGATTCCCATTGCTTGTCTTTGTTGTAAATAGTTATAACTGTAGCATTGGCAGCTGGTGGATATGATAGACCAAACTGTGGAGGGGAGTAGCCATATAGTGCTTGAAATGGTGTAAGCTTAAGGCTGGTGTGGTAAGTAGCATTAAACCATCACTCAGCCATTGGCATCCAACTGACCCATTTAGTGGGTTTATAACTTGTCATACACCTGAGATAAGCTTCTAGGCAAGCATTCACCCTTTCTTGGCCATCAGACTGAGGATGATATGCTGTGCTCATATGTAAGGCAGTGCCAAGCTTGGAGAATAATTCTTGCCAGAAGTTGCTCAAGAATATGCTGTCTCTGTCAGATACAATGGAATTAGGCAATCCATAAAGTTTATAAATGGTTGTCAAGAATACCTTAGCAATGGAAGAAGCAGTGAAAGGGTGGCTGATAGCAATGAACTGGCTTTAGTTAGTGAACCTATCCACAACCACTAGAATAACTTCTCTTCCTTCAGACTTAGGAAAACCAGTGATAAAATCCATACTGATATGCTGCCAAGCTTGGTCTGGGACAGGAAGAGGTTGCAGTAGTCCTCCAGGAGAAGTGTTAGAGCTCTTATGTTGCTGACAGATATCACATTCTTGAATATATTGGACTAAGTCTTTTTTTAAGCCAACCCAAAAGAAAAAACTTTGAGCTCTCTGGTAACTTGCCTGTTGGCCAGAATGTCCTCCAATTGATGAAGAATGAACTTCAGCTAAGATTTGTTGCCTCAAAGTACTCTGGTTACCAACATAAATCCTGTTCTTGAATCTAATAATCCCCTGAGAGTAAGAATAATGAAGGGTACCAGTTGGGGAGATTATCAATTGAGGAATGAGCTCCTTGGCCAAACTATCCCCATCATAACTCTTAGTAACTTCAGCAAACCAGGCAGGTTGAATTTGTGTTAGATTGTGACATGTAGAGTCAATATTTGTTTGATGTGGCACTCTTGATAAGGTATCAACAACTCTGTTATCTGCTCCCTTTTTATAATACAACTCATAGTCATAACCCAGCAGTTTGGCTAACCATTTTTGTTGTAGCATAGTATGCATCCTTTGCTCCAAATTTTTTTTGGATGCTTTGATGGTCTGTGTAAATAGTGAAGTGAGTGCCTAGAAGGTAAATTCTCCACTTGGTTACTACCATAACAATGGCCAATAACTCTTTTTCATAAGTTGAATAGGCCAAAAACCTTGCACCCATCCCTTTGCTGAAGAAAGCAATAGGCTTGTGCTCTTGCATAAGTACATCTCCAACCCCTAAATCATAAGCATCAGTCTCCAGTTGAAATGGCCTTGAAAAGTCAGGTAGAGCCAAAACTGGAGTGGTGGTGACAGCTGATTTGAGAGCTTCAAAAGCAGCTTGAGCAGTAGAATTCAAAGTGAAACTATTTTTCTTGAGTAGTTCAGTCAATGGCTTGCAAATAAGACCTTAATTTCTAAAAAAATAATCCTGTAGTACCCAGTGAGGCCTAAGAAGCCTCTCAAGTCTTTAATGCAAGTTGGAAATGGCCATTGAACCATGCAAGATATTTTCTTTGGGTCAGCAGCAACTCCTTCTCCAGATATGATATGTCCCAAATACTCAATATGAGATTGTCCAAAAGAAGATTTACTCATCTTAGCATACAATGAGTGTTTTTGTAACATGGCTAGAGTGAGCTGCAAGTGCTTCAAATGAGTGTCCATATCAGGACTCTAGATGAGAATATCATCAAAGAAGACCAAAATGAATTTCCTCAAAAAAGACTTGAACACATCATTCATAAGGGATTGAAAAGTGGAAGGTGCATTGGTAAGCCCAAATGGCATGACCAGGAACTCAAAATGTCCTTGATGAGTCTTAAAAGCAGTCTTTTGTACATCAGTAGGAAAGACTCTAATTTGGAAGTAACCTGCCCTTAGATTAATCTTGGAGAATATAGTTGCACCCTTGAGCTCATCTAACAACTCATTAATAACTGGAATATGATATTTATTTTTGATGGTTAATTCATTGAGCTTCTTGTAGTCAACACAAAACCTCCAACTACCATCTTTCTTTTTCACCAAAAGGATGGGTGAAGAAAATGGACTGTGACTAGGCTGAATGACTCCAACAGTTAGCATCTCTTGGACCAATTTTTCTACAACTTCCTTTTGAACATAAGGGATTCTATAAGGTATTTGATTAGGTGGTGTGGCTAAGGGTTGCAATGGAATATGATGGTCATGAGATCTTGAAGGTGTTAAGGTAGTTGGTTCTTGAAAAATAGTAGAAAAAGACTCAAGTAGATTGGAAATTGGTGTATGGGTAGGCTGTTGGTTAGCTAGTGAAACAGCTGAAATGCTGTAAAGGTGTCCAATCAATCCATGGTCAGTTTTCTTGAAATATTGATGTAGCTCCTTCCCAGTAATCATTGATATCTTGCCAACATCAGTGTACCCTTGTAACTCAATTTTAACACCAGCCCTTATGAAAGAAATCAACAATTTATTAAAGTCAGACAGGACTAACCTCTCTCATTCAATCAACACCCAAAACCATGTCACAGCCCCCCAATGACAGCAACCTCATATCAAAAGAAAAATCATGTCCTTACATTCTCCATTGAAATCCAGGACATCTGGCCTCACTTACCAATTTATTGCCATCAGCTACAGCCACTAATAAGGCAGATGTTGGCTATATGTAAACTCCACATCTCTTAGCATCTAATGGGTCTAAGAAATTGTGGGTGCTTCCACTGTCAATCAGAATAGTTAAGGAAGTTTTCTTAACTTCTCCTTGAATTTTAATAGTGGAGTGAGACACATTACCAGGCAGAGCATGAACAGAAATCTCCACCTCTTCTTCAACCTCCTGCCTACTAGGTGAGTCAGTTGGTGAAGAGTCTTCAAGAGAAGTTGAGTCTTCATCCTCAACATCTAGCATATATAGCTGCTGCTTAGCACACTTATGGCCCTTCTGGAAAACTTCATCACAATTATAACAAAGGTTTTTCTCCTTTGTGGCTCTCATTTCAGTATAAGTTAGCCTTTTAATGGGTGGAATTTGGGTAGTATAATTGGAGTTGTTAGGATTATTCCCTATACTGAAGGGCCTTGGGCTTGTAGATGGAGAAGTGTAGCTTTTATTAACATTGTAGGAAGGAACTTGGACTGGTGGAGGTCTAGGTTGATACCTCTTCTTAGCAGTAGTCTCCAGTAAAGCTTCTTGCATTCGAGCTAGAAAAATGGCATGAGAAAGAGTTTTTGGAGCAAACATCAGCACATGGAGTCTTAATTCTTCTTTGAGTCCACTAATAAAGCTAGAAGTGAAGTACTCTTCTGAGAGATGACGATTTTTTGCTAAAATCAGGGATTTTAATTCCTCAAAAAGCTCCTAATATTCATTAACATTAACTATCTGACTCAGTTTATTGAATTTACCAACTATATCGTCATGTCCTAACTCTTGAAACCTGAGACATACATCCCGAACAAATTCATCCCATACTACTACTAACTTACTCTCCTGATAGTCACGGAACCAGACATCAGCTCTTCCTTCAAGATACATCGAATCCATATTAACCTTAACATCATAAGGTAAGTTATGAAGTAGAAAAAACTTCTTACACTTACGGATCCAAGATCTAGGATTAGTACCATCGAACTTTGGGAAATCCACTTTTGGTTTATGTTGTTGAAAATTAGGTTCATGAGTACCAATGAAAAATCGAGGTTGTGTGGCTGGAATTTCACCTGTGTGTGGTATATGCGATGATGGATTAACTGGTGTGTGGCCTAAGATACCTGCAACTGGATCAGTTTGAAATGGATTGTTGTTGCTGATGGGTACTATAGTTTCTAAAAACTTCATAAATTCAAGTTGGGAATGCTTTTGATCTTGTTTGTGTTGATCTAGTAACTCCTCAACTGTCTTCTTCCGCGTTTCCTTCATCTCTTGTTGAGTTTTGGATAAATCTTCCATGGTCTTAACCATTTCATCAAAAAAATTTGGATAAATCATTCATAGTAAACATTTTTGCAGCCGGAGAATCGACTGCTCTGATACCACTTGTAGTGGATTCACTACAAATGCATTCCGAAGAAGAAGTTGTAAAGGGATTAGGGGAGATCTAGGATAGAAGATGGATGAAGAAAAAGGAGAGGAAGATAAGAGAGAGACTCAGAGAGAAGATAAGATTAGGATTCATTCAACAATGTATCCGTACAAGGGAGGAAGGCCAGCTCAAATAGCATCTCTACTACTCACGTACAACATGTGAGTAATTAGCTAAAGGCATCAGAAATAGATAAGGCCTAAACAGACAGGGTGGCCCATAATACATAACTAGTCAAGGCTAGGCTATAACAGATGTGGAGAAAGGAAGGAAGGAGAGAATAGTTTTGTATATCTCTGTCTTCTTTAAATTTCTCTTATTTATAGAGTTCAAATAGATGGAAGTTAAAGGTGTTGTTGTTCACAAGAATCACAATACAGTTCATGAAAAGTTATATTTGTTCGAAGAGTCGTATAACGTTCAAATTCAGTAACCACTCATATTTGCAGAGATGCAAACTCTTCAAATCAAACAATTGTATTCATTCGGGCCTTATCCTACTCAATTATAATACAATGCCTCTTGATTCGTGATTGTCACAATCTTCTAATACGTGTATCATGTTTGATTATACAGTTGGGACATTGATGCTCGTGAGTACTATTGGCTTTCTGGTAATGCACGTCATATATATTTGGTGGATTTATTAGTATGATTCTAATTTTGTTAAACTTTCAAGTGTACTTAGCAACTAGGAGTCAATGCTTGCATTCGAAATATTTGTTATTAACTTGAATAGTATGTTGCAGATAATAGCATACATATACCAAGTGGCGTATGCGGGCTATCTGTATTTCCGGCATAAAAACTCATATAGAAGATTTTGTCCAACAGTATGGGCAGTCTTTCCAGTTCCAACCAGGGAAAATTATTATTTTTTGAATTTGTAAGTCTATTATCAACAACCTAAAAACCCCACGCCATCTCTCACACCACGTCGAGAGTTGCGGTAACCTCCCCTCTCATTGGCCGGTGAACAAAACCCTCGCTCCTGATAGGCTGAAAAGCAAGTTATACCCCCTACATTTCGTGGCCGTTAATTTTTAATAGAATTTGCTCGATCTGACGCTCCAAATCGAGTGATAGCTTAGCAGATTCTTACACCGCGTTTACATGATTTTAATAAAATCTGGACCTTCGGATTGGCTGTCGAAAAGAATGGAAAAAAAAGCGTGGATGTTTATATAGAAAAAAAAAATTTTGGAAAAAGAATTTGTGAATTTTAAAAAGAATCCGTGAATTTCCGTATTTAAGAAAATAATATATTAAAGTATCCAAAATAAAGAATAAGGTATAAGAAGTTTAATATATTAAACTTTTGGAAGTATTTTTTCTATATATTTTCAAAAAAAAATCCACGATTGTCTCACGTGAATATATATGTTTTCCTTTTTTATCACGATTATCTTATGTGAATATATATATACTTTTACCTTAATTATTGCTTTAACCTTTTCTTAATAAAAATTTAATATTCTTTACTGATAGGTAGTTACCATTCCCATTTCTATTAATAATGGATTCACTATCGTTTTTTACGATCTTATATATGCCAAATTTCGGCAACATAATTTTAGTATTTTCAAACAAACTAATTCCAAACAAACTATTTCTTAAATTTATATATAAGTATGTAGCTAATTTGGGAAGTTTTAGATTTATGTCTTGACATAGGTTCTTTGGTAACCTTATTAAATGGTGAATTTCTTTTTTTATACGTACGCTCCTTTGTTATAACGATATACAATCCGCAGAGATGAAAGTATATGGACCATCAATGAACTTTGTTTCTTGGGGAATAATGGTGAATAATTTAGCCCAAACTTCTTTTTGTTCTCTCAAATTTCACCCGGCACAAAAGAAAAAAAAAAAAAAAAAAACAACTAGCCCTAATTCTTTCTTCTTCTCTATTTTTCTGCAGTCTTGGTGCCTTCTTCATTTTAATCAATCTGTTATTGCTTCATTGGTATTTAGGTTTTATGTTTGGTTGAGAGGAACAAATATGAAAAATCAATGATATCCCTGCTTCGATCTTTAGCAAGGTAACTTCTGTTTTCTTTTTGTGGGATTTTGTTTTTTTTTTTTTTTTATTTTGTATGTTAGTCGTAATTTATTTTTTCTTCATAATTAGTTCAGTATGATGATTATCTATTGATGCTTCGAGATGTCCTTGATTTTTGTACAACTGATTGAAGGTAAAATTGGCGATAATTTCTTTTTTATTGTTTATGTTTGCAGAGATGAGTGCTTTCACGGAATTAAGCTTAAGAGATCAGTCAAGATTACAGGTACAATAACGACTATTTCCGTAATGGAGCATATCTAATAAACTGTAGTTCTGCTTATGAATATCTACTGCGATTGTCTTCTTAAAAAGAAAAAGTGGTGATGGAGAACATGATTTTGAGCAAATGGGTAATACTTAGCTTCATATATTTTATGTAAATGTAGAAGCTAGGGTTTCGGTCATCATGTCGCCCCTCCTTGCCTTAAATCAGTAGCTCCGGTCATGGAGAATAAACTAGCTCATCTTGCAATCGTCATAAATCAGAAGGTATGTCCTGGATTCACTTCTTAAATTATTTTTTTGATATTAACTACATAGAATCCAATTATATGGAGAGGAAGAGCGTTGAAAGGCTAATCTTTGTATAAACAAATATTATCGGGTCTACCAAATAGGCTAATCTCTGTGGTTTCAAATGTACTATTAATTGAGCAGTTTTTACGTATCAAGTCTCCATCTATTTTTTATTCAGTCCATGCAAAAGTTCTTCAAGTTGTTGTTAACTGGAATCAATAGTAGCAATGTAGCATGAAAGCTATCTGCGTTGTTGTTTACTGAAACATCCCTTAATAACTCTTTTGGTGCTACAATGAAAGATGAAGGTAATTTTCTCATCACGATTATCTCCGTTAATCAGCTACGTTACCACTTTCTTAAAAAGAGTCAGTTCCCAAACATTGGTGTAGGCTTCGATTTGATTGATAGGCTTCAATGCAGTACTGCATCTATTTATGCTTATGGTATAAAAAATGATATCCAACACTACTGTCATTTGCTAAACATATAAATTTATATAGTTTTCTGCGAATTTTGAAAGTTGCTTAGAAATGGGTATAGTTATGCAGGTAATGGCAACATGGCATTGAACTAACTGAACCATGGTCAATTTATAATAAAAGTGGAGCCCCAGGCAGGTCTTCGTAGTTACTGGCATACCATTTAGAATGTTTGCATTATTCTTCACTGATGTCTGATTGAAGGCACAAATTTTAGTTACTGGCAGATCATTTAGAATGTTTGCATTATGATTGAAAATTCAATGATGTCTGATAGAAGATACAAATTTTGAATTTTTGGTGGTGAAAAATATCTATGAATTGTATAAATTACTTTTGTGTAGTTTCTTCTGTTGGATTATACTAGTGAGTATCTCCATTAGTTTCAGTAATTTAACATTTTCTATGGAATATTTGTTGTTATGGCTGAGAGATGAAAAAAGGGTTTCTAGGATTAACATAAATTATTGTTCGTACTCCTATTTGGTTTTGTTCTTGAATATTACTGAGCTTTTGTTCGTCGATTGTTTGTAGTTCTTTTTTTCTTTTGTGATAATCTCTTCTGTCTTCAATACGTTCGAGGATTTAATTTTCTTATTTGTTTCAATTTTTATTTTAAATTTACCTTATAATCTGAATGTTTTACTGTCTACTTACCAAAGTCACAGCTAGGCGTTACATAGCCCTCTATCAGTGTGATTGCAAGTCACAAATAAATGTATCCCGTGCTTGAGATAGAGATTAGCATTGGAAAGTAAGTTCACATTTTTACCGTATTAACTATAGCTTTATAGATTTTAATGCACTGATATCATCTCAACTTAATGATGGGATAGGCGTGTTGTATCTTTAGTATATAACTTTACTTATTTCAGAATCCCATCACTACTTATTTCATCGGTTTTTAGGAATATGCAAGTTGTATTTTTTGCTCGCTTTGGCAGGTTGGTCAGTTTCAGAAAAATAGAAAAAAATTGAGCACAAAAATGAAAAAAAAGCATGCGTTCACCCTGATATTTTTTTAGCACGGGTTGAATTATCCTATTAGTAAAATATTTCTTTGAGATAATAATCATTTATTTTAGCAGAAAAAATCATCGATATATTTTTGGTCTAAGGATGCTCAAATCATTTATTTGAGCATCATATAGTCAGTTTCATAGTATTTTGGGTTCATTTTGCTGATTATGTTCTAAGTAAAAGAAAAGTATTTTGTGGAGTTACAGAGGTATATATATACTATTAAAGGATACTGGATTTACACGTTCAGTTACGGTTCCATATAGGAAATCAAGCATTCAATCTGGCACATTCAATGGGTGGGACAGCACGTCAGAAAGCAATGGAGATCCAAGAACAAGGTTGGTAGCACTTTGTATTTTCGTGTTTTTTTAAATGATTAGCCGTCACTTTGTATTTTCGTGTTTTTGAAATGATATAAAATGGACGAAAAAACCGATGCTTCGTTCTCAAATAAAAACTCTCTCCAGGGTTAAAGCTTAGGACTACTCAAACTAAAAGTTCATGTGCTGCGATTATTTAGGTTTAAGTTTATGAATAAGGTTATGGCTTATAACTTCTCAAACCTTCAAACCTTTAGGTTGAGCAAAACTTAATTAACCTCTCAAACCTAATTACCATCCCTTGTAAAATTGGCTAATTTTGATTACTACAATTTGCAAGAGAAAACAAAAAAGTGGCGAAGTATGGAGTCTCGAGCTTCAACTTAAATTGATCATAATGTGAGTGATGCTTTGTTCTTATGGTAGCAGTCTGTAAGGTTATCCTAACATTTCGGTAAAAATAATAATTATTCTTAACTGGTGCTATGGTGCCATGTTGATTGCTTGCTAAACATGTGCACTACATAATATTTCAAACTTCACGCGTCATGGTGTTCAAAACGTGTGTGGCTGCTATTTTATTTCATGGAAAAAATAACGTATTTTCCCAATTTAATTTATTATATGAATAAATTACATAATTTATCATTTTGTTTTGGTTGGTAACCTAGCAACAAGCTGGGTTCCAACGCCTTTCTGAATAACAACACCTTTTTCCCAGCATACTGCTTAACATTATTTTTCTCTTCCATTTGTAAGTTCTTAATAGGGAAAAAGTGGTTAAAGAAAAAGTGGTCATGTTATTTGTTCAAATGGTAGCTAGATTTGTGGTGGAGTGAAACCATGAAAGGCAGAGAGAAGTATCTCAATTCGTCCTAGGATAAAAAAAATATGTTAATTAATTAAGGTTCAATGAGTTGTAGTTTTCTGAAAGGGAAGAAGTTGTTAGTGATTGACTCCATCTTCTTGATTTTGGTTTGCTCATTACTGGTGAGCACAATTTATTTGAAGGGGTTTATATGTTAATCTTATTGCCAACTCCAAGCTTCTCTAATGGTTGGCGTGTGTAAGGTGCTTGGGTATTTTTAATTGGGAACTGTAGTTTATTCATGTGTGAACTATGAAGTTAGAAAAGTGAAAATTCATTTATTTGGATATTTGGTTTTGCTGACTGATGTTACTTTTTTTTTGAATAAAGTCATTCTCAACTGCCATGTCATGGAGATACAAACTGATGCTCCTAGCTTGAATTGTGTTAGCATTAGTACATATGCTTTTTAATGCAACAAACCTTAGATGTACAAACGCTAACCAATTCAGCTAGGAGCATCAGTTTGTATCTCCATGACATGGCAGTTGA
>JAJJMB010017633.1:1846330-1894170 GCA_023531105.1 Papaver atlanticum | reverse complement strand
TCAACTGCCATGTCATGGAGATACAAACTGATGCTCCTAGCTGAATTAGTTAGCGTTTGTACATTTGTTGCATTAAAAAGCATATCCAATTAAATGTACTAATGCTAACATCATTCAAGCTAGGCAAACTAATAGTGTTCCGGTTTAAACAGCTGCTCGGCTAGCTTTAACTTTAAGTAAAGGTAAACAGTCATGTTTTTTTTAATGTGGAGGTCGTTCATTTCCGTGCCAATGTATATCAACGTATATTCTATGTGTTTGGCAAGTGTTTGGGGATGTTGGAAATTTTTTCATACTTAGACGAGGACGGGGATGCAGAATTTCAACTATACATACTTTTTTTTTTTTGGTTTTTTTTGGTTTAGGTCGTTATTTGAAGTTTTTTAGACGTCAGAATCCTCAATAGATGATTTTTTACATGCTATAGATGGACGCTTTAGAGAAGTTTCTGTAATTTATGATTCCTTGAAAAAGGTGATCATTGTCATAAAGTTAGTGGGTATATTCCGTACTTGGCTTGAGCTTGAATCTCAGAGAAAGATGTTATTGTCAAAATGCGGGATAAGTAGCGTTATGCACAATTTATTTGATTAAACTTGCCCGATTGGATATCATGGCATGGATAGCTTCCTGGACCGATAAGAGGTTAAGAGTTGCTCAGTTTCTTTACAAACCGTAATCCAGTTTTCCTACGTTCGCCTTCTTTCTCTTTTATTCCCACTGTTGCAGCTTCTTTATAATGCTTTTACTTCTTTTTTCCTCTTAAAAATGTGATTAAAGTTTGATCTGACATTTGTCATCTTTATGGGGTTTTTTTTTGGATTTTCTATGATGCAATTTTAGATTTTGTTTGTTTGTTTATGTGTTCCACTAGCAGCTTGCAAGATTATCCCTTGAGCTTCATCTTTGGATTTCCTGATAATTGCTCTAATTGCTCAAGGTCAGTGCTAGAGTGATTTTCCACCTTTTGTAGCTTTGTTCTTTGATTTATTTATTTTGTGATTTTTAAGACAACAATTGATGTTTCTTTATTAGTATATTACACAGTCGTCTTCTTCAGGAATTTGTGAGATTAATTGATATTTTTTTATTGGTATTATTACCTTGAAGAATTATTTATCATTGTCTTCTTCAAGAATTTGCGAGATTAAAGGGAGTCTAGAAGATGTATCATTATTCCATATTAATTTCTCTTACATTTTTATATCTATCGATGAATCAGTACCCAGGGAAATGGGCTGCAAGTATTTCAGATAATCCTTTCTCTTTACCTCTATAAGAAATAAGAAAATGAATAGTCTCGCTTGAAAGTGATTGTACACGACATGCCCAGCATTTCCTTCTAACTAAGTGAGTTTCTATCTGCTTGAATTTTTGTGTGATGGAATTACTTCTCAAACCATTTGCACATCTTGGTGGACTAATTAGAGTAGCTAATTTATTTATTTAACATTTTGTTTGAAAATGATGAATTGCGTATCTTTTAGGTAGCTCAATACCTCTTTTATGGTTGATGCAGGTAAATCTTCTTGATTGAGATCTTCTTAATAAGAAATATTTGCAGTTCGTTGGTAAAGAGCTTTAATGTATTAGTTTCTTATTGTAGCATCTCTAAATCTTCTTAAAAAGATCTTCTTAGTAAAATGTTTGCAGTTATTTGGCATTGAAATCATAACAGTGTTGTTTTTTTGTTTTATTTTCTTTGTCTGTTTCATTTCTTGAAAGCTAGCCTTTGCGGAGCCCTTCAAATCGTAAGGTAACCATTGTGGATATCAGTGTGCACAATTTTACAGGTTCCCCGTTCCCACTCCTTCCGGATATCTATATACTCAACATTTTCTTTAAAAATCTAAGTTGTCGATCTATTAATATAGTTGATCTCCCCAACCCTCAAAGTGATATGCCATGAAAGGTTATGATAAATGGATTTGTAATGTAAACTAAAAGAAATGCCTAGGGCGCCTGTTTTAAGACATTAAGAGGATTGACTATACCGATATATATATTTTTCCAGTCAACAGTGCTATGACTTCTGGGGGAAATTTACTATATAATATGGTCGCAGTTTTGGGTATATCTCCATTCCGTCTTTTCGTGTCTTTGTCTTGAACGTTTTACAGTTTTTAATTATATGTAGATTCAATCACTTAAAGATCACGAGTATAGAGTCATGGACCCATGGTCGTTGCCTTTCTGGATGCATAAAAACCACTGTGCATAAGTGTCTATAGCTTATTAATTAGGTACCCATCTTATAACATGCGACATTTTAGTGTTGCTAAACTTATATTTCTTAGCTGAACTATCCGGATTGAGCTACGACAGTGTTTGATGGAACTGTAAATCAGACCTTTGTATCTAAGTTGTTGAATTCAGTACACAACATAACAAACCATTGATGCAATTTTAAACTGTTGAAAGTCTAAAGGATAGCTTCTTGTATATTTAAGGAAGTTGGCTTATTAAGAAAGAGAGCGTAAATGAAGTGCCGCCGTGATATTGAAAAAATATGTTTCTATGTATCTCTGATAGAATGTACGGTTCTATCAGAGATAGATAGAAACAAAAGAAAACTTAACACCAATATAGAGTCCCTGTTCATAACAGAATTAGAGAAGTTGAGATGAACTCCGTTTCCTAATGCAGTTGTCCAAGAGGTCCAAGAGAGAGTTGGCTTCAATGGCAAGATCCTGATCCGCATTAAAGTTGTGCTTAGACTCGAAAGTACGGCAGTTGCGCTTTCTCCATAACACCCAAGTCACTGCTACAGGAATTAATGGCAATACCACTTTTCCTGTTCTTGGAAAACCATAAGGGTGCCAACACTTCGCAAGCTCATTCATAGATATAGGAAACACCCATGACCATCTCGAGTTTGGCGTTTCCATAGACCATACTCGATATTACTTTTCTACTTTACGTGTTGTTTGCAGCATAATATTAAACACTATAGAATGGTATGGTATTTAAACTAACATATTAATATGTTCGCATGATAATGGCCAGATGAACGATCCCGCAAATGCATTACACTGTTCGATGGTACGATACAGAAATTTCAAAGTACAACTTAAAAACCAGATCAATCGAGTTTATGGTCTTGGGTGTTTACAAGGACCTGCAAATTTTATCATGGGAGTTTCCTTACATATATGGCTGAGAATAAATGTTTCAGTTCCAAGATAAATTTTTTATCAATTCCATCTTTTCCCGTGGAGTTTATCTCTTTTATGCACATCAACTCATTGATTTTTGAACAAAAACTTAATAATTTTTTAGTTGTTTCTTTATCCATTGGAGTTAAATTGGTGATCAAATTTTGTTTCTATGGTAGGTCCATCGTTTACGAACAGACATATTTTATTCACAATACTAAGATTCAACTTAGATTGCACGAAAATTTTCAATAGATAACTTAAAATGAAATTGTTAAAGTATATATATATTATACTTAAAATGAACTCGGATGCTTTTATGCCTTGGTTTTGTTGCATTACATAGTCCCTCTAGAACGGAGATGAGCTTATTGTATTACTATGGAGGACTAGGATTCGGGTTTAGTGACCATAACAATCCATGGCCATTACAACATTATCACAATGGTTGTTTGGTATATTATGAAGTGTGTATGCGAAGAATGAGAATTTCAGGAATGCATCCGAAATGCAAAAATGCAAAGTTTAGGGGAAAAGTCGAACCCAATTGAAGGTATAATCATCATCTTAAGCCTTCTATGTTGATCAGTACATATAATTTTTAATATTCTTCTTAGCGTGTTACCTTACGTGGACATGTAGCTTACTAGCTAATATTTTACCATAGTCTTCCATAGCAATATAATTTTTTTCCCAACGTGTTTGTAGGTGTTCACTCGAAAAATTACGAAGTATTTCTACGGCATGCTTACCTTTGCTTGAATAGTAAATTAGTTGACTTAGGATGATTTGGTATCCAACCAAAAATAATAACCTTATACGTTGGTGTTGAAATTAAACCATTTTCGAGAATTTGGAAAAAGTGTCGAAGGGATATTTGAGTCGTCCAACTCACAAACATTGAAGAATTACCATTCCAATTACTACGAATATGTGCTAATCTAATAACGTTGTTTCCGTGCCTATCACTTGCCTAAATAATTTCAGATAGTGGATGTTAAACACTGTAATAGCTTAGATTCTAAATAGCCAGTTAGGCCCGACAGCTCATCCAATGCCAAGTGGTTGACTGGGGCAGAGCCAAAAACTTGGCTAAAGGGAAGACATTTTCTAGGGTGCAAGAAAGTGAAATTGGGTTTAAACTTCCAAAATCTTAGAAATATTAGGTTTAGGAGCCAGTTGGGCTAGGTGTGCAACTTGGTTTGAACAGGCTCCGCCTCTGGTAGAGCTAAGGGACAAGTCTTAAATTACCACATCAAGCAATTATATTTACTTCCGTCTTTTATGTATAAATAACGTAATAACCTACCCACCAAAGGAGTATATAATATTTTTTATATGGGTAGACTTCTCTGTATAAGAAATTTACCTTTTTGAGGATTCAAAAGACAATTTTAAGTAGATTGAAAAAACATGACAAAAAATCAACCTTACAAGATACTACTTTCATTTTCTAACACAAATTTCGTTCAAGTCTTTCCGAATTAAGCTAGAGCTGATATGGAGCCACGGAGGATAAGTGTTTTCATTTTTTTTAAATAAATTATACTGGACAGGGGTTCTCATTGACTATTAAAATTTTAGTCACTCTGAGCATCAATAGTCTTTTCTTTTTCTTTACAAGATTATATCTCAATTAAATCAAAATTAATATATTTAGTTAGTTTGAGTTAAACTTTATTTCCACTCTAGAGGAACTTTCATTCACTCTATAGGAACATTTGTAACACACATGATAAATATGGGATCTTAAGTTTGTTTTAATTGAATTCCAAATCTCTGACCAATGATAGACATTAGTCTTTTGAATGAACCCATCACAACTCCATAAAAATTTGGTGAAGATGAGCATATCATTTGGACATCTAGGTTTAACAAAAAAGAAAGATGAAGATTCAAAATATTTTAAGAAGCGTGCAACAATATATGGACAGGAATCACAATTTTGCGTTTGGGTATTTCTAATGTCAAAATGCTTTTCAATTTATAGACGTTCCAATGCATTTGGGCCACGGGCGCGGGGCGGAGCCCCGCCACACCAATCAGCAGTTTCCACCAGACCCGGTGCGTAGCACGGGTTAGATACTAGTTGGTAAAAAATAAAATAAAAAAATCTATGTTAGATCATATTGTTTTTTATTTAATACAGGTGCTAATTTTTCGAGAAGTATTCTTCATAGATTTGGTGACATTTGTAGCGAAGGTGTGTTATCAACAACCTAAAAACCCCATGCCATCTCTCACTCCACGTCGAGAGTTGCGCTAACCTCCCCTCCCATTTAGGGGTGTACAGAATGCCTGGAAGCCTGCGGCCTTCCATGTACCGCCCGGGTCCAAAAGATCCCATGGGCGCCCGACAGCCTGTCATGGGCTTGCCCGACCTGCCCGATAATTACAAGTGGGCGGACCCGGGTTTTTGTTCAAATATTGGAGTCCGGCCTGTTAGCCTGCCCGATAGCCTGTTTAGTTACCCGGCCTACCTGATTGCCGATAGACTGGAATAAAGTTTTCTACTAGTGTGATGGATTTCTCAAGAACTTAAACTTCAAATTTGGACAATTTATTGGGATTGGAGAAAATTTTGTATTACATATCACTGTTATGAATATGAATTGCTTAAACTATCATTTGAATGAGCTCCAGATATATCATCATTCATCAAGCCAAAAAAACAAACCTATATACTTTTAAAAAATTTGAAATAATTTCTTGGGCCCGAGGCCTGCCCGACCCGACCTGGCCTGGCCTGTATTGTTTCACGGGTATGGACAGGCAATGGGCAATAAATTTTTGCTACTGCCCGACCCGGCCTGGCCTGTTAAACTTAATGGATAGTAAGGACTACAAGCCAATCTGGCCCGGCCTGTGCTATAATCGGGATTGGGCTGGCCTGCCCGGCCCGATGTACACCCCTACTCTCATTGGCCGGTCAACGGAACCCTCGCTCCTGATTGGCTGAAAAACAAGTTATACCCCCTACATTTCGTGACCGTTAATTGTAAATCTAATTTATTTGATCCGATACTCCAGATTGGGCGATAGCGTTCACCCTCTTTTTTTGTTGGGTGTCGACGAACCCTTGAACCTGATTGGTTGAAATTTTAGCAAAATTCTTACACCGGGTTTACATGATTTTAATAAAATCCAAACCACAAGATTTACTTTGCTGAAATTAAGATCTCGGATTTTGAGATCGTGAAATATATTTTACAAAAAAAAAACGTGATGGGAAATCTTATTAGTTTATATAAAAAAACGTAATAAAAAGGAAAGTAATCATGAAAAAAACCAACAAACAATTTTTGTTAACGGAAATATTTTTATTTCCATAATTTTATGCTTAATGCCAAAAAATTATTATCTCTATATTTTGTTTTTTATGCCAAAATCTTAACAAAAATTAAAGGAATAGATAAGAAGAATAAGCGGAAATGAATTAAAATATTGGTTTCCATATTTTATAACATCAACGGAAATAGATAAGAAGAATAAACGGAAATGAATTAAAATATTGGTTTCCATATTTTATAAGATCTTCTGAAATTGTGGTTAAGAGAATATATCCATATTTTGCTGTTTAAGACTAAATATATTTTTGTTAATGAAATCTAGGAACTGCCAGATTTTTTATTTATTTATAACTATATTTAGTTTTTTTTCTCCGAATATAGCAATTAATTATTTATAACTATATTTAAAAACAAAGTAACGGAGCTATATATATATACGGTACAGCCATACATGGATGCTTAGTTTGCACATTCAGCTACTCTCGCATAGAGGATACCAAGCCAAGCTATCAGACACGCACTTTCAATGGTTGGGGAGATGGAGAACCGTAAGCAAGGTTTGTATACCTACCTATTGATCGTTGCTGGAATTTGATTAAAGAATAAGTTGCCGATTGAACTAACGTCTGAATTATATTCATGTTTTAACTTCCTACTCCAGGGTTCGATCTTTAACTCAATTTTATAATTTCTATGCACGTACAAAAACGGAACCATAGATGTGATGGTTGTTTTATTTCATTGTTTGATGATACTTTTATTGCTTCAATCTGGAGAATGTTTTCAATTTTTAAGCGATGGGATTTAGTACTATGGAGTGTAGACTATGAATGACTGCCTCCAATACAAGGGAAAAAAAACAATAATTCATGTTTAACATTAATTTTCAAGTATTATGCTTATGCAGTACAATTCTTTTAACGTGAAAGTCACGGAGAATTTAAATCTGGACTGCAAAATTTATTTAACCATCATAGTCTCTTTAACTCTGTAGGTATGTGGAGTGTATTTGCTGCGACAATACAGGCATTGACAATGCTTAAGACAAGGTACCATGTACATCGAAGCAATGGATACAACAATGTATTTTTTGTGGTGTTTCATCCAAAAATCAATAGTCTCCCAAACATTGTTTCTCATGGTTTTCAATAATTTCAGGTGCATATTATCCTCGAAATGATCTAGACTTGAGATACCTGTCTGCCTGACTGTGAAGCATCTCTTTATTCTTAGATCAGAATCCAAGAGGAGAAGCTCAACTAATATCTAAGGTTAATTGGCTTTAAGCTGCATCGGGTGGTCAAGGTGACAACGACATCGGGTGAGATTTGATTATGGATTACCCATATTCCTTTTATGTAATTTTTTCCTTTGCACTTTCAAGGTCAATTCCAATATTCAATTGCGCCTGCAATCCGTGGATGTTGCAATTTATAAGAGATTATGTGCTTCACTTTTCGTACCTCCTGTGTGAATGAAAACGACAATTCACAAGAGATTGACACTATATAGCCTTGATAAGTCGGTAGGTGAGCCAAAGACGTTTGATTTTTTCTTCTTCATGTTTTAACTTCCTACTCCATAATTTCAGCAGGGAGAGGCTTAATGGAAGTTTGTTGTATTTATCTATGAGTATATTTGATAGAGAATAGTCTACTTTTTTTTTTTTTTTTTTTATGTTCTTCCCGTAGCTGATATCTGCTTCATTAGTTTAGATTCGTTTGGAAGATGGCTCTCAATTCTTTTATGCACTTGCTATTTGTTCCGCTGCTGTCATTTTTACCAGTTGGTGAAGTACCACACAATTTTTTAGTGCCTTCCATTATTACAGGATAAAAATTGTTTAATAAAGCTCCTAATTCTTCTTCCACTACTACTGCAAATCAACAAGGTGGCGTCTTTTTAGGAGAATTATGGGTATCATCATCTCAAGACAATGAATATGGATCATCCAAATCTGGGAATTATGAGTCCGGATGGGGTTTCCATTACATTTGGTGATGATAGTATGGAATATAAAGAAGATAGAAGGTTAAGCTACAGGTGGGAAGGTCGACTGGTACACAACCCTTCCAAACATGAAAATTCAAGTAGTACCTTCTAACCTTTGGTTGCCCAGTTCTGCTGCTTCCAGTGTGCAGTCTCATTAGGAGGCAAGCAATGCTTCATCTTGGTTACTTGGTTTAGTTAAGCAGTCAAAGCTTCTCGATTGAATTAGCAGATTCTAATGTTATTTCTTTTTGTTCTTTTTCCTTTCTTCAGTTCCATTTTGGCAGTTTCGTGGTCGCATGGTGATGTGATTTTGAAATTGTAGTAAAAATGATTCGAACTCTAAGACTTGTGAAGATTTGAGTTTTTAAATTTAATAGAATATACAATGATATTACAATTGGTGCTAGAGATACTGAGACTAAGGATTTAGCCAATCTTTATAATATAAGGTTCACTTATTTATTCTCAACAATTTTAGCTCAAGAAATATAAACATGGACTCTATTTTTGCCAAGGTAGATTCTCAAAACATTGATTGTAAATGTTAAGCATGGGACATCAAATCACCTAAGCTAAGCATGACCCATCTAATCAAATGACAACCAATTTAATCAAATCATATTTCAATTAATTTTAATGCAAAAGTCATAAAAAGAATAAAAATAAATTTACCCATGTATGAAGTTCGGTCTCCTCCGTCGTCCCAGTGTTGGGGTTTAACTCATCATGTCGAAAACACACTCAAAATATGTATTCATGGCTCAAAAAGTATTTACAAGAAGAGAAAATAATGAAACAGGAAATCTGCAACAGCACAGGTGCGTTACAGACCGACTGTTTCAACTCTCAACTGTTATGATGAAGATAATTGTTACAAATCTGAAGATAAATGTTGCAGAAGAGGATGAAGAAACTGTTACAATGAAGATAAATGTTGCAAACCAGTTGAAGAAACTGTTACAACGAAGATAAATGTTGCAAACCAGTTGAAGAAACTGTTACAACCAGTTGAAGAAACCGTCGTTGTTTCCCTATTCTTCACGAGCAGCAGCAGCAGCAACAACAACAGAGTTCTGAAAACTCTTGATTCACGCCTCCTGAGCTCTCCTCTCGACCCCAAACTCTCTACACCCCTTCTATATGACCTGTGTAATCTATTTATACCCGAAATATGCATCGAATCTCCTCCATAACTTCAAAAAATCTTCTCTTTATTATTTTTATTCTCACGGCAATAATTTCCATTTTTTGATCTTCCACGCGCATGCAGCTGTATTTCTTTCATTCTATACCTTCTTCACGCTCCAGAATATCTATTGAGTCTTCCAAACACGTGCAGTACACGTTTAAATTTCTCATAACTCGTGCAAGCTCATGTTTTTCCTCCAACTCCCTGTTTGGATTAAAACAAGTTATCTAGCCAAATTTGATCGATAAAATCACCCATACTAGATTTCTATAGTCATATCACGTCTACTCACTAAGTTTCAGGGATTGAATCTCACTAAATCACGTCCAAACATCCGATTGAAATTCTGCCAGTGAAAGGGAATATTTTCCCGCCAAAAATATTTTTTTGAATTTGAGAAGAACATGTCCTCCCCCTAATCCTGCACGGGTGTCCCTTTAGCACTTGTCTTATGGGGTGCAAATAGTAATTTTTGGGCGTAGATAGTAATTTTTCCGGGGTTCCTCCGACACATTTTTGGGTGCTTCCGGTGCATTTCTGGGGTGCCTTTAGTACTCTATCCTGGGGTGTAAAACACCACTTTTCGAGCCAATTTTTCCGCAAGAGCTTATTCCCTAGAAAAGACTTAAAACAACTTTATTAGAAATAAAACGAGTCCTAGATAATGTAGTTATGGGTGAAAATGCATCACACTTACGTGCTTATCAAATTCCCCCACACTTACATTTTGCTAGTCCTCGAGCAAAACCTCAAGACCCGCTCAACAGCTGGTCATTTGCGTAACACCAAGAGAGACCCATTTCTCTTTCAAGAGATTTTTCAAACACATGACATGCGATGTTTTATGACTATACAGGTACCCCTCTACTATTTATCCGGCTCCTGTCTATAGCTCAGTCGTACCTGCAGACATCAAATCAATCACCACACAAAACCCAGAATCGATCCGTGTTCGTTGTTGATGGCCATTAAATCAAAGACCCCAGTACCGTCAACTCCTTGAACTTCTCAATCAGTATTCGAACCCCAAATTTGTTCTAAAGCCAGATGAAGTCCATCACCATTCAAACAATCAACATCTCGGCCAACACCCACAGCACTACTTCGTCTCTTCATCTCGAGAGCTTCAATACAGGCAACATCACCTTTCTTCTCATATGTGCATTTTTCTTCTTGAGAACTTCCAATTAAACCCAACTGCAAATCATATCTTCTCCTCCCTGCACAGCTATGACTATGGTAACACCACCATCTCGAATAATTACCTCAGAACAAACTTAAAGGCGTTGGCATCTGCAAGTACATATCTGATGTTTGTCTTGGAAAAGTGAAGATAAAAGTCATTCTCTGTTTGGTAACGATATGAGAGACACGCCTTCCTTAGTGGTCCGTGATATAGTTGAGTTGTGCGACAACATTAGATGACTTAACATCCCACAAGCCCATCAACTGAACTCGGACTTTTGTGCAGAGATCTGCAGCCACGGTGATTTTAGTCGCAAACACCAATTAGCTCTCATTTAGCTAGATATTCTTTTGATGATCCGATTCGTTTGTACTTTCTACAAAAGCACTAAAATAGTTGTATTAGTCAAAATATTGAGTTCTAACTAATATAAATATGGGTATATAATATAGCACATACGTGCTTATCACATGGGTATGGTGAAAAATGCGAAGATACATCATTGGTTAATTGTGCAACACCTTTGGCTACGGGATTTGGCTTCTGAGATTTATATCGTTCACAAAAATAGCTTCATCTAAATGAGGCAAAATATTAATAGAATGTATTTCTAAGCGATATTATCTGAGAGAAAGGAAGTAATAGGATGATAATGTACTCACGACTATAAAAATGGTTACCATTCGGTGGGCATGAATTTTCGTACATAAAGAGGTAGTGTTGTCCATAAATACTGTTAGTATTAATAAACAATGTATTGACATGATACGGATTATGAACTCAAGTTTATTCTTTTTTTCGTTTAGGATTTTCTGCTTCCCAACGCTGCTAGACCACAAACCATAAAAGAATAGTGTTTGAAATGTTGAAAATACTACGTACAATGAAGAAGGCTCCGGCTAAAGTGAGGTGGGTGGGTCTTTAACTGAAACAAATGAATTGGATAGAGTTTACTGGTAGTTAAAAACAAGACTAAACATGTCCCTTAGACATCGCGTGTTCCTATCAAAAAAAAAACAACGTGTAACCAATATTTCCATAATATTCATTATCAAATAACATCAAACATAAATAAAAAAACTCTACAAATCATGGAAAAAAATAAAAATGTTTTAGTACACCTGGACAACCGATGCCGAAACAACAATCAGGTCTGTTGAGTAGCACAAGTTACACACTAAAATATTCTTGCACCACATTGTATAAAATCCGGACCATCAGATTTGCTACAACTATACTATTGAAATAGATAGATTTAAAAAACCGAAAATCATAAAAAAATAAAATAAAATAAATAAACGGGAATATTTTTGACATAGCATGGATTTGTTTTAAAGTATTTTAATCTTATTAATTCTTATTAATTTCCATGAAAAAAAAATTATACGGAAAATCTTTGAAAAAGTCTTATTAGTTTCCATATTTTGATTTTCATACCGAGATCTTAATCTAAAAAAATATAACAAAAGTAAATGGAATATTTAATCTTATTAGTTTTTCATATTTTAATCTTTTCCTTTTTTACTGGGCATGGATATTTTTTTTTAGGTAATTTTTATTTTTATAAGGAAAAAACTTTGAAGCGGTATTATTAATTTCTATATTTTGATTTATACCAAGATGTTAAACTAAGAGTAGATTTTATGAAAGTTTCCCCTTTCCCGTTCAATATATTTTAGGTAGCATAAATTGGAATTGCAGAGACAATTATTCATCTATCTATATATGGACTAAAGCGGTTGATTCATCGGCAACAACAAGCTTTTCTTTGGTCATAGCTGTAGGGTCTTTAATTTAAAGGATCACTATCGCAAGGAAGCACGAAGCATATAGTGGTCTGTTGATCCAATTCTATATGGATAAAATGTATAGATATGCGATAACCAAAAATATATTTGCAACATTATAACATTAAAGAATTGAAATATGTTGAAGAAAATGTAAAGAGTTAATTTATGACGGTTGAACTTCACGGTGTGATCTGAACATACGTGGCATGCAGGAAGAAATATTTCCAAGGGGTTATTTATAAATTAAAGGCTGGAGGTCCAAGATGTAAAAAATGATTCAACAAAACAAACCAATAAGCCTAAAGAAAAGGTTAAAATACAACTACAAAGAAAAAGGAGAGACTAACGAAGTAATAATTTCTGATGAGCAGTGAGAATGAAAATCCCATGATTCATATAGGAGGGTACAATCCATAAGTCCAATGGCCAGGATTATTTTTTTAATATAGATTGCTACCCACCCTAGAAATTCCAATACCCTCCTTTAGCAATTTTGGAAAATCCAGACTTTTTTGGCAATTGATGTTTTCTATGCATAAAGTTTGTTAACAATTTTTATTCTTTTGGTTTTAAACTACTTTGGTTTATGAATTATTTGTTTCTGGATATTCTCAATTATTTTACTACAAGATACACTTTGTGTATGAATTACCATCGATTTCAAAGAAAATTAAGTAGTTTGTTTTTGCTTTATAAGATTTTAATAGTTACTTACTTTTTTTTTTTTAGATAAGCAGGCCTCTAACAAAGACTAGATAGAACTGTAATTAACAATTCTAGGAGTAGTAATCCCCCTTGCATCATTTTGAAATACATGTATTAAAAAACCAGGTAAAGTTCCTATCCAAATGCCTTTATTTTCTTTAGAAGTTCCATCTTTAGCAAGTCCATCAGCAACATTATTAGCTTCTCTATATCTTTGGATGAACCTTATAGTTACTTATAAATAATTACACTACTCCTTTCGTCCAAGTTTTATAGGCGCAAATGTCAAATACCTTCATCTTCTTTCCTATATAACCCCTTATTTTTTGATGAAAACTAGAATTATAGGTTGATGTTGCTGTGTTAATACTATCATAAATAAGGGTATCTATGGAAAAACTATCTAGGAGACAAAGAACTACCTATATAGATGGGCAACCCAAAATTACAACTCCTATCTATAAAACTTGGACGAAGTAAGTATAAACTCTTATTTCATGAGTCACACTGAAAACATCTTTGTTGTTTTGTATTCAACATCTACTTTAAATATATCTTAATTTAGAATTAGTGGTTTGAACTCATTTTATTTTTATTTTTCTGGTATAAGTTTGAACTCATTTTTATCTTATTGCCGTATATATGACAACAAAAAAGCAAATTATTATAATTTAGATTTTAGATTTTTGTTTTTCTAATGATTTTTAATCAACAATATTTTAAAGAGTGAATTTGTTTCTAATTACTAACCTATTAAATTAAATGGTAATTTGTCCCTTAATTATAAAGTGCATTCTTTGTAGTTAATTTCTTTGCTTTTGTGTAGGTTTTGACATGGATGGATGTTGCTGCTCCAAAGTTTTTTACTGAGAAGGGAAGGACCTATGATTTAATTTAAATTTCAAATAGGTAAGAGATAATCACCGTCTTTTATTCTTTATCGTTGATATAACGACACATATCTGATACTTCATTTCTTTTATATCACTACAGGCACAAATGCGCAATAAGAAAAATTAATATGTTGAATGACAATTATATCTCAATTATACAATACAATTTTTAATTTAAAATTTTAAACATGCTCTTTGTTACTCATGTAGACTCGGACAATCTATAAGAACTTAGTTGTTGTTTTTTTTGTAATCCTCATGTCTAGTATCAGTGGTGGAGGCAACTGGAAGCAAGGGTGTGCAACTTCACACCCATCCCAGTTCACTCCCAAGC
This sequence comes from Papaver atlanticum, assembly GCA_023531105.1. NCBI lineage: Eukaryota > Viridiplantae > Streptophyta > Magnoliopsida > Ranunculales > Papaveraceae > Papaver > Papaver atlanticum. The sequence goes on along the minus strand of JAJJMB010017633.1, from coordinate 1,879,636 downwards.
CTAAAATTTTGATGAAAATAGACTTGCAAGCCTAATTAAAAAAACTTTCTACCCCTAACAGCATGTTGCTCCCACATAGCTAAATTTCTAGCTTCGCCCCTGTCTGGTATGAACGGTAGTTATTAGGCTGGCCTAAATAAAGTCTACACAATTTAACTATTTCCTGCACAAACTTTCTTATCCATTAAAAATAAGCAGACTAATCAAGATTTTTTACGAAGATATTCTAATGCATTTAGACTACGGGTGCGGGGCGAAGCCCCGCCACACCAATCGACAATTCACACCAGTCGACAATTCCAACTATTATATTGGTTGTATAGTTTTAATTACCATTGCACTAGGTATTAATTATGCAATGCTCTTTTTTCTTAGAAACCACAAAATGTTGGTGCTAAATAAAGGTCGCTGTCTTTTCAATGATATCTCAGGTATACCAGTTTCTACTTATCAGATTGGTCACCCCACGTGATATTACCTGCTGACAAATCAATAGGAAATGTAAAGGTGACAGATATTCAAAGAAAAACCAGTGGCATGCATGTGATTTGAAAATTTTCACGATTTTCTCATGCTTCGGGAATATTTCCCATGTTGTGCTTCTGGTAATAGTTTAGAAGACGGAGTTAGTGATTTCACAGCGGGTGCAGGATGTAAAGGAGGAATGCACAAGAGTGCACGATGGTGGCTTTTCATAACGGGAATGCGAGGTACGTGAGAATACGAAGGTGGCCTAACAGTGGTAGTGAGATCGACTAAAGAATGCGATGGTGGCTTAGCGATGATAGTAGGAAACACAAGAGTGTATGATGATATCTTGACTACGGTATGGAAGATACATGAGTATATGATATCATGATGGTTTAGTGGGAGTTGGATTTACAAAAGTATATTGTGGTGGTTTTTCATTTGGGTATGTTGAGTTAACTTTTGAGTCACATGCTTACTTTAGCTGTAAGCATGTGGTTTTTCATTTGTAAAATATAGATGTATCCCTTTAGCTATGTTGAGCCACATGCTTACTTTCGGACTAAGATTTAGAAATTAAACCTTATGCGCGTAGTAATATGTTGTAAAACATAGATGTATCCCTTTAGCTATGTTGAGACACATGCTTACTTTCGGACTTAGATTTAGAAATTAAACCTTATGGTCGTAGTAATATGTGAGTTTTTTACATTGTCCAAAAATGATATTTAAATTCAAAGTTCTACATCAGTCGGTAGTTTTCTCAAACCCTAAATAGAAAGGTACATTTTCTTTCTTCCTAAGCAGAAGAATGGGAGAAACATCGCCAAGGATATAACTTGGGGTAATTAGTGAACTAGCACTTGCAGTTACATCTTCTGTTGCTATTGTAATATGCAACAACATTTCAATAAGTAAGGTAAGGTTTCGATTTGTTTCAACTGGAAAAGCACCTCTTCTGAAGTTAGTATCTAGATCTGTTTTCTTAGTAAAAGTATATTTTTTTTACAAGAAGTATGAAACAAGAGGTGGCCTTAGTAAATGTCAGGACTTTGTTGTGATACTAACTCTATTTGTGTTTCTGCTTGCAGAGGTATACATGAACATTTCTTTAGGTGCGGCCAAAGGACGTTTATTTCATGGAGCGGAGATTTCTGTCATTTATCGAGACTTCAAAAAAAAATAAAAAAAAATAACTAGGTGAGGTCAATATAACTCTAGGTGAGAAAATCCTATTAAATCATTTATGGTCCTATAATTTATCCCATGTTTTTGAGTTGCTGCTACTAAGGTTTTCGGACATAGGTTTTTAGATACGAAGTGTGAGTAAATAATAATTACCTTCACTGCCATATGCAACAAGTGAAGGTAGATACTAAGATAGATTAATCATTCACATAAGTTAATGAGTTCTTTGACGATGAGCCTACCCCACATTAGATTTTCTTACTCGACCAGCTTAATAATGATGTTGAAAAAGTACGTTGTAAAGCACTTAGAAGGAAAAAGGGTAAAATACCTAATTTGCGTTCTTGATTCTCTACTATGAAACTTACTAAAACCTATTATCTTCATTGTATAATGATTTCTATGCATAATTACAAACAGAAATGAATCAACAACAGGATATGCAAACAAGACTCAAAGTAAGTTTCTCAAAAAAATGATTGTTATTCTGACCAATTTCTGATTTTATGTTAAGAGTTTTGATGGCTTACTTTAAATTGATTGTTAAAATCGGATTTTTAGTTTGATTTGTGAATCAACACCCTAAAGAGTTTGGATGGTGCATATGATGCTTCAAGTGCAAGCGACGATGAGCAGTTAGAAGGTTAGAAACTGACTGATTTCATTTTTAATTTGATTTAAAAAGGATTCTATCTTTTAGTAATATCTATACAAGAATATGTGCAGTGTGAGGAAAAAGACATTTCGGATTGGGAGTGATGTGTATGCAGGTGTGAAGTTATTTCCATGGAGTATTTAGGGGGTCCTCAACTCCCAATATTATTTGCCTACCATTTCCTAGGTAAATCTGAATACATTGAATTAGATGTTTTAGTTTTGTCAATTAGTGCTTTTGTGGTGAAATTGGGTTTGTTGGGTTGGTTTTTCTTAATTGAGTCTATTTTTTTGCTTTTGTTTTGATGTATCTAGGGGGATGTTAGTAAGAAAGGTGTATCAGGTTTATATCTCTGTTTTGGTTGGCTTCTTTTTTCGGCTGGTAAAGTATCATCTATGTCGGACGTTTACCAAGATGGATTCTGCTCGCAGAGGTATGTCCATTACACCTCTAGGTATTGGATTATTTATAGACAATAGGAAGGAACTAAATTATAGTTGTATGCTCAGTTTGAGAACACTGCAAATGAGATTTTTTCTCAAAATCTTAAAACCAGCTTATCCTACTATCGCGAAGCATTGGAAAATGCAATGCTCCCTGTATTGCTAAGTCTTGGTTTTAACCAGAAAATGATTTCTTTTTTTATTGCAGGGGAATAATACTCTGAACTATAAAATGACTGTTTTTATTTATTTATAGGGGAACAATACAAATGGTTGAAAAAAAGATGTCTAATGTGGAAAGATTGGTAATTCCATGGCACCCAGTACCTAAAAACCTCATTACAAATAAGCTAAGTGTATGAGGGTGCATGGAAAGGGAACTCTCCTTATGTGGTGAAAAAGTCTTATTTTTTATATTAATTACTTTCACTTGAAGTAAGAATAAGAAAGAGAGATAAGAGAGAGGAACCTTTCATTAACCAGAGGGGAGAACCCCATTACATGGGTATAACATTCTATTTATACAAGAATAAATGGAAAACCCAAGTATACTAATGAAACGCACATCCATGGTCCATATGCCCTATAACACTCCCCCTTGTGTGGTTCAAACATGGAACTTCAAATGTGTTGCCTCATTAAAACCTTGACAAAGAAAACCCAGTGGGACAAAACTTTGACGAAGGGAAAAGAGTACAACGTGTTGATAAAGCTGGCCACCTCTCTTTAGAAAAACCTAAAATATAAAAACCCTGTGGGAAAAAGATAATCTCAAGCGGGGATTCATAACCCTGGTGTTGTTGTTGTCTCATTAAAAACCTTGCCGAGTAACAAACCCATTGGGAAAAAATAAACTCGGTGAAGGGAAAAAGAGTTCAACAGAAACTCCCCCTGATGTCGACATCATATCATTAGATACTCCCCCTGACGTCTCCATCTTCCCCTGATTGCATACAAGGGAGTTCGGACAATTTTCTTAGTCCGATACTTTTGACATGCTTTTCAAAAGGTTATTTAGGCAATGACTTAGTAAATAGGTCTGCCGCATTCTCATCAGATTTTACTTCACTGGCTTGAATTTTTAGAAGAGACTGTTGTTGCTGATTGTAAAAGAACTTTGGTGATATATGTTTTGTATTATCACCCTTAATTTACCCTTGCTTCATTTGTTCGATGCAAGATGCATTATCCTCATAAATGCAAGTTGGCTCATCAGTGGTAGAACTCATACCACATGTCCCTCGAATGTGTGTAATGATAGACCTTAACCATACACACTCGCTAACTGCCTCGTGTAGGGCAATGATCTCAAAGTGGTTCGTGGAGGTAGCCACAAGAGTTTGCTTGGTCGATATCCAAGATATCGTTGTGTTTCCAATAGTAAACACATAACTAGTTTGTGATCGACCTTTATATGGGTCGGAGAGGTACCCAGCATCAGCAAAACCAACCAAAACATTGTTTGGGGTTTCAGTGTAGGGAGTTGCATTTCCATTAGCAGTCCTTCTTACTTCTTCATAGGGATAAAATAAACCCATGTCAATGGTTCCCTTTAGGTATTTGAAAACATTCTTTATACCATTCCAATGACGCTGCGTAGGCGCTGAGCTGTATCTAGCTAACAAGTTCACTGAGAATGATATATCAGGTCGAGTACATTGTGCTAAGTACAATAATGCGCCTATTGCACTTAGGTAGGGAATTTCATATCCCAATACCTCTTCGTCATCTTCCTTGGGACGAAATGGATCCTTTTGTACATCTAAACTTCGACCAATCATGGGAGTGCTAGCAGGGTGCACCTTGTCCATATTGAATTACATGAGTATCTTATGGAGATATGCAGACTGGTGGATTAGTATACCACAGGATCGGTGTTCTAGCTCAAGTCCTAGACAAAACTGAGTTTTCTCAAGATCTTTCATCTCAAATTCATATTTAAGATAGCTTGCGGTTTCTCTTATTTTATCAAGAGTACCTATTATGTTCATATCATCAACATAAACAGCTATAATTGCAAATCTGGAACTCGTTTTCTTTATAAATACGCAGGGGCATAACTCATTATTCGTATATCCCTTCCCAATAAAATAATCACTTAGACGTGTATACCACATCCGCCCGGATTGCTTTAATCCGTAAAGTGAGCGTTTCAACTTAATCGAAAACGCACTCCGTGGTTTAGAGTTACTTGATTCGGGCAATGGAAGGCCATCAGGCACTTTTATGTATATCTCTGAATCAAGATCCCCATAGAGATATGCTGTAACCACGTCCATAAGCTGCATTTCAAGTCCTTCTGAAACTACCAAGCTAACTAAGTAGCGGAATGTTATGACGTCCAATACGGGAGAGTATGTTTCCTCATAATCAATTCCAGGGCGTTGTGAGAAACCTTGCGCCACAAGGCGAGCCTTATACCTCAAGACTTCATTCTTTTCATTACGCTTTCTGACAAATACCCATTTATGTCCTACGGGATTTACACCTAGTGGGGTTAGCACTACCGCACCAAATACCCATCTCTTTGCCAGTGAATTTAATTCTTCCTGGATTGCAACTTCCCATTTATGCCAGTCTACTCTTTTTTGACATTCTGCAATAGAGTGTGGTTCGATGTCATCGTGCTCAATGATCTCTTGAGCAATAGTGTATGCAAATGCATCATCAATCTGCGTGGAGGATCTTTCCATCAACACGTATGCACTCTCATAATCCATAGAGATTTATTTGTTCTCTGGAATCATTTCAAACATCGGAGCGTCCTCCAGTATTGATTCATGGACATAACTGTAATCGAAGACAATTTCATGAGAGGGATTATCTGAATTGATGATAAATGGATCGGGTTGTGCCTAACTCACTCTTTTCTTCCTTGGGTGAGTATCCATCGAACCAAGTGGTCTTCCCCTCTTCCTTTGGGGGGCCACAGCCTCAGCTACACTTCCACCAAGTGTAGGTTTGACACCTCTATATAAGGTTCCTTTTCCCGTATTAGGGATTTCTTACCTTACAGGCATGTTTGCAGCTGGTATGTGTGATCTTGTCACTTTAGCAATATCAGTGAATGCATCAGGCATTGAGTTTGCCACATTCTGAAGATCAATAATTCTTTGCACTTCACTTTCACATTGTGAGGTGCGGGGATCAAGATGAGACAAAGTGGGGACACACCACGACAATTCCTGTTGTTCCCTTAGGAAATCCTTTTCTGTACCTCCCCCTAATGACGGGAAGGTTGACTCATCAAAGTGACAGTCTGCAAATCTAGCGGTAAAGAGATCGCATGTCAAAGGTTCCAAATAACGGATAATTGTTGGGGATTTATATCCAACATAAATACTTAATCGTTTTTGGGGACCCATCTTAGTACGCTGTGGGGGCGTAATAGGCACGTATATGGCACAACCAAAAATACGTAAATGTGAAATATCATGCTCATATCCAGTTACCAACTGGTACACAGAAAATGGTTGGCTAATAGTGGGTCTAAAGCGAATAAGTAATGCTGCATGCAACATGGCGTACCCCTAGGAAGTAATAGGAAGGTTGGAACACATAACCAATGCCCTAGCTATCATCTGTAACCTTTTGATGGTAGCTTCTGTAAGACCATTTTGAGTGTGGACGTGGGGTACAGGGTGCTCTACGTCAATTCCGATAGACATACAAAAATCATCAAATCCTTTAGATGTAAATTCTCCAGCATTATCAAGTCTGATAGACTTGATTGGATAATCAGGGTGGTGAGCCCTCAAACGTATAATTTGTGCTAGGAGCTTTGCAAAGGCAGCATTTCTTGTGGACAGTAATGCAACGTATGACCAACGGGTCGAAGAATCTACTAGAACCATAAAATACCTGAATGGTACGCACTCTGGATGTATAGGTCCACAAATATCACCTTGTATTCTTTGTTAAATTGGAATGTTTTGTTTTGTATCTTTAGCATAGGATGGTCTCGCTCATGTCTTTTCTAAAGAACAAGCTTTGCAAAATGGGCGGTGTGCTTTTGACAAAGTCCACGAAGTAGAATGAGAGAGAGGTTGCACATCAGTTGCTTTAGATGGCAGTGGTTGACAGACGTTGTTACTTTTCATTGCAACTGTCTTTTGTCCCATTTTACTTTTCACTCGAAAGAAAGGATGTCCGTGTGAGTTCTTTAAAACACGGATCATCATATCACGACCTGGGTGCTCCAAGCGGTCGTGCCAAAGCTTGTATAAGTCACCATTCAACAATTCATCGTTGGTAACAACATGTGATTCGATAATACGAATAGCAGTAGTGTACAAACCACTAGAGTGACTCATTAACTTCTCTAAAATGCGTTTTATTCCACATGTATTAGAGATAATATTTATATATTCAATTCCATTTTCACAGTGAGTTTCCAAATGATAACCATTTGCACGGATATCTTTGAAGCTCAACAAGGTACGATTAGCTCTTGGTGCATATAGAGCTTCTGTGACTTTAATCATTGTGCCATTTGGCAACAAAAATTAAGCATTACCTCGCCCAATGATCACTTGTGATGATCCAATCATCGTAGTCACAAGGGATTTATAAGGAATTAAGTCAACAAATAATTGCCTATTTTTTAAAATAGTGTGTGTGGTGCCACTATCAGCTAGGCACTCAATCTCTTCTGAGGATGACATTCCTACAAGTAAATGGTACTTCAGAGAATTCGTTCACACAATTCAATCATGCAATAGATTATCACAGTAAAAATTAAATCCAAAGCATAATAAGTACCCATAAAAAATTAAAAACCACTGATCCATCAACAAAAAAACGATAATTTAAGACTACCTAACATAGTTTAAGTCATCAAAAGAAATATTTAAACCAAAGTATGCTAAACCACAAAGCAATAAAATAAACAAGTTTTTAGGTTCAAAGGATAACTAAAACTTAAAAAAATAAATAACAATCAATAACATCAGGAGTTTCCATAAGGGCATGGTTCTTGTTGCCCTGGAAGTTTGAAATGGTGAAATTGACATCTGGGGCATGATCATGTTCTTCCACACAGTGAGCTTCTTGATCTATAGATTCCCAATACTTTTTGTAGCTGGCTGCTACTTTGGCACTAGCTTTGCGTTGCTGATACCAATGTCCGGAGATTCCACACCTGTAACAAGGTGCATTGTCATTCTCGACCTTCTTAGACATGGGGTTCTTATGTGTTTTTTCAACAGTGTTGCCCCTACCACTAGGTCCAGAAGTAACATCTCTAGACCAGGTATTTGAATGGCCTCCACGCCCATGACCCCTTCCACGATGACCCTTTTGTCCTCTTCCACGTGGGTTATTATCCCCACGTGAGTATGGAGCATGAGAATATGAATTAGCATTTTTAACCCTCTTTTCTTTGGGGTGTTTTCCCTTGTTATCCTTGCCATAGTTAGCCTCGGGAATTTTCTTCTTCCCAGGGGCTCTAGCATTGTTGTTTGTTAGAACTTCATTGTGCCTTTCGGCCACCCGCAATAAGTTGATCAACTTGCTGAAAGTTGTTATTCTCTTGTTATCAACTTCTATGCGGTATTGGTTGGTTAGAATAACAGATGACAAAGGGAAAGTAGACAATGTCTTTTGAATCATATCTTATCTGTGAGTTTTATCCCACAGAAATTGAGGTGTGCTTGTAGCTTAAGCATATCTCTTTGGAAATCACCTACCTTCACATAATCGAGAAACCGGATGTCATTCCACTGTTCATTCAACTGTGGGAGAAGGCAATCCTCAATGCTCCCAAAACGGCTTGCTAGTGCATCCCATAGTTCTTTAGGACACATTATGTGTTGGTATCCCCAAAGGAGATTAGGGTCAATATGTGCCTTCAAATATCGGAGGGCTTCAGCCTTTTCTTTTTCAGTTGTTGGGGCAACATCTTTGTCAGTAGAGGTTTTGATGGTGTGGGTGCATTCTTTTGCTACAAAAGCGATCTTCACATCAGCCATCCAACGGTGATACTCAAGTCCATCTATGTCCAACAGTCCAAATTCTTGTTGGATATATTCCGTCTTGCTCATCTACATAAGACAAGGTTGAAGGACATTAGTATGACTAATTCCGGTACTGCATTCCTAAAGACCAAGTTTCTTAATGGCCAATGGAATGAGAATCCAAATTTCTTTATGGTTCTTAAAGTATTCTGGTTGAGTCAAAATCTAACAAATGACAGTACCCATTAACGATTGAATACGAAAAGTAAAAATATAGAGATAAAAAGAAATTGAAAAAATAAAATAAAATAAAAATAATTACATATAAAACATTTTGAAAACATGTAACGGTACAAAGCAAAGAAGAGTAGTAATTACGATATTTATACACATATAAAATTTACGCAAACACAAACGTTACAATTAGCATAATTAAGGGAAACATAAATAAACAAACAATAAAGATAGAATCTTACGTTGCACACAGAGAATAGTCAAAGACAGATACTCATCAAACATGTAGAAATACAAGTTAAATATAATAATAGAATAATGACAGGGACCATATTATCATCCTCAAAAACACTTTATAAAATTACTTCACAAATAGACGAAGCTAGATAATTGGGACCATGCTAATAAAAAAAAAATCAAACTAGGCAATCATCATAAGACACAAAGACAAACATGGATTTATAAAATATCAAAGTTTACACGCGAGTAAGACAGATAATAAAAATATCAGAGAAAGTATGAAATAATATTATATTATAAAATTAATTTTCCAATGAATCACAACATGATCAGACAAGTAGTAAAGAACAAAAAAAAATAGCATCGGTTTTCAAAGTTTAGACTAGTAGGACAGGAAAGCATTTGAACCACTCAAAGGCTAATCTATACACACCAAAAAATAAATTAAAAAAATGAACAGTATCAAAACAAGACATGACAGAGACAGGCACATGTGATAGGTGATGGCTTACTAAATGCTAGGCTAATTTGTTTCATAAAAGCATACAATCAGTACATTACAAATGTGTAAATTAACTAATAAAATGATATTGACATATCACGTCACTCGAGATGTTAAACAGTTTTATAAATCATATCCAAGGTAGAGAGGATCATACCCAATCAGATGAAGTATACATGCCATCAATTTTAACTAATCCTTTTTTTCTTTCTTTCAAAATAGGTTGAAAAGAAGACATGGCAGACAAAACTCATGTGCAACAGACAACATCCAATTGAACAATCAATAGAAAACTCATGTGAAAGGACAGATCTAAAGAAAAGAAAAACAGACGGCATATGAGAGACATACACAAACAAATAAGGGGTATACTTTATATACACATGAGAAAAATAATGTGTCAAATGAGAAGACAATCTATCTATACAACAAAGCACTAGCAGACAATCAATCAAAAAAATTAACTATTTCTTTTTCTGTTACAGACAAAAAGGGGAAAAAGAAAAATAGGAAAGATATAGGTATACCTTGATCGTATCCCAGTTAGTTGATTAGCGAACCAACAAAGAAGAAAATCCAACTTCCCGCAGATCGTAATAAGGTTGATGATTAAAAAAAAAATCAGGGTAGAGCTCGTGGTGATAACGACTTGAAGTAAGAATACGAAAGAGAGATAAGAGAGAGGAACCTTTCATTAACCAGAGGGGAGAACCCCATTACATGGGTATAATATTATATTTATACAAGAGTAAATGGAAAACCCTAGTATACTAATGGACCGCACATCCATGGGCCATAGACCCTATAACACTTTCTATATAATTGAGTAAAAGTACCCCTCGAATAGTAGACATTGTGTGAAAATAAGATAAGAATCACCAAAATAGTTATAAAGTTCTAAATTTTCATTCTGTTCTGTAGTTGCATGTATCGGTTCAGGCTACTAAGGGAAAACTTTGGAGGAATAGATGTCAGAACAAACATTACGGCTAGCTCAACGCAAATGCTTCGTCTCACGACTATCTAACATATATGGAATTGAGGTCAGAACAATTATTCTCATTCTAAATTCTTCTCTACTTCAGGTGGTAAACAATAAAGATTACGACAGACCGAAGGTGGTTTCTCTGGTCGTGTGGTGTGATCCTTTTTGCTCTTATGGGAGGTTATTTGATTACATAATAATAACACCTGGGTCCATGAATGCCAAACCATGCATGTATATTGTTAGTTTACATGTTACCCTAACGATGATCATTCCCTCATATTTCTTAAGTTTTTAGAAAACAAATAGAGAATGTGCAATGACTTAGAAAGTCTTAGAAAGTAAAGAAAGAGACAAGTGGAGAATAGGATCAGAATGTTTCAAAATTAGCATAGCTAGAAGCATGAATATAAGTTGAAGTTTCTTCTTTTACGTTTCTGACCCATTTTAATAGGTGAGCTGCCGAAGTTGTCCTTTTAATTATTGGTTATGCAGTAAAGCCATAATATTGAAAAATAACTGCCTTGATACATAATATTGAACTAAAGTCCTTTATTGACGTGGAAATCTCTATAGGATTTAAACATGGAGACTTTTCTTTTAACGAAGTTGGCCGTTCACTTGGAGCCGTTTAAGTATTTTACAGATTCACCAAGTTGCATTTTATTTTTTGCAATATCCAAATTATAAGGGGAACTAGAATAAACTATACCTACAGAAGCTGAAAAAGTCTCAGAAGGGTAGGTATTAAATGAGAAACTACAATCATATTGGATGATACTGCAGTATCTATGAAGTGGTGTAATTACGGAGGATGCAGCCAAATACTTGGTATGGATGAAGATGCCGAAAAGATGTTTTGAAGCACTAATACGACAAGCTCCAATAACGTTGTCAGCGAGGAAGCTAATAATTGGGATAAAATGCCTTTGCAGTTGATTATGATTGACTTCTAGAGGGGTTTACTTGGCCTCTTAGATCCTAACATATAAACTCTGTGCAAGAGAATTCATGTCAACTCAAGCCTTAAGTGTGGTCATATAAAACGTGGATAAAGCTAAATGTAAAGAATATGATCCTCCAATTGATCATTATAGAATTTATAGTCCCAAATATCATGTTGTGGTTTACAGATCTGGCTATAACGTTATAATTGTATCACTACCTCGATGTGAAGATGTATTCGTAATACCATATTACGTGGTTTCTCCATGTTTGCTTGGTCTCCCATAGTTGTTCATGAAGACAATTATGCACGAATAAAGGAAACAGGAGTACCGACAAATACCAATGCTCAAAGTAGTAAAACTTTTACAGCGTGTTCGTTTCAAGGAATTGAATTCCTTGGAATCCAATTCCTTAAACCGAACGGGGCAAATGAACTCTATGAAATTAAGAATTTTAATTCCTAGGAATCACATTCCCTCCAAAATAATAGATTTCCATTGCATTGGTCCAATAGTGCAATTGAATTGGATTCCAGGGTAAAAACAAGAGTAATTGAATTCCTTCAACCGAACATGAATTTTAGGATTTGAATCGAATTCTTTGGAATCCAATTCCAAGAATTGGATTACCCCATAATTGAATTCTTAGCTTTCTAATTCTCCCAACCGAACGAGGTGTTAGCTTACATGGATTGAAAGGTTACAAAAATTTTCTTCTCATCCGGGATCATGAAATGTTGGTTATTTCTTTTGTTTCTTCAGACCGTTGTAATGTAATTTCTTTGTATTCTATGGTATAGCTTTAAGTTAGGGCTATTTAACAATTGGTACTCAGCAAATGACCAACACCTTGACTTAGGTACCCACCATTTAAAAAATTAAGATTTGGTAGCTAGATTTGTCAAAGACTGTCAAGTCACACGTTTGACTTAGCCAAGTGAAAATTTCCATAACGGAACTCATGTGACTCTATTATTAACCTTAAGAATGCTGACAATGACTTGCATTGTCCTAACGTCCGGTTATAGACATAACATGTGTCTTAATCTGTACGTGCCTCCGTTAATGGAGTAGTGAAGTTGTATTGTTGAAGATGATTTTGGAGAATTTTTAGTTTTCTTTAGAGGATTGATTAACTATCATTCCTATTGTGATGAGATTTAATTTCATTATTGTTCTAAGATTATTCATGTAATTTAGTGTAAACAACAACTAGATTTCATCCGGTAAGAAAAGAAAAAAGAATCTTTCCTACTCATAATTTTATAATTATAAAAGATGAAATTATGATTATAATTTTAGCAGGTAAGATGTTTCAACTTAAATGATACTTTACTTCTAATTTTAAATATATGTTAGATCAACGGTTTGATTTGACGGTCTTTGACGGATCCAGATACCAACCCTTAATAAATAAATGTTATCAAATCCGGGTGTTGATCATTTCCTACGTACCTAACGATTAAATAGCCCCTTTAAGTTATTCCGAGACATAATCTTTGTTATTGTTAGAAGTGTTATTGTTAAAGTGAATCTTATAGAATGGTATTAGAAGCAACAAATCGTGTACTTCTTTTGCTTGGATTTTTCTCCACTATTGATGTTACTTGCTTCTAGCTTTGTAGATTGCATTTACCAGTGTATTCCTTATACATATATTTGGTGTTGTTGGCACCGTGGTACACCATAAGCACTACTTTCATAAATGATTCGGCTCAACTATATATTTCTTACCACCATCTAGAAAAGACAGGCCGGTAAACAGGAAAAAGTATGAGAGTGTAGAGAGCGACGATGACATAGCACCTTGGCCGAGCTAGATTAAAATGGTACTTAAATGGACCAAGGAAAATATTATTTTGGGGATGAAAATCATTATAAGATGATTGTCAAACCAGAATTGTACATTGCAATTTCTAATTAAATCCCACCCTTGAACGGTTGTGGGACAAAGACTCGCCTCAATGAGCATGTCATGATGAATGAAAAATCTCATTGAAAACTCATGTTCTATATACTAATCAAGAAAGAAAACCTTCAACGATGTCCAATATATTTGAATAATGGGTGTGGGGAGAAGCCTCACCACACCAAATCAATAATACCCATGAAAAAAACTCAGACAGCTACTAAGAAATACCTGGTATAAAAAAGAAGTATGATACTATATAAAAGGACGATTACAAGCCAACGGTTATCGAACTGGATGAACATGATGATGAAATGGACGAGATTACGGAGAGGGATCCTGACATGCCACCATTGGTCGAGATAGATGAAGAATGCAATGAAATGTTTACTTATTAATAGAGATTATGATAGCATGAGTATTTATTTTTAGACACCCCACTTTTGAAACATATTATTATTCTCCAACAGTATATTTAAAAAAAAAAAATTAAACCGAAAACAAATTGCGGAAATTTTAAACTAAATGGATGCGAATCTTATAATTAACAATTATACAGTTTTCAATTTTAAACTAAACATATCAATCAAGAGCGAGGGTTCTGTTAACCGACCAAGGTGCTACGCAAAACTGGATTCAACATAGTACTCTTATATTGACCGACTTCTAAATCTCAACATAAATAAAGCTATCCTTGCAGTAACACTGCATGCACATTTCTTGCATTTCACATTTCTTTTTACTTTATTTTGAAAACTGCATTTCACAAATTTGCATGTGATATACATCTTCCAAAACTCTTACAGATAAAGTCGTCAGGTAGGAAAATTTGTTAAAAACAAAAGGTTGGACAAAAAAAGAAAACGTATAATTATGTTCAATTGCAAATAATTATAGGCATATAAAATATGATTATTTTGAATCCAAAATTTATGGAGCCAACTTCTTTTTCATTATTTTAATATGAACGCGCAATTGGGGGATATAAATTACTTCCCCCAACCCATAGTGTCTGCTAAGGGGTGATTTTTGGGTATGAAAATACTAAAATACCCTTTGGTTAATTAAAAAACATTATGAAAAGACTATACTACCCTTTCCCCTAAAACTTAAAATCTAAAAACCAAATCATTTATCCCCCATTTACACCATCAGTTCCGGCACACTCGGTTAGGGTTAGGTTTCGATTTTTTTTTCCTTCATCTTCTTCATCGTTCTTCATCCGTTCTTCATCGACGATTAATCGTCGATTCAAAAATTTCTTCGTCGATTAACCTACCCGAATCATAACCATGCCTCCAAGAAAGAAATCAGATGCCCAATCGAAGTCAAAATCGATTGCTTAAAAAAAATTAGAACAAAGTCCTGCTTTGATTGCTCAAGAGAAAGAAGAAGAAGAAGAAGAAGCGAACTCGGACAATCAACTTCTCGTAAACATGGCTTATGTGAGAAGGTAAGTGATTTTGAACTAGTTTATAAGTGTTTGAATCGATTTACAGCAGTGGGTTTAGGTTAGAATCGCGAACCCTTACTCACACAGTTGAGTTTCAGTGAGTTCCGGCATTGAAATTTGTATGAATACAGTGCCGGTACTTAATAACGGCATTGAATTTAGGTTGAAGACAATGCCGGTAGATAGTTACAGCATTGATTTTAGTATGAATGGTATGCCGGTATAGAGTTACTGAAACACCTGAAACTGAATGTTTTGTCCCGGCATTGATATTAGGTTAAATACAATGTCGGTAGTGTGTTACGGCATTGGTTTACATTAATTCGAGTATGCCGGTAGTGATCTTTTGGTATCCAGGAAACCACTAGAAATTGTTATCAGTACCGGCATTGACTTTAGGTTGCCTTGTGTGCCGGTACCCATTTACGGCATGGAGTTGAATTTTTTCGTCCGTGCCGGTAGTGCTCTTTTGGTATCCAGGAACATCCTAGGAATTACCGGCATTGTCTATAGTTATTGTTCATTGCCAGAATGGTGTACCGGCATTCTGTTTTTGCCAAATTACTATGCCATTTTTTGTCCCAGAATGGTTTGTTTTTCGTAAATCTATGCCGGTATTAAGAATGAAAGTGAGTTGTCTTATATTCATTTCGTGTGTCTTTTGATATAGGGCTAGAGCCAAGGAAGCTAACAAAGGAAAAACCAAAGATGTTGTCATTAAGAAAAGAAGGAAGGACGGTCTTGATACTCCTCGGTCTCTGCCTCCTCGAGGGAAAGATCAAGGTTGCAACAAGCGTTTGGGGGATTATACAAGAGGGATAATTTGGGAGAGTCGTGGTGACCGTAGTCAACTTGTAATTCGTGAACCTACTGGAACAGTTGAGCACGATGAGCAAGATGAAGAGGAAAGTGAGGAAGAAGATAATGAGGTTCATCCAAGTCAATTAGCAAGCCAAAGCAAAGTTGTAGAGGAAGTTGGTGGGCCAAGTAAACAACCGACACAATGCAAAGGAAAAGGCAAGGGCAAAGTAAAAGTTAAAGGTTCCCACCTTCCTCATGTTGATGACATGATACCTGACCTTGCTCGTGGTAGAATTTGGGGTGAAGTTGACGATCTGAGAATTCTATTTGTCTACAAGGACACGTGGGCTCGTACTTTCTATCAAACCTATGTAAGAATTTTTTATCTTGTACATATGTATTCTTGTGTATTTATGTAAAATCTTTTAATCGTACCATCTCCTAATTGTAGGATCATAAGAAGGCTGTGCGTGTTTGCGGAAACCAAGCCGCGTCTCGTTGGGATTTGTCTAAGGAATGTGAAGAGGTCCAAACATTAGTAAGAGATTCTGGTCTATATGCTTTGGTTGAAAATTATGTGAATTGTGATTCTGTGACAGTCAATTGCTTCGTCGAAAGGTATCATGGTGAAACTGATACCATGCACTTCCCGTTTGGGGATATGACCTTGATCCCTGATGATGCTCAGAACATTCTAGGCTTGAATGTTATCGGCAAATTAATTACAGAAGGAGATAAGTGTCCGAACCTAGAATGGTCGAAGTTGCACGCCCTGACTAACAAGCTGTTGGGTTGGGACTACAAAACTTATGTGGAAAGCTTCTATGTATCTAAGGCTAGCAGGACAAAGACAATCAAGTTGACGCTGCTTAAGGAGAAGTTTGAAAAACTCAGGAAATAAGTTTGAAGGATGGATGGGACCTTGCACAAATTCGTTATACAGCCGTTGCGTACCTGTTATTCATCTTGGGCTCTAAGGTATTCCCTGACACTAGTGGCAACAGGGTTAGTGAAAGCCTTCTTCAATACTTGGATCCGTTGGAAGATGTCTATAACTATTCTTGGGGCACTGTGGTAATGACACATTTGATAGCGGAGATGAGAAGGGCCTCTAAGGATGTTACAAACTAATTTGTTGGGAATTTTACTCTGCTCTCAGGTAATTTTGTTTTTAAACTTATGTTCTTATGTATATTGTTCACATTTCCTTGGCCGGACTGGATGAGATCTTTAAATCTCCCATGAGCGGACTCCGCTACACTAGTTGTTTCATTCTTATAGTGTCTATACCGGTTTGTCCATGCATGCACAAATTTTTCCTTGAACTTATCCAACCATTGAGTCCGACAATACCAGACGGCAGTCGGATAAACCTCGTTCCAATCGACAATAAACTTGTCCAACCTCTTTTCGTACATATCCTCGGTAAGAGACCAATAAACTTTCTCCCAATCTCTTAGAAATTCCAACCACTTTTTATGATTTTACGCATGTTCTTTGTTCACTCGCTCTTTTATCTTGCCTCTCTCATCTTCTTCTTCTTCGGGTGATAGTTTGTTATTGCGAACATCTTCCTCTAGTTGAACAATCATTCTGTTCTTAATATCCGCATTAGTGGGTTCAAACAAGGCATGGCAAGTTTTTATGATATTTTGACGTATATGATATGTACATAGGAAATTTTGTGCGTCCGGGAAGACGTCGGATATTTCATTAATGCGTCATCTTTATCGGTTATGATGACCCTCAGAAGTTAATTTTCCCGGAAGAATAATTTCAATTGTCGTAATGCCCAATGATAATTATAGTCCCTCTCATTTTCCATTAAACACCAAGCCAATGTGAATGATACCTTGTCCGATGTTATCCCCACGATGTTGAACAACGGCATATTGTATTTGTTTGTCTTGTAGGTGCAATCCATCAAAAGAACGCCACAACATGTATTATCCAATTGTGAAAGCAAAGGATGCGAAATGAATATTTGAAGGGGCTTGTTGTCCGGCCCTCTTTTAATGATACGCGTGTAGTTGTGATCCCAAACTATCTTCTCAAATTCTATCATAACGGTCCTCCCTTCCCATTCCACCCTTCTAATAGTTATTTGTGCGCTATAAATTGTCCTTAAAGAAAACACGTTGGTCTTATCCTTTTCCTTGAAGCCTCTGAGAATTTGTATCGGTTTGATAAGTGCTTTGGTCATTCTCTTTACATCCTCCAATTCATGATGTTTTATCTTTGCAACTAGGGAGTGACCAACAAAATCTTTCGGATCCCGATGGTTATGACAGCTGAACCAAACTGCACAATCCCATTCCTTGTTCTTGTCATTTAGATGGAATACAAGCTTAAAGGGGCAATTATCCTTCCTCGTACGAGTCTTGTATACCCTATTGGTCTTCTTTGGATAAACATAACCCTTTCTCTTTGGCTATTCTTCTCCTTTTATACCCCACTTTTCTCGCAAACCATCTCAAAACGAGTCTTTGATCCTTGGGTATTCCTCACCAACACACACATGTTCTTAAGAGCCGTCTCTTTATCCCAAGCGATTGCTTCCTTTAGATCTTTTATTCCCTACATAAGGACAACAATGGGAGATTAGAAGGTTCGTTACAAGCAATCCATTAGTAAAGTTCAAGATACTAGGTGAAAAGTATTCTTTGGTAACATACCGGAGGCATTTTATAGTATTCCGACGTATCTTGACCAAGCGGATTTGCATTTGTTGGATCAATATATGTCACCACCTAAGGATCGAATGAAAAGAAAATAAATTAGTTCCAAAAGAAATTAAAACACTGTGCTGGAAGAGAGTTCCGGCATGCTCGACCAAAGTTCCGACATGGTCGAACTGAACCGAAACTGAAGACCAAATTTGAAACCTTTTCCGGCATACATATTTCATTTGAAATCAACGTCGGAAACAGAGGTGCCGGCATGCTCGTTATCTATGGTTCCACGCCAGTACCTGTTTCCGGCGTAACCCATAATTAATATACCATGCCGGTATTTAGATTTGGAAAACACTCCTTCCTGTATGTTTTTTTTGTAGGTATCGGCATGGTAAAGTTATAATCGAACAATGCCGTTGGAGGTGCCGGCATGATTTTTATCTATGGTTCCACGTCGGTAGACAGTTCCGGTGTGGTAGTTAATTAATTTGTCCATGCCGGTATTTAGCTTTGGAAGGCACTGCTTCCTGTATGTTTTTCATGCAGTACCGGCATGGTAACCTTGGAATAACCATGCCGGTAGCATATTCCGTAGAATATTCCTTGGTAGGTAAAAAGTAACTTTTGTACCGGCATAATTTTTTGGTTGAATACTATGCCGGATTGAATTTCAAAATGGGGGATATCAGGCTGCCGGCATGGCCGTAGTATGAATACTATACTGGTATGGAGGCTTCCGGCATTGTATTCATACCATTACTATGCCGGCACCGAGCTTTTTCAGCTAAAAAAATGGTGGGTTCAAAGGAAAAATAAATCAAATTTTCAACCTCTTTGCAGTTTTACCTGTGTGTTGGGGATGGTTGTATGTTGTGCAAGTTTACTTTCTTGTGTAGGTTCTTCAAAAAACTCTCCTTGCTCGTATAAATCATCATTCAATGGTGTTGGCTCAACAAAGAGTTGCAATTGTGAGTTGTTTTCATTAGCTGAAGATTCAAGATATGCTCATTGTTGTAGTTGAGCTAAAGATTCAGCAGCAGCAATTCTCTCTTCACAATCATCCTCCATTTTCACCAAAAAAAGTTCCCTCCCAAATATTTTTTCCCTCCTCCTACTCTCACCTCAGTCACCCAAATTCAAATAAAAATACACACTAATCATTTCACAAATACTTAAGATTTTTACTAATTATTATTAACCACTAAACCTGATTAGTGAGGGGTAGATTAGAAATTATATAAAATACTTAGATAAGGGGTGACCCTGATTTGATATTTGGATCCAGTTTTTGTCCTTTTCCTATATCCCCCAATTAGTTTTGATATCCCCCAATCGCGCGTTCTTTAATATCTGTCCATAAAATTATTACATGAATTTAGGTTTATAATATCCAATTTAAATCATCAAATCATTAGATACCTAAAGGGTTCCAGAGTTCTCTATCCCTTTAAAAAATAAAACTAATCAAAGACTGTTTAAAAAAATCTAATACATTTGACCAGGGGCACGGGGCGAAGCCCCGCCACACACTAAATTAGCTAATCCCATCATTCCCGGTGCGTAGCACGGGCTACATACTAGTTATGTATTAAAAAACTATAAAAACTAAAGGTTTAAATTTAGGGTGTTCCTTTTCATACCCTACAAAATACTAATGGTACCCCCATTAGTTAGTTAAGTTAGTTATAATTTGGTTTACATGCATTTCTCGAAATTGTTCCATGTTTTTGATAGCCATACCCCTACAAAAAAATTATATTCCCATATAACGAAACCCTAGAAAAAAAGAAGAAAAAAAAACTTAACAGAGATTTTCAGTCGAGAGATCCATGGAAGAAGATTAAAGCTTGGTTAGGATCTAAACTACTCGTAATCAAAGGAATCCCAAAGCTAAAATGTATTCGTATCTTTACTGATTAATCCACCATTTCACATCAAACAATTTTTCATCCACAACAATCCCAACCTTTCACCAAATTAACAATACAGTAAATATAAAATCAAATCTAATTAGTAACATTAAGAGACCCACTAGTAATAGGTTAAGTAGTAACGTTAAATCATTTAGTGTTCAGGATTTTGTTCTTCATCCTTGATTCGTCCTATTCCATTAGATCCTGATCAAAGATTGCCATAGCAATTGTGTTTCTTCTTCTGTAATAGGTCAATTGTTGTTTGATCTTAACCTTTAAGAATTAAATTGATCTGATCCTCTTTAGCTCCCTTCTCTTTTTCTTTCTCCTATTTTACAAAACTTTATCTAATTTAATAGAAATACGATGATGGGGATGATGAAAGATACATCGTTATCTTTATTTATTTATTTTTATTTTTTTGATCGGAACGTTATCTTAAGATTTCAATTTTGATAGTTTGCCGTTTTAGGAGAAGACTTTCATTGATTAGTGCGATTATAAATTAGTATTTATGTCATGTTGCTCGGGGAATGGGGTATAAAAACTTAACATATATGATGGGGTGGGTAGATAATTGTTGGGGGTATATAGATAAAGGGGTATCGTTAGTCTTTCTGAGGGTATATAGAAGAACGCCCTAAATTTAATATACCATATCATCTAGATGTTTATTGTAGGAGTTTTTTTATATTACTATATAATGTTATTCTGAGTTTGCTTTATCTTATTTTGAGAGCTAATTCATGCTCACTCTTGAAACCAAACAAATTCAACAAAGATATATACTTGTGAAGCATAATTTCGATGATGGTTACTATGTTACAGTGCACCTTTGTTACTTTGCTTTCAAATTGCTCTTTGTTTCATTGTGATCATCGTTATTTATATGTTCAATATCCAAGCTCGTAATTTCTCACTCTCGAGCTCTGAACAATTATCTCTTCAGTCATACATACATAAATAGCTCTTGTATATGGAAGCAACTATGTTGTCATCATATCGTTATCTAGGTTGCAGTCTAATGTCTTCTTGTTCTAAAGTGCTAAGAAATTTACATATAAACCATAATGTTATTCTCCTTGTGCCAAAGTTGTTCCAACTATATTTAAGCTAACTGTACTGCTACCACTAGTGTTATATTGTAATATTATAATTGATCACACAGTTCTACAACCACTATGTATAAATAAACATGGAAAATTACTTAGGATATTTGACATATGAAGAAATTGTTACAAATCAAAAAAGAAGATAAATTTTTAACATGCCATTAATCATCATTTATTAGTATATTTGTATTGTCCTTTTACCAATATATTTCAAAAAATTAGGCATATAACTATATTTTTTTCAATTAAGAAAATTGTCATACTATGAGTCACTATTCATAAGTATAATGATTTGTTGGTGAATGCTTTACAAGTTTTTGTTAGCATTACTTAATGAGTTTTTAACGTGGTACCCATGTTTAATACTAATGGTGACATGAGAAACCTCAATTCAAACATTTAAATGTATGTATCTCTTACTCGATTACCAAATGTAGTAAGTTCTCCAACTATGTTTAACAGATGAGATCAACAAGCACAATCAGCATACTTGTTAACTAACTCAACTATTATGTTAAATTAGGCGATGAGTTTTAAAGGATATGGTCGACGAAATGTTTACAATGATTTACCTTATTAGGGTTAGCAAGTCAATCTTCGTATCTAGGGACCATCTCAGATTTAGTTCAGCCATCATCATGACATGTGTGCCATTAGCATACCGATTTCTTCAAAGTGTACTTGTTGGTTATAATAGAGATTGATTTTAATTAGTAACCACAAATTATATTTTAATATCATCTATCCACAGACTGTTGCTACTGATGTTCAGAACCTACTAACCGCATAAGTATTAGGTTGTGGTTAAAACCGCAAGCAAGACGAGGTTATAATTGAAGGTGATTCTCAGAAAGTTGTTCAAACTTTGAGTTGTATTATGCCAAATGTCCCTTGGAGACTGATTAGTTATATTGATCAGATAAAGCAAGTTGCTACTCAACTTGATCAGGTTGAGTTTTTATACATTCCGCGAAAGGCAAAAAAAAGAAGTTGTTAATCTACTTGGCGCATACTATTAAGCATAATATCCACCAATGGTGGATATCTCACCAACCTTCTTGTATATCTTCTTGTCTCTTTTTTGGAAGAAAATGTTGTTCTGCTTTGTAAGCTGTTTTTTCTTTGTTTTCTTGGTTGTTGTTTTTGCATCCACCGGTAAAAAAAAAATCATAAAAAAAAATACTTATATACAAAAAGGATATGTTCATATGGAGAAATGGGGTAAACATATATTTTCCCAGATTACAATTATTAACAGGACAAATTATGGGGTAAAAAAAAATTGTTTCCTTTGGGGCAAGAAATTATCAAGACTAGCCTTGGTAAGGAGAAATGGGAGAAAACTTGTAAAACTTTTGATAGTTGTGAACATGAACATCGTCGGGAAAAGAGTTCTCTCCGGTATATGGACCTGATGCCTCAACCTACTAGATATTGAATCATTAATCATAATAGAAAATCCGGTGAAAAGACCTAACTCAAACAAATACTATGTTACTTTATCTATTATTTGAATAAAATTAATTATAATCTCTACACTGCTGCTACTTCTTTATAGCCATTGACCTCTTCTTTAGAATCAGCTGGATTGCAAGAATCTCGCGCCATACATTCACCGACTACAGGATCTTACTTGGGATGTCTATTGCAGAAATTGTGAGAAAGTTTCTATGGGTTATGATCAGAATTGAGTCACAATCCCATGATACTGATGATCATAGTTTGGTACATGCATCGCCAACTCAACCCAACCCGTAGGTTGAACTCACCATCCAAGAGCCAGGGACATACTGAGTCGGAGCCACAGGTCCAACAGACCGAGTCAGATCCCCAGGTCCAGGAGGAGATGCCTTATCATCCCGAGGTCCAGGAGGAGGTGCATGTGCATGTTGGTGGGATGGGGTTCCTTACAGGATAAAAATAACGGGGAAGGAGTACCAGAGTGAACGAATAGCCAAGGTTTTTATGAACCTTGAGGAGTAGATTTGAACTGTAAAGAAACAAAGTTGAAATGCGAAAGATATAATTTTATTTTAGGTAAACCCAATCTATTTAAAACTATAAGAATTATTTTAAAAAATATATAAAATCAACATCCGTAATAATTGTGCACTTCATATAGATAGTCATCTTCATCATTGATTCATTTGTTCCATACTTTTTCCGAGTCAATACCTATCTACTTGGCAATATTTTTTATACTAATCAACAAAAAAAAACAAATAACCGCTTGAAGATATAAGTCACTTATATTGCATGATACAGTTCATCACATGGCAGAAATTTCTAACACTAGACTTATTCATAAGTATCAATTTAAACAAAAGTTGATTAGTCATGGGAAAAGAAATATCGAGATCTACTCAATGAAGTCTTAGACTAAAATATAGATATATATGCCATATATGTTTCAGATGTTTATTATACTTAGGTCGGTTCCCATGTACACTACTTAATTGTTTGATTTTCCATGCCAGGTGGACTGACAAACTCTCTGCGCTATTATGGGAAATGACATGAGAGACAAAGCCTCTACCGTTCTGTAAAGATTCTGTCTCCAAGGATCGGATCTTTATCTACAACTGATCTCTTCCTGTCGCCTATAAATACATAATTTCCGAACATAAACTTCCAAACCCAAACCTTAAAAAAGATTTCACAAATTTTTTTAGACTAAAAGCTCCATATGGCAGAAGTTGAATCTCAATCAACACCTACCTTGTGATTTTTTGAAGCGGAACTTGAAGTTGATGTTAACAAGATATGTGTTGCTTATAAAAAGAGAATGATAAAAGGGAAATAAAAGTTTATGTTTTGGAAGTTAACCAAGTAATATCTACTGCTCAAAAAAGGCAAAGAAGAGTTCAAGTTTTGAAAGTTAACAACCATAGTAACCATTATACTGGTTACAAAAACTACCCAAGGAAAATCTTTTCAAAATCATATAAAATGGAAGTTACAATTGAAGATAAACAGGAGGCCAAAGATTGTCTGAGATTTTTATTAAAGTCTTTAAAGTTTATATCTTGTAAAAGAAAGGTGCAATACTATAAAATAGTTTGAAAATTAAAACTTAAATCAAGAAATAAAGTTGAAAATTAGACATCCATAAGTTTTTCATCGGTAATTTAGACTTTCATTTAATTAAAACTTATATCTAATTCAGTAAAGTTGAAAATTAGGAACTTCCACATATTACTAAGGGATTATAATTAAAACTAATACACCTTAATAAAAGCCTTCATTGAACCTCAGCTGGTGGAAGATCAATGAGCAAAAATGGATTGTATTTGTGCAACACCATACCGTAAGGATGTGAAAATAACTTAGTAAACATAAAGATTTTCCATTCACTCTTCGATGTTCCTCAACCGATCTGCTTAACACGTTCTCATTTATTTCATAAATCATTCTTACTTGATAAAATTGCATGGTTAAACCTACGAATCGTATCACCTTTCCGTTAATCATAAAAAAAATGACTCGCCAACCATGTTGCATCACGATTTTTGACGTTCATTATTTTTTCATTAAATTTCTGAAATATGTTCCCCACATGGTGTTGCCTTGTCATGGTGTACAATCAATATTATCTAATGTATATAAAAAAAATCCTGCAAATGCATTCATCTTCGTCTATGGTAAATATTATATCCCGAACTTTGTTACCGCATCCAG
Organism: Papaver atlanticum; assembly: GCA_023531105.1. Classification (NCBI taxonomy): domain Eukaryota; kingdom Viridiplantae; phylum Streptophyta; class Magnoliopsida; order Ranunculales; family Papaveraceae; genus Papaver; species Papaver atlanticum. The sequence goes on along the minus strand of JAJJMB010017633.1, from coordinate 1,854,479 downwards.
ATTGCGGTTGAGATTGAGGTTGAGAAGCCATATTACAAAAAATTAGAGAATGGTGAAGTGTAGAGATGGTATGAGTGAAAATGGTGAATTTTGTTTTAGATTAGAAGAAATGTTGAAAAACTGTGAGTTGAAATTGAATATTTGTATGAAATAGATTTTTGGAACGTGGATGGTAAAACATTGATTAACATAAATATCCTTGAGCGACCAAGAATGTGTCGTCAGCGACAGAGACTTGGTTGCGCAACGAAGTCTCTACCCAATGGTCAAGACGCTACTGCTCGATAAAGAATCTACATCGATGGGAAAACTGGTAATGACTTTTCCATTTAGCGATACTCATAGTGGCACCATAATTGGTAAATTTATTAGCTAGTCTTCATAATCAACAAACTCATTAGCAGTCCATTTTCTGTCTTTGGGGGATAAAAATACTCATGTCAGTGGTTCCTTTTAAGTATATATGTGATTACATTCATTATACCATTCTAACGATGTTGCGTGGGCGTAGGGTAATATCTAGCTAATAATTGCACTAAGGATGTAATATTTGGTCGAGCACGTTATGGCAAGTATATCAATGTGTCTATTAATTGCACTCAAATATAAGAATTTGATCTCCCAACACATCTTTGTGATCTTTCGTTAGACGAAATAGTCATTTACCTACATTTGAAACTCGACTAATCATGGAAGTGCTAGCAGGATGCATGTCATTGTTAAATTTCCTGACAACTTTGGACATATGCAAATTCTTGGAACAATATACCACAATCTTGATTGAGATAAAATCGAGCTTTCCCAAGAGTACATATAATGTCCACACCATTGACATAGATAGTTACAATTCAAAATCAAGAATTTTTTTTGTGAGTACGCAGCTTACAATACCTTACCTTTTTTTTTTTCCCTTTTCACACTGTTTTATACACTTGCAGGAAAAAGGAAATGTTCTTTTTGATCTTACCCTAAGCAAGATCAAAAACTATCAAATCCATGTTCCTACGAGTAGTCTATTTTCTTGAAAAGCAAAACCTGATTTCAGTCTGGAAATCGTCTGTTTTGCTGCATAAATTTTCATTTGTTCTTCTAGTCTTCATAAAATCCTGTATGTTGATGCTTAGGTACGTGATGGAGAATACTCCACTCTAGACTTGCGAAAACCCTGCAAGTGCTTAGAAAATGAACCACCAGGTGGGTGATCACTGAAACCTAGTACACCAAGTAGTATACCACCCATAATTATTACTACAATCAAGTATGGATTTAACACTTTTGTTTAACCCAAAAAGTGAAACAAAAGAAGGGGAAACAATACAGGAAGGAATGACAAACCATAACAATACAGAAAAATTAACTACTCCTTGACTTAGGCCTATGAAAGAAGCATAGAACAATAGCTCTCTACAAGCAAAGAAGTCTGTATCAGGTAGGCTTCGGACACGGTGAAGATAAGGGTCGTGAGTGGGATAAATAGCACAGGAAAACCAGCCATCTGTAACCAATTACATAACCATTTTCCACTACCATGTAAGAAGTAATCACACAGCTTATAAGAGTAGTCCCTGTGCCGCTACCTTTGCAGGAGACTTGATGACCTTTTTCTACATCCTCTGTATAGATATTGGCCTCTTTAGTTTTTAACCTTCCTACGTCTATGTTGTTAATGTCCATAGACATCTACTCTTGCTCTTCCACTATTACTACTATTACTGCACTTATCTTCCTCAAGCCAGCATCATAACAGATTAATTAGCCAGAAACACCAACTACAAGCTTGAATCTGTGTACTAACTACAATTGGAATCGTGGGTTATCCAATCTGCTAACCTCATAGACCCAAATGGCTAAAGATTACAGTATAGGCCATATTGCCCAGCTGTGGGATGTTAACTGAATGGATTGGAACACCCAGTAGCTGAACACTCATCCAGTGTGTCAGGCCAAGGGACGACAACAAAGACATCCTCAACTGGAATCTCGCTAAGTCTGGAAGCTTTTCCACTAAGTTTATTTATGATAGACTTGAAGGAAGGAATGAGAAACAACACTAGCAACACCCTTCTAGTCAAAAATTGGGATATCCAGACAACCCCTAGAATCAAGCTTTTCCTATGGACATGCATAGCAAACTGCCTCCCAGTGCGTGATCTTCTGGCAACTAGAATAGTGGTCGAAACTGACCTATGTCCCATGTGCAACTCGTCCAGGGAAACGACCGGCCACCTTCTCCTCGATTGAAATTTTGCTAGAGCTGTCTGGCTTGGTCTGAATCAGGCAACTAGAATTAGAAGTGACCAAGATCTATATACTTGGATTAGTAGCTGGTTCACCAACCCACCGGGTTGGGATGAAAACTCTAGTGACTGGGTAGCTGTATGTGGCATTGTAACGTGGAATGATGTGAGTTGGTTTTTAGAGAGCAAGAACAGGACTGGCTAACTCAAGTCAGCAGAACAGAAAATGAGATAGTAATCTGTTCGACTGCACTAAAACAACCAACAAAATGGAATTCTAGGGTGTTAGCAGGAAATGAAGAAACAGCATGGACACCACCACCAGAAGGAACAACCAAGATCAACTTCGACGCAGCCTATAAAGAAAAAGAGTTCGTTCTGGGATTGGGTTTCATTGACAGGGACTATACAGGTATTTTCGGATCAGCAACCAGCATTTCAGTTATAGCATCTTCCTTGGTAATGGCAGAGAGCATGGCAGCAAAAGCGGCAGTGCCCTGGGCAGTACGGCACCAACATCAAACATCATCATTGAGGGAGACAACCAAGGAAACTTTCTACAAAGGAGAGCTCACAATATGGACTGGCAATGCCACAGAATTCTAGAGGATGTGAAGATGATGGCTTTATCAATAGGAAACTTGGAAGCAACTCATACTCGACGAACAGGAAGTAAAGTTCCGGACAACTTGGAAAAAGAAGGAAAAAATGGAGGAACCAAATACTACACACCAACAACCATTTCTATTGTAACTCGCAGGAATGCCAGTACCAACATTACCAATATATCATTCGTCTGTTTGCTTAAAAAATGAAAGTGTCACTTGAACTCTTCCAGACTATGAGCGAAGGCACCTTTTGTTCCCAGCCTACGCAACAATCCCCCCTCACGTTCATACAATTCTAAACACCAGAACAGTAATAACAGATAATGTGACCAGGCACTATGGTAGTCAAACAATTCTAAAACACCAACAATAATTTAATGAAGAACAATGTGACATGATATCTGCAGTTCTGTAAATACAATGTGAGAAGATAATTAAAATCCGAATTTCTTCAATGGACACCACACAGAGTTGAGAACTAAATCTAGTCTGACCAGAACCTATCTTTAAGGATGGATATTAACAACAGCCAGACAGGAAATCAAATGAGTAAAGCAATTTGGATTGTTTGTGTTGTGAACACCACAAAGTTGACAAATGCCACCACTTACAATTTAATATGCACGCTCCAGTTGTTTCTCATTCAATTATATGATATACCAAACTTTTGCTCACATTTTCATACCCTCTACATTGTAATATATCGATTTCTCATTAAGAAACAGAAGATGCTCTATCATGGAAAGGAAATGAGATAATATTAAAAGCATATAGAAGCAACACATTTCCGTAGTAGTCAATTAAGGTGTATCGAGTTAAGTTCATCTAACAATAACACCCCATACAAGAAACAAAAGTGATCAAACAGATGTTCTAGATAAACTTTAGTGATAAATTTCCTACTTATAGTTTAAGAAGAAAGAAGAAACATACCTATGAAATCATAGACCTAACCTTCTAACAGTAGTATAAGCATCCAAACCACTTGACAACACACCAACTAACCACTCTTTGCGATTTATAATCAGTACCCCCTCACTCTTTCTTACTTGATTGACGAAGCCTTTGAAAAATTGAATCTATATGGGGCTCCAATGTGTACATGCTATTAAACAAAATAACTAAATTAGGTTAAAAGGTGAGCAAGCACTGATTTTCATACTGATTTAAGTATAAATCTAGACTTGAAGAACAAAGGAATTGAAAAAACATACCACGGCCTATTCCACATAAAAGGTGGAACTGGAGTGTAAGGCGCAACCGGTGGAAATGTGTAGAACTTGCGGTTAGTAAAGGCACGAACATCATCAGATAAAGCATTAATTCGACGTGTCAAACTGTTAATCTCCGTTTCGTGCTCTCCATATCGAACAAACTCAACTCCAGCCAAAACTGAAACACTACCCCAAAAGTGAGCGGGTTTGACCAATTCCCTGACCTTCTGTCTTCCGAATGACGGTGAAGAGAGGAACAGTGGAAGCAGCTTTAATCTTGAAAAGAAAAAAACAAATTTGAACTTTTATGAAATAATTGAGAAATGAAAACCAAATCTCATCAAAAAAAAGAACAGAACCCAGAAATCATAATCTTAATAAGTGAGTTTAACTAAAAATCTCATAGAAAACAAAATAAAAATTCAAAATTATTACCCGTAAAGCTTCGTATCCTGCTCTGATGGTCTCAAAAATCATATTCTCTCTCATTTTTCTTCTTGTTCACGAGTAGTTTCTCTTACCAGTGACTCAAATTTCTCAAACTTTCCTTTCAATCCTCACACAGAAAATTTGTTTTTTGATTTCTGTACGACGACTCAAAAACTGGTTTTTTGGATTTCTGTCCGTACTAAAAACTTATTCGTTCTTTTAAAATGTCTCGCAAAGAAATGAGAATGACAAAATAGTCCCACAGAAATTTAACTTTTACCCGTCATGGTAAAAGACAAAGGAAAAAAAATGATTTTTGGCAAGTAATAAAATATCATACGGTCAAAGTCATTTCACGATCCTATCGCATCTCGCATCAACGACATGTTCTACGACCCGGACCCTAATATGACGAAAACATACGACATTTTTACAAAATACCTCAAAATTTAACTAATTCTTAGGTGTTACAATGTTACAGGTCCTTGGAATTCAGTCAGGATAACCGTGGGTTCGAAGAGTTTACCATTCGAGATCCAAAAATATATGGATTCAAGTTTCTTTGATAAAAATCTTTTTTTTGAAGAAATGTAAAATTTATTGAAAAAACAGAGAGAGTACAAAGTACAGAATTCCTCCAACTCTAAAAAACCAAGAAACAAGCTAACAAACAACAAATGACCAGAACAAAACACTGCCCCAAGCTACACAAAAGCCAAAAGAAGACAAACTAACAGACAAAATAAACACCATAAAACCAGATTACCAACGAACAATACAGACTACCAACAAACAAAACACACATACTTCTACAAGCTAATTGTCTAAGTGCATATCCTTTTGATCCCGTAAAAGGAATTCATGGATAATATTAGGAGGTTTAGATACCCAATAGCTGTTACTATGATGAATTCTGGCATACTTAGCTAAAGTATCTGCCACCTTATTTCCTTTCCTATGAATAAAAAGAACTTGAATATCTTTTAACTTTCCAATCAAACTGGCACACTCCATCAATAGAGATTTGTCTTCCCATTTAACACCTTCCAAATAACCTGAGCTGAGAGCATCCATAATAATTTTGTTATCCCCTTTTATTATAATTCGACTGAAATTCTTGCTAATAATCCAATTCAGAGCATGTAAAACAACAAGTGCTTCAGCTTGTTGAATATCTCTAACCCTTATTGTGAAGGCCATGGCTTCCAAAAAGCTTCATGTATGATTACGAATAACAAAAGACACACCAGCTATATTAGTATAAGTAATCATAGAAGCATCAACATTAAGTTTAGACCAATTAAAAGGGGGAGCATGCCAGTGTCTATTATTAGAGCCTTTAGACTCTTTGTGATTCATATTAAGACTAGAATGAATGCATATGCTATTCTGATGACAAAATTCAAAAATTTGCCTAATAATATTTCTAGGATGCACTTGTTTTCCTTCAAAGACTCTCAAGCATCTACTTTTCCATATATGCCACATAGTAATGACAGCTAAATTAATCAACTCTTTTCTCTCAGTGCAAACTAAATGATCTTTCACTACCCATGAAAGAATCCCATCTAGAACAATTTGATACTTATAAGCATCTTGGAGAATAGGTTGAGAAACTGCAAACCAGATCGCACGAGCAAATGGACAATGAAAAAGCAGATGCTCCACAGATTCAATACTAGTATCACACATCACACAATTAGGATTATTAACCCCAGCAATCCTTTGAAATCTTGCGGCTACTGGTAGAATATCTCTTGTGATTTTCCAGATAAACATTTGACATTTAAAAGGAAGTTGTAAATGCCAAATAAGAAGCCACATCTGTTCTTGTTGCTTAGAAACCATCTGATGAGAATGTAGTCGGAGAATAGCATTATAAGTAGAAGCCACAGAGAAATTCCCAGATTTAGTGAGAGACCATCTTAAAGTATCAACTGCCGCCTGAGGAGGAATTCTAATATCCATTATTTGAGAAATCTGATCATTACTAAAGTTTTGCTGCAACACTTCTTGTTTCCATGACCTACTTTGATGATCAATAAGATCAGCAACTTTAAAACTAGAAGATTGTAAACTGTAAGCCTGAGAAGTATTACATTGATGAGCATTATGTCCAAACCAATGACCATTGCGCACCTCAATTTTAGATCCATCACCCACTTCCCAGAAGTAAAACTTTTTAACCCATTGAAGACCTAACTGAATACCTTGCCAGATCCATGTGCCTTTCTTCCTAAGTTTCCCAAATATAGGATCAACATAACAAAAATACTTAGCTTCTAACAGTTGAACCCATTTAGCATCCTTTTCATGAATCATCCTCCAAGCTAGCTTTGTTAACAGAGCTTCATTGAAGTATTTAAAGATTTTTAAAACCCAATCCTCCCAATCTCTGCGACTTACACAAATCTGTCCAACCAATAAGTCTACAACCCTTAGAATTATTCTTATTCCACCAATAGTTTCTTTGCAAAGATTCTAACTTCTTAATCGATTTATCTGGCATCTTCAAACAACCCATCTAAAAGTTAGCCATAGTACCCACAACAGCTTGAATTTGTGTGCTCCTACCAGCTTGATTAATGAACTTCCCTTGCCAAGATTGCAACCTAGAATCCATCTTAAATGTTGTATCATCAAAACAAGAATTTTTATTCCTTCCTATAAATAAATTTATCCCTAAGTACTTTGATGTGATTTTAAAGTGTTGTAGAAAAAGTGGTAAATAGGATTCGAACTCTAAGACTTGTGAAGATTCGAGTTTTTAAATTTAATAAAAATATATACAAAAATATTACAAAGGGTGCGAGAGTTACTGGGACTCAGGATTCCACCGAATTCAAACATAAGGTTCAATTATTAATTCTTTGACAATTTTAGCTCAAGAAAAACATGGACTCTATTTTTGCCAAGGTAGATTCTCAAAAAATTGATTGTAAATCCTAAGCATGATGTATCAAAACACCAAAGCTAAGCATACATCATCAAATTAAATGACAACCAATTAATTCAAATCATAATTTCAATTAAAATTAATGCAAATGTCTTAAAAAGAATTAATAAAATTACCCCAAGTATTATATTCGTCTTCCTCCGTCATCCCAGTGTTGGGGTTTAGCTCCTCATGGTAAAAATATGCTCAAAAGATAGAAACATGGCTCAAAAGGTGTTTTTATTGAAGGAAAATAATAATACAGCGAATCTGCAACGCTTTATAGTCGTTACAGAAGTCACCGTTACAATTGAAGTGTTGTTAATAAACGATAAATCGGTTCTGCTGTTGAAGAACGACACTCGTCTGCGACTGTTCCGTGTGGGTCAATGTTCTTCGTGTTCTTCAGCAGCAGAACCCGATTTCCTTCACCTTTGATTTCTCGGCTCTGTGGTGTTCTAAACTTCCCCTAACTTTCGACACCCCTTCTATATGACCCAACCAATCTATTTATATCAAAAAGAGCGATTAAATCTCTCCAAAATCTTCCAAAATCTCTTCCTTTCTCTTCACGGAAAAGTTGCGGCAATTTCTTGTTTTAGAATTTCTACGCGTTTCTGAGCTTTCCTTTTGATTCTACACTCTTCCTTAGATAGATACCAATCTTTGGGAAGGTTTATAGCACTTTAATCTCTCTAAAATTTCCTAAAACAGGTCACACACGTG
>JAJJMB010017633.1:1833862-1846320 GCA_023531105.1 Papaver atlanticum | reverse complement strand
TAAAATACCAAAATAAGTACAAAAATGGGTACTAACAATATACACAATAGAGATGAAAATAGATACATAAATGCGTCTATCATACTTTTCATGAAGAGGCATTCTTTGCATTTGAACCATAGAAAGAATAGTAAGCTGAGCTGAGTCTCTTAAATTTTTGCTAAAATGAATACTTGACTTATTAAGATTCACCATCTGACCCAAAATAGCACAGATTTCATTAACAATCTTCATAAGATGAGTAATAGACATTTCAGAAGCATTCGAAAATAGAAGACAATCATCAGCGAAAAAAAGATGCTAAATTGTTGGACCTTTAGTAACTGGTTGCAATGGTTTAATTAATCCACTTACTTCAGCAGTATAAACATTCGACTCAGAGCTTCCATACATAAAATGAAAATATAAGGAGATAAGGCATCACCTTGTCGTAAACCCCTAGAAGGAATAAAAGAAGCCGTAGGAGAACCATTTAGTAGAATAGAAATGGAAGAAGTACTTATGCATTGATCGATCAGCTGACACCATTTTTCACAAAAACCCAATCTTCGCATAATTGTTATTATAAAACTCCACTCCATTCTATCGAACGCTTTCGCCATAAACTTTATAACTACTGCACCTGAAGACATCTTTGTTTTCTTCATATAATCAATAATCTCATGAGCAATTATAGTGTTATCTAAAATATTTCTACCTGGTATATATGCAGCTTGCCACGGAGATATAATAGTGTTCAGATGCTTCTTCAATCTATTAGCTAATGTCTTAGAAATGACTTTATAAGCAATATTACATAAGCTAATAGAGCAAAAATCTGACGGTGTTTCAACACAGAGTTTTTTTGGAATTAAAACTTGGTATGTATAATTCAACTGTTTAAGAAGAAAACCTGTTCGGAAGAAATGTTAAACCATATCCACCAGATCAACTGACACCTCCTCCCAGCAAATTTGATAGAATCCCGCCTGAATTCCATCAGGTCCCGGCGAAGCCCAAGAATTCATCTGAAAAACCACCTGCTTTATTTCTTCCTTACTTGGAATACTTATAAGAGCTTCATTATCAGACTGAGAAATACAAGGACTAATCAAATCAAAAATTTCCGAACCTTGCACAGAATTACTAGAAGTAGTTATAGTACTGAAATGATTCAACATCAGATCTTCAATTTCCTTTCTAGAATTATACCAATTACCATCTCCATCCTTGATAGAAGCAATTTGATTTCTACGTCTTCTGAAATTTGCTCGATCATGAAACCATTTTGAATTTCTATCTTGATTCTTAAGAATTCTCTCATGAGCCTGTTGAAACATTATATCTGCTTTAACTTGGTACCATTCTTGCAATAGCTGCTTAAGTTGCTTAATAAACTGCTGATTCACTTCCGAATGAGAAAGAGCTTCTCTAATTTTACCTTGAATCTCCTTAATATGAATATCTATATTACCATAATGCAATTTCTTTTATTCCCTAATCCCAGTCCTAGCAAGGTTTAGCTTCTTAGTGAACTGAGCTGCAGGAGAGCCACTATGCTTTGAATCCCAATTTAGCTTGATCATATCTTTGAATGAAGGATTTTTTGTCCAGGTTTCATATAATCTAAAAGGTTTATAAAGTTTGGCTATTTGAGGATTGGTATTCAATAAAATTGGAGCATGATCAAGTGAAATCCATCTGGACAAATAGGAATCCATTCATTTGAAGATAAGGCCCTGTCTAATCTGGTAGAAACAAAATGTGATGGTTTACGATGATTTGACCAAGTGAAAGGATTTCCTATGAAAGGAATTTCTTGGAGTCCAAAATTGGATATAGTTTGATGAATAATTATAGGAGTATGGGATTTATGGGTAGAAAAAGATTTTTTATCATATCTAGAAAGTGTAATATTCAAATCACCAATAATGACCTAAGGCAAATTCATATGCATACCCATTTCTCCTATAAGACTCCATTGTTGTTATCTTTCTTCAGGATAACAAGAACTATAAATGCATGTTAAGACCCATTCTTGATTTTTAGGACCTGAATGAACTATAAAATTCACCATATTATATGTAAAATGCATTAGTTCTATTTTAAATCCATCATTCCATAGAACAACTAAACCACCAGCCCTAATCTTTATGTTATGACACCAAACATTTGGATATCTCAAAGCATATAATAAGTAATGGGCTCTCTTATTTTTTTGTTTGGTCTCCGAAAGAAAGATAATATCAGGGCTATACTGATCTATACAATCTTGCAAATGATGTCTAGTAGTTTTATTTCCTAGACCTTGGACATTCCAAGCTAAATTTTCATGATAAACCACAAAAAATATACAAAAAGGATAAGCAAACTACCACAAAGAAGCTGATCACCCAAAAAGATTTTGAAAAATAAAAGATTGAAACACTAGCAAAAAGCAGTTAGAAATATAGAATGAAATATAGTATTTACCTGATCCTCCTGCTCTGCCTGAAAGTTCCAACCATATTGTGTGGCTAGCTTATCCCAATCCCCAGATTGTGGATAAGGTTTGTAGAGACTTGGATGCAAGAGATTCCCTTCTGGAAAAAATTCTTGCTTATCATATTCATTTTGGGACTCCATGACTTCTTGAGCATCTTGTTCTCGCTGGTCCATCATCTGTTGCTCCACTTGATAGCTAGCTTGACTACTTGAACTAGGACTATCTCTAGATATTTTTGATCTTCTAGCTGTAGATGTCTCAGCACCAACCCCTTGCTGACTGTAAATTGTGGAAACATGAAAACCATATTCAGGGTCTGGAATAACTTCTTTTCTAGTCTCTTTTTTCCTCTTGATTTCTTAGGAGAGATAAGAATCTGTTCCCCCTGTCTATATTTAGGATTATGCTGTCTTGGATCAATAACCTCCCCAAAATCTTTACCAAATTTGAATATATAGTTGCCAATAATCTGAATATCCTCAGCCTTCTTAGAACATTGCAACTCATTATGATCCAGAATGAGACAGGATGGGCATAATTTCCTTGGTTGTCTCTGAAAATAAATTTGCACCCATTGAGTTACTTTTGCAGCATTTTCTGTTAGCAGCCCTCGAAGCATAGGATTTGAGACATTAAACTCAATTATAACACTGACAGCATTTGTATCAGTAGGATTACCATCTTCAGGAAGTATCTTAAGTGGATTTCCAAGGATACTTGCAATCTGATTCTCAACCTCCAAATTTAAGAATTCTGGTGGCAGCTTCTTAATATCTATCCAGAATTGTTGTATATGAAAATCCAGAGTTTCAGGAATGATAGAAGTATTCCACTCTCTAAAGACAGCAAGATAGCCATCAAAGCTCCACGACCCTTCCTCCAACACATAGTTGTAATTATCCCGTTCATAAAACCTAAAGATGAACATATTCTTAGCATGTCTTCTAATCTGAAAATGATTATGGACCCATGCCATAGCTGCTTCTTGCTCTACCTTATCAGGACCTATTGAATTCTCACTAAATATCTTAGACAGTAAGCTCATTGACCATTTTTTGATAGTTGGGTTCATCTTAATATGAGGATAACTAATAACTCTCTGAGTGTTTTCATCACCATCTAAATTTGTATTTCTAATTCTCTCAATTGAATCAGACACCTCACTAACTGATTTCTTAGTCGACATTGTAGCAAGAAGAGTGACTATAGTAGATTGAAGTTTTAAGTGATGAGATCTAACAAACCTGAATTCCATAGAATTTAAATAGCACTTGCATGAATTCATCTTGCAACGTGTTAATCTGCTCAGGAAAAAATGGCCACCTCTATCAATTTGAAGGGAAAAAAACAAAGTCTGTGATATCTGGTGTTGATTTTTGATTTGTTCTCCAGAAATTGTAATTCCAATGCCTCCTTTAATAATACTCAGACCTTTACTTTCAGCAGAAACCATGAAATCTTATCCTTATCTTCAATACACAACCTTTGGGGAATGGACTACCTTTAAACAATAACCTTTGGCAGAATGGAGGATCAACAGCCACCTAGCAATACATGCTAGCCATGACAACAACAACACAGGAGTTAAGATAGAGTTGAGAACATCGAAGCAGAAAGAGTCAGATAAATGAAAAAGGATCGATTAAAACAAAGAAAAAACTGAGAAGAAATTCAAAACATGATAGAGATAAGACTAAGAATCAAAAACTAATAAAATACAGAAGAACATACAAAGATTTAGGGCTAGAATAGAAGAAATTTGATAACTCAGTAGACCGATTTCATGACCGAGTCAATCACCGATTTTATCGCCTCTCTAGAGCTTTCTAGAAGTTTCTTTGATAAATAAACTTCAATTAAACTTTAAAAAGTACGAACATAATCTGGAGGATTAGTTATTCTTAGTACTCCTAAAACATGTAACTTATATTTGTTCAAGATTTCAAAAATAAAACTAGGTAATTGGGTTGTCAAATAGCAAGGTGCTCTTGCATTGCCGCCTGGTTTGCCAACTTAATTACATGATTGAAACAAAAAAGTTTAATTTGGCTGAAAAGAACCCAAATTCTGTTTTTAGTATCTTCCCAAAAAGAATGTGCTTGACAAGTTACGCAAGAGTTCTCGCTATTCAGCATCCTTATCATCTTTCGACAACTTGACTCATAGTCAATCTTTGGCCCTGTTCTTTATGTGCCCCAAATAAACGCTTCTCTAGTTGTTAATACCATAGCCTCATCATTGCTGCAGACTACCGATAACCAAGCCCTTTAGTCCCGAGCAAGTCAGGGTAGGGCTAGAGATATTATCTCGTAAAAATCCTATCTCATAAAAGTATAGCAGATTTTACGCCGACTCGTCAAGCCTGGGCAAACAACAAAAAGGAAGGTATAAATCATTGGCACATTCCGTGTCATGAGTGGAACAAGGAGTGGACACACTACTCTAGTATGGTTTACGCGTTCGCGACCATTAAAGTAGCATACCTACTATATCCCTGCCCGAGCAGCACGGCTACAGGTAGGAGTCCCCCCTTTCACGATCCTGCTGCCTGCATAGCTACGAGAGGAAGTCCCCCCTTCACAATATGCCAGTATGGTTTCACGTGTTTACAGCTTTGAGGGATAATAATCGATACTTACTCGATAGATAGGCACATAAACCAAGCGAGTCTCTCCCGGAGACGAATCCGGGAAGATGCTGAAGAGGTAATCAGTCTTGTCGTTCGACGAGCGGAGCGGGGGAGCCAACCAGCACCCAAGAACCAAACACCACTCATGCGCTAACACGTATTTTTCATCAAAAACGACCGTATCCAGTAGAACAAGCCAGCCAAGCATTTTAAGGATAGGCGAGCACGAGCACTAGGTACAAGTTGTTCCAAGCGGACACGCTGTGCGCGAAGGGTCTATCTTACCAACGATAGGTAAGATTAAGTAACACACGGGAGGACACCATCGATACCTTCTCGATAGATAGGCAACAGAGGAACCAAATAGGGCCACGAGACGTACATGAAGAGGTAATCGGGCTTGTCGTTCGCCGCTTTGGACAGAGAGCCAGCAAGTACCCGAGAACCAAACACCACTTATACACTAACACGTATTGTCCATCGAGCAACAGCCATCTCGGAAAGAACTAGAAACTCATGTCAGTAATGACAAGAGAAACACGTGCTCCCGAGACAAATCATTCAGAATGGAAATGCTGTATGCGGAAAAACTGTTGTAGACGATCCAACTCAATCCGGGTATAGAAAACCTACCTCTTTCACGTGGATCGCTGCTTTCCACTTCTGTCTATCCAATGCATCTTCCTCCATTAAATTCCACTTATCCAAGTCACGCTTCACACTCGTCCCACGTAAGTTTCGATCGGCCTCTACGTTTTATCCTATCCTCAGTGCGCAAGATGTGTCCTACGCGAACTGGTGTATCTGGAGGTCTTCGACGAATGTGCCCAAACCAACATAACCGATGCTAGGTGAGCATCTCCTTGATTGGTGCTACCTTCAGCTTCTTGCGAAAGTATTCATTCCTGATACGGTCGTGCCTTGTATGTCCGCAAACCCATCTCAGCATGTGCATCTCAGTTGTGCTCAGTTATCTGATGTCCCGGTCCTTCGTCTCCCAGCACTCAGTGCCATAAAGCATCACAGGCCGAATCGTTGTTTTGTAGAACTTTTCCGTCAACTTTAGAGGGACTTTTCGGTCGCATAAGACGCCAGATGCCAATTTCCATTTTCCCCATCTTGCTTGGGTCCAATGTCGAATGTCCTCTTCAATCCCACCATCGCTTTGGATCATCGATCCCATATATCGAAAGGAATCCTTCTTAGGCACTAGATGTCCGTCGAGCAAAACATCCCCATCCACCTGCCTGGAATCGTTGAAGTCACACCTCAAATATTCAGTCTTGGTTTTACTAAGTCTGAAACCCTTTGATTCTAGAGTTTATCGCCAGCACTCTAGTTTCTCCTCTACTTCTGACTTGGACTCTCCAATCAGCGCCACATCATCTGCAAAAAGCATACACCATGGGATTTCACCTTGTATATTCCTCGTCACTTGATCTATTACTAGCACAAATAAGTAAGGACTCAAGGATGATCCTTGGTGTAGCCCAATCTTTATCGGGAAGTAGCTCGAATTCTTATCTTCCTGCATAAACCCAACCAATTTCTCAACACAAGACATATAAGCACAAGGTTAGATTTCTTATCTAATTTAAAAGCTATGTTTATTTTTTCTCTGCAAGTTTAGGAAAGGGCGTTGCACACAGAGCTCTATTATCTCTGTAAATTTAGGAAAGGGCACTAGATCCTATTGCCGCGATGCAATGGTCTATCCTTCCAATTGTCTTCCCAAAACTTGATACGTGTCGCTGCTACCAGTCTCGAATTTGGGATGACTCCTTTGAAAATCTTGTCACATATGGCTTTAAGATGTACCCGATTGTAGCTTCATAAAAGGAATTTCATTCCCCTAAATCCTTGTTCCAACCTGTGGATGTTATATGCCAAGTTTTTATCCATTGATCCACACATAGAGTATTTTTATCCCTAAAGGAAAATGATTATCCCCTGTTGGAAACCATACATTCCTAGCGAATGAGAAGGTTGTGAAGATATGGTCTATCGTTTTATTATCCTGTTGGCCATGCCATAGACATTTGGTATGTCTATAAACCTAGCTAGAGAGTCATTCATTGGGACCATACCTCTGAAACATTTGTAAGTAAACAAGTTTGTTTTTGATGTTGTCTTTATAGTCTAAACATGGTCATATTTAGAGTTCTCAATATGTGAGTGACCCTTGATGGCTCTATAAAAAGTTTCCTGATGGCTCTAGATTCCATCTGATGGTGTCTTGGAAGTTACTCCTTATTTGTATAGAGGTTATTGCATAAACTATGCTGGCCTGGAAAATGATAGAGATTAGATTACTGTTCCGGGGTGCTGGAGTTACTGTCTATTAGTCGATGGACCATCATTATCATTGGATAATTTGTGTTGGGTTGAAGATATGTCGGATTGGGAATCCAGTTGTATACCAAAATGTGGATTGCATTTGTTAAGATTGAATTTCAGGAGCTAGCCACAGGAGCTAGCCTTTTTAGCAAGATTGTTTTCTTTTTGCGGGACGAGTTTATTTGTGAGTTAAGTACTGAATCAGCTCAAGCTGTGAAATCCGTGACACCCATACTAATCTTTTGTTTCCTAACCTTGCTGGAGAGGGTAGGGTGGTGCGTGTCGTTTGTGCAAAAAATTAATTTATATATTTCCCACTAATACTAACAAGTAGTATATCAGTAGTAAGGATTGTTTCCACGAGGAGTTGTGTAACTGTTATTTGTTATTGACTTCTTAAGTAACCAAAGGGGGGTTGTAAAATTAATAAACTAAACTAAACTATACTAATTAATACAAAGGAAATAAAAAGTGATCAAGTTGAGAAGAGAAGATACTGATCATGGGTTTCATCTTTCATCGCCAATCATGCTCCTCAATCGATTAGAGGCAGCATTCATTCTCCCTTCAAATCAATAACCCTAAAGTATCCTCAATCAGTGTAATACTTCATTACGCCTCCGTATGTTAACACATATTGCAATTGCTAATATCTGAATTCTATTCCACCAAATAATCTAGTGCTCATCGTTAAGAGATTCAACTTGAAGAAAACATTATTATCTGTGAAACGAGTTATTCATAGGAAAAACATCGCACAATCGTGGCATATTCAACCTAGGTCAATCTTTACCTGATACTTCCTTCACGGTTTACACTGCTAGTGATCACAATTAACTACTTATTACAAATGTTCTGATAGAATTACCTAAGAACCCTAACTAGCTATAGATGAGTTATTCAAGTCTATCTATTCTACAGCATAAACAAACAATAAAACCATCATATTGCATGAACACAATCACATAATTGTTATAAACCATAAAACATGAACCATAAAAAGTGAAAATGCGTGGGTACCAAAATACACCACCAACTTTTTCTAAGGCAACCTGTATGGACTAAACCTAAATACATTTCTGATAGTTCAACTTAATGAATCTCAATCGAGGAATAATATGCATAATTATGTCTCTAACTCTCATAATCAGAAAGTTTACAGAACCAAATCCGTGAACCTGATATTTGTGTGAGAGAACTTGGACGATCTCAAAATCAATATCCAAGAATCAATCAAGTCGTTTCCAACAAACAAGGTCGGATGTATCTAGTTTGATTGATTTACGCAAAACCTGTGATATTTCAATTATAAAGATAAACAATATAATGCGGAAAAATAAATAACACACACACTAGAAGTTTTGTTAACACGGAAGCAAGTACAGAAAAAACCTGGGACCTAGTCCAGATTGAACACCAAACAGTATTAAGCCGCTGAAGACACTAGCCTACTACCAATTAACTTCGGACTGGAATGTAGTTGAGATCTAATTAAACCCTCACAGCAATTCAGTTACAGTCGCGCTCCTTACGCCCCTTGAATCTCAGCAGAACTCCACGCAATTGATTCCCTTAGCTGACGTCCTTTACATCCTAAGAGTTGCTTCAACTTAATTAAAAAATTTAAACCAATATGCCTCCCACAGATAATCCTATATGTGTGATCTCTTTTTTAATCAAGGTATTGGAAATCGATAGCAATAGGCGAAGTCTATCTAACCTCAAAATACGGAACTTACAACTCCAAGAGAAGCCTATATTTTTATTCACCTCACAAGTACAAAGCCTTGCGGAATCAAAATTTTCGAGACAAAGAGAACTATGTGATTACTATCTATATTGTTGATAGAGTGAGACTCAACAATCAAACAAAATCAGGATACAAGAACTATCGCAGATAGTCGTACCTGGCTTCACGAACCCTAGATGAAGTCTTTTTAGTCGCTAAACCCTAAAAGGGTTTATGGAGAGGACGATTCTAGGTTTGAAACTAGGACACACGAGAAGAGTGTCAGAGATTCAAAAGTCCCAATTGCTAGACTTCTCCCTTATATAGATTTTGAAAGAACAGGTTGCTTTAGGTTTAAGCTAAGATAGCTTTAGAACCAAGCAAACAATATCCACCATTAGATGAATCTTGGAAATCTAATTTACATACACAAGATATACACTCTGGTTAGGTTAAACCGTAACCGAACCGTGTACAAAGACTATGTTCAAGATGGTCAGCCGAAACTAGCCGCTTGAACCATAAGACTTAAGACTTTAATTAACCTTGAATCACAATCATGTGATCAATCATGTCTATAGTGCCTTTAGAGATTTAATCAAACGCTAATTATCTCATAGAAATAATTTTATTGCATTTAAAAATAATCGACATGGTAAGTAGATGTACAAAGTATACAAATACTAAAACCATTCGCGAGTCAGTTAAGTCAAAGTAGGTGTACCGGTATGTATACCTTAGACACAACCGAGTTCCGGAGTTCACAGAATTTTTCCGGTATGTGTACCGGTATGGATACCTTAAGACAATAACAATTTACGGAGTTCAGAACTATTCTGGTACGTGTACTAGTATGAATACCTTAATACACAAACCGAGTTCCGGAACACATAACTTTACTGGTATATGTACTTGTATGGATACCAAACAGGTTTCGTAACCAACAGTTCCATTTCGGTTTGCATACGGGTATGCGTACCGATCCGGATTCACGAGTTCATAGACTTTTCAAGGTGTGCATATGGATATGCGTACCAAAATATGTAGTCGTCATATAGCTACTTTGTTGCGTGTACGAGTACATGTTATACGGCTTCAAACTTGTAACAGTCTTCCCAGTTTGTAAGACTGGTATATATACTGTCTTATATCCGAATTTACAGTATTTCTATATTTCTCTCTAAATCGATTCGAAACATTCCCGAATAACATCAATGAATTATATCACTGTTCCAGGCTATTTCTGAATGATAATTCTTGAAACACGATTTTGATTACGAACAATAAATTGTTTTTAACTGAAATTCATCAAGTATGAACAAATATTTATTAAGCTTTAGTCTTATTTCGAGAACGATATTATCAAGATAATCTTGACTCGAAATTCTTGTAATGCATGAATAGTATAATTAGTCATGCGACAACGTTTCATAGATAATATTATATCGTTTTTTTTGGCATTACATCATTAAAATTAAAATTTTAAATATTTATAAATCACATATCTTAAATTTCCAAAATAAGAGATGAAGGCTTGTTTGTGATTCTTACTTAAGACAGGCGAAACCTTTGTTGGGAGTAGCCATGTTGTTCTTTAGATCACTGTTAAAGGCAAACAAGATTTTTATTATGGATGCAAATGAACTACCACCAAGAACTACTAAACGCACCATCAATTTGCACTAAAGGTGAAATCCGTGGGTCTAACAACCACACCCAATATTTCTCTTAGCAATCTGTATGGACAAACTCCGATATAATTCCAAGAGAATCAACTAGACAGTGAGACTCAATCAATGGAAATATATCCAAGAGTTGTTGATAAGCACGTAAGTGTGACGCATTTTCACCTATACCTACATTATCTAGGACTCATTTTATTTCTAATAAAGTTGTTTTAAGTCTTTTCTAGGGAATAAGCTCTTGCGGCAAAATTGGCTCGAAAAGTGGTGATTTGCACCACATAAAACAAGTGCTAAAGGGACACCCGTGCAGGATTAGGGGGAGGACATCTTCTCCTCAAATTCAAAAAATAAATTTTGGCGGGAAAACCATTTTTTCTCTGGCAGAATTTCGATCGGATGTTTGGACGTGATTTAGTGAGATTCAATCCCTGAAACTTAGTGGGTAGACGTGATATGACTATAGAAAGCTGGTATGGGTGTTCGTTTGGATCAGAATTGGCTGAATCGTGTCATGGAGCACAACAGGGCAGCACGTGCATGAGAGAAATATTTCACGGGATTGCATGAGTTTTGGAGAATTTGAACGTGTTCTGAATGTGTATGATGACTAGAGCAACAGTTTGGAGCGTAAATAAGTTATATTTGGAGATTAATCCAGCTGCAAACGCGTGGAGAAGCTAAAACAGGAAATTATTGCCATGAGAATAAAAATAATAAAGAGAAGATTTTTTGAAGTTATGGAGGAGATTCGATGCATCTTTCGGGTATAAATAGATTACCCAAGTCATATAGAAGGGGTGTCGAGAGTTTGGGGGGATGAGAAGGCTTGAGGAGGCGAGAATCAGAGATTTACAGGCTCCGCTGCTGCTGCTATTTCTGCTGGTGCAGAACTGAAGAACACGAAGAACATAAGACACACACGAAACAGTCGCAGACGAGTATCGTTCTTCAACAGCAGATCACATTTATCGTTTATAAACAGCACCTGATTGTAACGGTGACTTCTGTAACGACCATTAAGTGTTGCAGATTCGCTGTATTATTATTTCTCTTCAATAAAAACACCATTTGAGCCATGTTTCTATCTTATGAGCGTGTTTTTGATATGATGAGCTAAATCCCAACGCTGGGACGACGGAGGAAGCCGAACTTCATACATGGGTAAATTTATTTTTATTATTTTTATGACTTTTGCACTAAAATTAACTGAAATATGATTTTGATTAATTAGTTATTATTTTATTAGATGGGTCATGCTTGCTTAGATGTTTGATGTCCCATGCTTACGACTTATAATTAATGTTTTGAGAATCTACCATGGCAAAATAAGAGTCCATGTTTAAATTTCTTGAGCTAAAACTGTCAAAGAATAACTAATTGAACCTTATGTTATGAAGATTGGCCAAATCCTTAAGCCCTAGTACCTCTCGCCCACTTTGTTAATATTTTTGTATATAATTTTTATTAAATTTAAAAACTCGAATTTTCACAAGTCTTAGAGTTCGAATCCTATTTACCACTACTACAACAAACTTCAAAATCACATCAATTTTTGGCTCCGCCGACGCGGACTTGTTTTTAAGTTAGAGTTTTTTTTTTTTTTTTTTTTTTTTT
>JAJJMB010017633.1:1794965-1821573 GCA_023531105.1 Papaver atlanticum | reverse complement strand
TCAGCCGACCGGGCGCCTTTGGCATTCCCGTAGCCTTTTGTAGATTTTTCAGCTGACCGGGTGCCTTTGACATTCCCGTAGCCTTTTGTAGATTTGTCAGATGAACGGGTGCCTTTGGCGTTCCCGTATCCTTTTGTAAATTTTCACACCATGATTGATAACTTACTCTTTATTATTCAAGGCGGGTGCTTATACATTGAGCGATTTATGCATAGAACTTTTTAACCATTTGCCGTTGATGGGCGTTTTGACCTTTGTTCCGTTCATTCTCCTAATCTTATAGTATCCACTGTCTGCCACCTTTCTTATCTTGAATGGGCCCTCCCAATTTGCAGCAAACTTACCAGCACTGCAATTTCTTTGTACATGAGGCGCGATTTTGAGAACTAATTCGTCCACCTTGAAGGTTCTCTCCTTTACGCTTTGGTTGTAATAATTAGCTGTGCGCTTCCTATAAGCTTCTGCGAATCATTCCGCTCGTGCTCTCCTTTTCTCTATCGTATCTAAGTGGGCGAAGCGGCTTATTTCGTCTGGTGTAGTATGGCTGGCCATCGCCACTCTTGCGGATGAAACCGCTATTTCCGCTGGCAGTATCGCGTCTTCTCCACAGACTAGTGAGTAGGGTGATGCTCATGTGGAGCTGCGTTTTGAGTAACTATATGCCCACAATGCAAGCGGAAATTATTCGTGCCATTCTCTGTGATGATCATGCACCATTCTGCTCAGGACTCGAAGGAGTGTTTTGTTGGTCGCCTCCGCCTGCCCATTCCCCTGAGGGTAGTAGGGGGTCGACGTATGTAGTCTTATGTTGTATTGGCGGAGCAGACCTATCACATCCTTGTTGACAAACGACTTGGCATTGTCCGCCCTAATTATCATAGGCGTGCCGAACCTATAAATAATATGCTCTTTGATGAATGCAACCACAGTTGCTCCAGCGTAGTCTTTGAGGGGTATTGCCTCAACCCATTTTGATGCATACTCCATGGCTGTTATGATGTACTTGTGGTGCTTTGAAGACATTGGGTTTATCGGACCTATGAGGTCCAACCCCCAGCTGTGGAATGGCCACGATGTTACTATGCTGTGTAACTGGGTGTGAGGCGCTCGAATCAAGGTCCCGTGCATCTGACAGCTTAGGCATTTTCTGACGTGCTCCGCGGTATCACTTTCCATGGTTGGCCAATAAAATCCGCCTTCGTAAATTTGTAGGAACAAATTCCGCATTCCCTGGTGCTCGGCTTCATGAGACCGGGTCATCACTTTCATCGCTTCTTAGTCGGATAAGCAACGCAGCATGGTGTTATTGTAGCTTCTGCGATAAAGGACACCCTCGTGCATGAAGAAACACGCTCCTTTCTTTTGGATCTTTAGGGTCGCCTGTCTTTCGCTGGGTAGCTTTCCATGTTGGATGAAGTCTTTTTAAGGTTGTCTCCAATCTGTTCCTTCAACAGTACAGACTTCTGCGGGCTATGGTGGAGCCTGGCAGTCGACACAACAATCTTGTAGAGTTGTTGCTTGCGCTGACATGCTTGGCCAGTATATTCCCATCCTCTGAAGTTTTCTGCAGAGATGAACGGCGCCAGTTTGCCCGCACGCCTCCGTGTGAAACTCTTGGAGTATTCTTTCTGCTTCCCTTTTATTCACACACCTCGTGAGGGATCCTCCGGCAGCTCAATAGTACAAGGCTCCTTGGATCATCACAAATCGTTTCAAGGATTGGGTGGGCATTACTCGGTCTTCGTCCATCCGAGTTAGATCTTCGATATATACTCGCCTCCAATCATCTGCTTCTTCGAAGGCTAGGTCTTCTTTCCAAGTGCTGGGAAGATCCTTTCTTCTCACTGTGACGGTACCTTCTTCTTCGCCATTTAGTTGCATCTTGCTTGCTAGCGTCGCTAGAGCGTCTGCATGTTGGTTTCCGCTTCTGCCTGTATGGTCTAATATTGACCCCGTCTGGTTTATCAGACTCTGATCCTTTGCTCGATAGGGCGCTAGGTGTGGCTCTTTGACGTGGAAGTCGTTGTGCACTTGGTTTGTCACTAGCTTTGAGTCGCCTTTTACTTCTATACTCCCCAGATTGAGCTTCTTTGCCAACCTGATTCCTAGAATTAGTGCTTTATATTCAGCAACATTATTACTGCATGGGAAATCTAATTTGAATGAATACGAGAGTAAGTCGCCTTGTGGGGCTTCGAACACTAATCCCGCTCTTCCAACGGTGCAATACGACGATACGTCGAAGAACATGGTCCAAGGTTCTTCGACATCTGCGACTGCGACTTCCCCAGGTATGCATTCGTGTACCTCATCGTCTCCTTCTCCTGGGAACATGGCTATTAGGTCAGCTATTGCCTGTCCCCTCACCCCATTCAGTCGCTGATATTTGAGCTCGAATTCTGACAACTGTAGCAACCATCGAGCAGTTCTTCCCGTTAGGACAGGTTTAAATGCTATGTAGGCTATGGGGTTTGCCGCGGCTACCACAATGGTCTCGTGCGTCAGGAGATAAGGGCGTAACTTCTACGTCGCGTATATGAAAGCTAGACATGCTTGTTACACGCACGGATACCTCAGTTCTACGTCTCGCAGGACTCGGCTGACGTAATAGATAGGCGACACCTTATTCCCCCCTCATGTCTTGTGCGAGAACCGCGCCTATCGTTGAGCTGGTAAATTTCGTATAGAAATAGAGGGGAACTCCTCTTATTGGGGGCCTGGGGACCTTAGGCTGACGAGGCATTACTTCAGTTTCTTGAATGTGGCGCACTGCACTTCTCCCCATATGAAGGCTACGTATTTCTTTAGTAAAGGAAGAAACGCAGTCATTAATAGCGCTAAACCAGGTACGAAACGTCGTATGTATGATATCCGTCCTATGAAAGCTTGTAGTTCCTTTGCATTCCCTGGAGGTGCCATGGTTGTGATCACCTCAACTTTGCTTGGATCTACTTGGATCCCTTCATTAGTCACCACAAAGCTTATGAACTTTCCTGATGTTACCCCGAAGGCACATTTGAGGGGATTCATTTTGAGCTTGAACTTCCCGCATCTCTCAAAGGCTGTCTTCAAGTGAGAGGCATGATCTTCGGCTTCTTGCGTTTTGACAACAATGTCATCAACGTATACTTCTACCGTCTGGTGTAGTAAGTCGTGAAATATGGAGGTCATAGCGCGCTGATATGTGGCACCAGCGTTCTTTAGACCGAAAGACATCACTACATAATAGAAATTCCCATATGGAGTTTGAAAGGCGGTCTTCTTTGCGTCTGATGGAGCCATACTTATTTGATTGTACCCGCTGAAGCCATCCATGAAGGAGAATCGTTTCTTACCTCCCGTCACGTCTAGCGTCATATCAATATTAGGCAGTGGGAAGTCGTCCTTTGGGCACGCTCGATTTAGGTCTCTATAATCCACACAGCACCTGATCTTCCCATTCTTTTTTACTACAGGAACGATGTTAGCTAGCCAAGTTGGGTGCTGGATAGGCTTGATGAACTTGGCCTTAAGCAAACGTTCTACCTCTTCCTTTATCGCGAGAGCTGTGGCCCTAGGGAATTCTCTGCTTCTTTGCTTTACAGGCTTGAACTCGGGTGACACTCCAAGGTTGTGGGCCACAAGATTGCTGTCTAGCCCCAGCATCTCGTCATAATCGAAGGCGAAGCCATCCTTGTAGTCTCTGAGTAGCGCGATCAACGCTTCTCTCTCTTCTTCAGCTAAGCTATTACTTATCATGATGGGGCGCTTGTCCTCTTCTGACCCTATGTTGACTTCCTCCATCCCCTCTATGGTGAGGTCTCCAAGCGTTCGCTCTTCTGCAGCCCTGGGGGTCGCGTTTATGGGTTGGTCTCGCATCTCCTCGTCATCAATTGTGTTGTAAGATAATTCCGCTAGACTTTGCTTGGTATCTTCAGAGGGAGTCTCCACTTCGTTCGTCATCGCATTGGCGCAATCTTGCACATCCTCGGGTACTCCCTCAGCTGATTGCTACAATCGGTATACGTGCCCTCCATCCGGCTTAGAGAAGCGCTGGAATCTGGGTTGCTCCTCTTAATTTCTCTTCCTTTCGGCGGGGAACACCATCTTGGATGGGCTAAACACGGACTTAGTCAGCTATGGCTTTTATTCCTCTCCCCACTTAGGGAGTGGGGTAAGTCGCACTTCGGGCGCTTCATCCGCCTCCTTTGGTTCGTCGTAGAAGACTGCGTCTGCCATGTATGCTTCCTCCGGGTCGAAAGGGTTGCTCGTGGCAGGGATCCTGTATTGTCTACCTCCTATATTGGTATTGACACACTGGTAATACGTCGACGCCACCACCTTATGGTTAAGTAGCCATCCTATTCCTAGTAGTACATGGAACGTGGTGTCATCTTCTAGTACGTAGAATGGTATAAGTGCTCGGATAAGGCCGACTTTCATGACTAGGTTGACGATCCCAATGGCTGTCTGGGTGTGACCTCCGAATCCCTTTACTGTCGTAGTGCGCATCCTGATTGCGGACCGATGTACTCCCAGGATGTCTAACGTGTGCATGGAAACTAGATTCAAAGACGCGCCTCCATCTACAAAGTCTCTCTTCAGTGTGTGTTTGTTGATGTGAACCGTTAAGTACAAGGGCCTAAGGTGTTCTCCTGGATAGAAGATGTCTTCGTCTGTGAACACGATCGCCTCCTTAGGGAGGGGGCCATAGGGTTTTCCTACTGCGATAGCTGTTATAGCCTTCGATGCTTATTTGACTTGATCTTCGCTGAAACAGAGAAAATCATAAAACTGTTGGGCTAATACTGTCTAAGCAAACTTACTGGCCATGCCATCTGTGTTTGTGAATGCAGGGTTCTCCATTTCAAACTCACACGCTTCTTCCTCATTGTCATCCCAAGGCCTCCAAACATCTCCGCTTGGGTCATGTCAGGGCATCATGACTTCATGTTGAATAGCCTTACCGCCTTCAAGATTATTCATCTCAATTTCGCATATCTCCAGCTTCCTCTGGAACATTCTTCGGAGGTTCTAACAGTCGGTTGTGGGGTGTTGTATCCTGCGATGGTAGTGACAGTACCTAGCATCGTTCTTATCAATGGTACTGGGATCCGTTTTTATTTGAGGCAATTGGGTTTCTTTGTTTGCTATCCATTAGTCTAACAAGCCCACGATCTGCTCTTTACTACAAGGTAAGAGCGGGGGAAGCGTTTGTGTGCTTCAGCCTTCTCGGCTATTGTTCGTGCGGGTATTCCTAGGCATGGTTGACATAACATTGACTGTATTGCGCCAGGCATAGTCTGAGTTGTGCTCCTCGACACAATCGGCGATTCTTGCTGCTGCTTCTTCTAACTAGACGAACGTTGGGAATCGGAAGTTGACTAGGCTTTTCTTGAGGATGGTGTTATTCCGCGTATACAGATCTCCACTAGCTCTTCTTCCCTGACATCCTCGTGGCATCCTAAGGTAAGTAAACAAAACCTTACGATGTACTTTCCTATTTCTTCACCTAGGTGCTGGTTGCACTTGCTTAAATCTATAGTGGTGACTTTTCTTTTTGCTGAATAAAACTTTCTAAGGAAGAGAGTGAACATGGTCGACCACAAGCTAATGCTTCCTGACTTTAGGTTGTCATACCAAGTAAACGATGTGTCGGTTAGCAACTTCGGAAACTCCCTCAAGCACAGCTTCCATTAGTTGCGTGATCATTCATGGTAGATAGGAATCGGCTAAGGTGTTCCCGTGCGTTCACTTGACCATTATAAATCTTGAATTTCGGCGAATTATAATCTTCCGGGTACTGGTATTCTGTTACCTCGAAGGAGTATGGGCTAGCCATGAAGTCATAGTTGTCCTGCTTCACTACTCTGTAGTTCGTCTCTAAGTATTTGGTCATAGCCTCTTGTGTCAGAGCTACAGGTTCTTCTTCATTTTCTCCCGAATCTTCCGTTGCTCCTCTGGTACTCTACTCAGCGCTGGCCACCTTTAGGAGTTTTCTCAACTCTTGCTCTCTACGGACGTGGTCCTCTAGCTCTTTCTGCATCTCCTTCAGAGAAGGTTGTATGGGTGGCATGTTCTCGACTCCCTGCTATTTGTTCTTCTCGTGTGGAGCGTCCGATCTTCTCACCTATGTGATTGGGTCCGACACTATCCCTACTCTCTCGCCTTTTGGTTAAGTAGAGGGTCATTTGGTTGGTTTTCTACCGCGCCTGAGCTAGCGCCTCCTAGGTGTGTCATGGTGAGCTAGGCACGAGCCTCCAGGTGTGGTCGCTAAATGTTGAAAGGTTATTTTAGTTTCGGTTGTACCCGTCCTAGCTACACCAAGTGACCTCAGCTTTCTAGGAATAGTAAGAGAGAGGGAGTTTCCTTTCCATTGTACCTTGTCCTTCCTTATATAGACTTTCCCAAAAGTCCCTCCTTTTATGACATCATGACACATGTCCTAAACCTCCATAATTACTTATAATGCCATTCCTTAATATAACCTCTTCCTTCTTCATTAATCCCTTCCTTGTCCTTCTTGTCTCATGGGTATTTTATTATCGGACTTGGGCTTAGTCCCCATGTTTTATGTTAGGCTTGCCTCCCCATTTGGGGGCACTCCAGACCCATTAAGGGGCATTATTTTTCATGTATCAACAGTACGCATACCATCCAAACTCAGCAGAAATTCCCGGACTTGAACCTTACACCAGTACGCGTATTGGTTTGCATACCAGGTTCCCGGACTTCCTCAAACCAACCAGTACGCATACGGGTATGTATACCATGGTTCCCAGACATGGATTACATATATGCAAGTACACATACTATGCTTACATCCATTTTTCTAAACTCTCATTTCAACCATTGAAACATTCTTGGAAGACGGGAATAGCTGTCTCACACAAACTATTAGCTTCAAAGCAATTTTCAAGTGATTGAATGATCAATACGAAACATTCCGACCCTACATAAAATGACTGTCTCACACAAATCATGTAAGATGTTACCAGGAGATTTTCACATGATCATCTTTTGACTTTCGTCAAGAATATAAGATGAACTTGGTTGAAGCGAAAGCTTACCAACACATATTTTGAGAAATATGTAAGCGAGTTAAACTCAGCTCGAAATATCAAATGTATATAATGAAAGTCTATATAGCTATACGACTTTTATCTCAAATAGGAGATATAGTAGGTAGACTTTTGAGTGATAGATGAGTTCAAGTCTCCACATACCTTTTGTTGATGAAGTTCCACAAGCTCCCCTTAGTAGTTCTTCGTCTTCAATCGATGAACGCCGTGAAGTCTAATGCTCAACTACACTTTCTATCCTAATCCGAGACTTAGCAATAAGTAGACTAGAAATCAAGACTTATAGTTTTGGAAACTAAACTTGACAATAAGCTTGAGATAGCAATGCTTACGAGTTTGACCGAGCAGTGCTCTAACAATCTCCCCCTTTGTCAATTTTAGTGACAAAACTATCAATACATATGGAATACAAAATAAATAAACTTTTTATCTCTCGATCCAAATGCTTGATTTCCTTGGTTCTTCAACATTACTCGAAATCTTTGTCACTTCCAAGTACTGCAGTGATTCTGAACGTGTTCAACTCAGCATCAATGTTGTTGAAGATCCGTAGCTAAAACAATGAGAAAACAGTTGCTCTCAATCATTGTTATACAGTGTCATAGTATTATTACACAACATCAAAGTTCAATTGTATCACAACTTTAACAACAATACTATATTGATATGTATCACTCCCCCTTAGTCAATACTTCATCTCATAATGAAAATCACTCCCCCTTACATAATGATCCGTAAACTATATGTATTTGTAGGTTAACTACACATTAATTCTCCCCCTTTTTGTCAATATAAATTGGCAAAGGTACGAAAACTAGTGGGATCCTCATGATATTTTCATATAGATACTTCATAGCCAAAATAGAACAACATACCAACTTGTTTCGATGATTTCACATAGTCGAAACTTAGTGTATTCATCAAGGAGTTTATAAAGATACAAGATAACTCTTATAATATTCCACAGCTGCACTCCCCACAAAGATTTGGCAATTAAGCACAAGTTCAATTAAGAACTCTCCCCCATATAATGTCATTCCCGAAAGAACAACAAGAGCGACCTTACTTTCACAAGAAAATAAGGATTTCTTTGGACATTAACAAATCACATGAAACATGAATTTGTATCCAAAATACTCAATTAAATTATCCACAAGAGAACCCATGATTAATTTAATCAGAAATGCTCACATAAGAGAACTTACGGAGATGCACAGTATTTACACTAAGATGTGGATCAGGGAAGACCAATACTGCGGAATAAACAAAGATTCATTCTATCTTTCATCACTATTTGCATACAGACATATAATAGACTTAATCTTTGTAAACAAAAGTTCATCATATCTTCCATCAATATTTACATAATGACATAATAGGCTTAACTTTTGTTGTCAAAAGTTTATTTAATCCTTTATCAATATTTGCATAATAACATATAAAAGACTTAACTTTTGACATATATGGGACAATCATAGTTCACGGACGCAAACACACATATCCCATAACAAGTTGCAATATATGAAACCATAAAGATTAATACTGCAAAATCATCTTCCAAATAAACTTTAGAATTTAAATAAATAAATCTAAAAAACATTGCAAGATGAAAATCGTTGGAAAACAATAATGGCTATTCCAAACCCTAGTTATCCTTCTTAAAACACAAGAATAAATTCTCATAAGAAGTTTCCTAGAAAAAATAAAAACCAAACAACTCTAAGACCAACATAACCAAACACATGTTAAAATCAGAGTTCGTGTTCAGAATCTTCACGGGTTTCAAGACCTTCAAGCTTGTGACTGACAGCATCGACAGCCTCTTTGGAGGAGACATCTTATTAAGACGATTCTTAACATGTGTCTTCATGAGAGCAAGGTCAGAGTTAACCTTTTTCAACTAAGTTCTTAACACATCAAGATCTTTCAAAGTATTAACAAGCAAAAGTTTTGCATCGTTAAACTGATAGATAAAGTCTTGTACAACTTCAGCAGAAAACTCTTCATCATCCTCAATATCTGAATAATTTTCAGCCAATTGAGAAGAGGTGTCATCAACTTTTACAAGAGTCTTTTTCCTCCTCTTTGAGCTCGAAACCAAGACCCTTATCAAGAAAACCCTTTGCAAAACTATAAGAGCTAGAAGGAAATCCCATTCTTGACAAGAGAAATAACCTGGAGTATGCGTACTCTCCTAGAAAAGGATGGTTATTTAAAGAGTTTCACAGGAAACAAATTTTAGGGTTTCCAAAGTTGGTCCGTGACATGTAACATGGGTACCCGTACGAACACAACCTTGACCCATAGATGGAAAATACTTGAACAACATGACATGAGACGTTGTTTATAATGTTTTGATACTTGAATAAATTCACAATTTTTAGCTCAATAAATTTTACATTCTCACCGGAGAGAAAAAAATTCAGAGCATAAGAGTAGCATTTTGACATAACGAAAAATTCAAAAAGAAATTAAAAATCAAAATCTTGACAGGACCAAACACAAATACTTATGCAAAAGTGTTTGTGAATGATAATCCAGCTAAGAACGATAAGAAAAAAAACTAGAGAATCAGAAAACATCTTGCCATCAAGTATGCCTGATCATATCTCACTCAACCATAAAAAAAAATTGTGAGTGAGTTTTCAACCTTGTGATCAATTAGCACAAGTATGATCCCTAAGCTCATTAAATGAATGGTGTTTTCGGTTAAACCTCTTTCTCTTAATTTTTTGGGAAAAGCCGTTTTGATGTGAAGAGTTATCATAAAATTTACTATCATCAAAATACGATGCATAGTGCGGATTCTTACCTGAAGAATTTTGACTAGAGAGAGTTGACAACCTATTGACGATCTCTTTATATCCTTCTATTATCACATTTAGGTTGTTTTCCAGAGATCCATCAGTGCTTTCTTCTCCTGATAATTTTTTCACATCAACAACAACATTATCTCCCTTTTTGACAAAAGGGCATCCTTGAGCTCTTCTTGGACGATTTGTGTTAAGGAGTCTGTTATTCTCTTGAACATTTGAGGAATACATCGAACTGATTTTCCTAGTAGGATACACATGGTAAGTACTAAAACCAAATGGTTTAGACATACGAATGTCAGTTACACCCTTAAGAATTAAATCTAAGGTGTGTTGAAGTCGAACAAGGGAATTGTCATTCAACCTGGAATTCCTCTTTTGCTCAACATGCCCTTTTGATTCACAAAAGAGACACACTTTCTGATCTCCTGAGTGATTAGAGAGAACAGACTTAACACCATCGTCTGGAGATTTCTTCCTTCCATGTGATGTGGATATTCCTTGAATAGAGGAAGATACAAACACATCTTTTCCAATAGGAAGGGATTATGATTTTACTTATGGAACTGAATTTCTTACAATTGAGACAGAAGCAGTTGGTATAGTGGACTCTTTGGAACAACCTTGAATAGAGAGTTTACTCAAAAGGCGTTTGATGTGGTTTGTAATTGTAGTAAAAATGATTCAAACTCTAAGACTTGTGAAGGATTTTTTAGACTTAAATTAAACTCGATAACTCAAATAATATTGTATCAAAATTATAAAAAAGACACAGAGACTTTGGATTCCACCATTAACCAATTAAGTGATTCAATCTAATCAATATTCATGCAATTCTTTGCTTTTAAAGTGATTCTAATTTATTACCTCTAATAGATTTTTGAAGTAACAATTGTAAACATCAAGCATGAAACATCAAAAGTTTAAAACTAAGCATGTTCCATCAAAACAATTCACAACTACTCAATAAAAGTCAATTTTCCTATATTAGTTCTATGCAAATAATCATATAAAAAATTGAAAAAATAATTAAAATAGAATTATACCACTTTTCATGGAACAATGGCTTCCTCCGTCGCCTCGGATAAGGGGTTTAGCTCCTCATATTAATCATGTTCTCAAAATACATCTTTGGTGTTCAAAAATTGATTAAAAGAGTGAAAAGTGTTAAAGCAATGGATTCTGTAACTAATATAATTGTTACAGAACCTACTGTTATAAAGGAATAGACTGTTACGAACTGAAGCTAACTGTTGGAAGAATTGTTACAAAGGGTATTGAATATGAAAGCTACAGCAACAGTTTCTGCGACTGTTCTATGTGGGTCGTATGTTCTTCTTCTCCGGAAGCAGCAGAACTCGTTCTCCTCCAGTTGATTTTTTTCACTTCTCTAAGGCTCTAAACTTCCCCCAAAGTATTCCTTCCCCTTCTAGGACTCGAACCAACTCTTTTATACATCATAGGTCCAAGAAAACTCGAGAATAACTTTGATTTTTTTCTTTCTCCAAAAGTTGCGATATTTCCCTTTTCTCCTCAGCTACACGTCTCCTCAGTCAATCCAAGCTATCCAAACTCTTTCTGTGATAGAATCAAATCTTTCAGAAGAGTTTCTTTCCTCTTCTTCACGTTTGTTTCCAAAAATAAACCATAAAATTACCCGTGATATTATTCAACCCTGTTTCGCCTCCAATCCGGGTTCTAGCCAATTTGGATCCATTCCAATACCCTTACCTCGCCTGTTTAGGGTTAAGAAGCAAGCCCAAGAAAATCAGAGCTTTAATCTCTTTATAACTTGCCCAAAATCGCAACTTTTCTTTGTTCTTCACTACGGCAAAATTTCCCGCCAAAATTTTCATTTTCAAAACATGAAAAAAGTGTCCCCCTATCCAACCCCGGTCTGTGCTTAGAAGCTGCTTGGAAATGGGTTACCCTTTATCCAAAATGAGAGTCTGAATAACAAATGTCCTTCCAGGTGCCTTTAACAACTTTTCGAGCCAATTTCGCTGCAAAAGCCTATTTCTCCAAAAACACCTACAAAGGGATAAAATACCAAAATTAGTACAAAAATGGGTACTAACAATATATACAATAGAGATGAAAATAGACACATAAATGCTTCTATCAGCGTTCAATTTCCAAAGTATCTTTTTTGAGGTTCGCCTCGAGTAAGGTTCATGATGAGCAAACTTCGGCGATTTCCTTGCTATGAGCATTTACATTAGAGTCTCGATCTTTCACTATACCGAGAAGAACATTGACATTGTTTTTCAACCGATTGATTCTATCAGCCTGGATTCTAACAAGATTTAGAATCAGTTTACTCTCTTCTGCTGCATCACTTTCTTCAACAGAGTTAGACTCGTTCGAAAGGTAATCGGGATAACACTTGTCAATGCAAGTATGTTTCGTTAGAACACTAGGTTCATCTATATTTGAGATTGATAAATCTTTCTCTTTAATAGATTTCATAGAAACGGAACTTTTTCTTCTGGCGATGCGTTTATCGGAGATAGCACTTTTGTCCATATAGTCAGATCGCTACAAACACAGACTTATGAGGTCTTAAACGTGTTTGCCTGCTCTGATACCAATAGAAAAGGCAGGGGTCTAACAACCTCACACAATATTTCGCTTAACAATCTGTATGGACAAAATCCAATATAATTCCAAGAGAATCAACCAGACAGTCAGACTAAATAAATGGAATTATATCCAACAGTTGTATCTCTGTTTCACAATGTAATCAGCAAATCAAATAGATAGAATCCGTGAGCCTGATTATTATGTGAAACAACTTGAACGGTACCAAAGACCAATGTTCAAGTGTCAATCAATATAATCAACAACCAAAGGTTGGATTCTCTAATTGATTAAACTACGCACAACCTGTGATATTTCTATTTTATAACAAAATGTAATGCGGAAAAGAAATAACACAGACACCAGAAATTTTGTTAACGAGGAAACCGCAAATGCAGAAAAACCTCGGGACCTAGTCCAAATTTGAACACCACATTATATTAATCCACTACAGACACTATTCTACTCCAAGTTAACTTCGGACTGGAATGTAGTTGAGCCCTAATCAATCTCACACTGATCAAGGTATATTTGCGCTCCTTATGTCTCTTAATTCCAGCAGGACTCTACGCACTTGATTAGCTGATCTCACCCACAACTAAGAGTTGCTATGACCCAAAGTCGAAGACTTGATAAACAAATCTGTCTCACGCAGAAAAGTCTATTGTATAGATTAATTTGACTCCCACTGATAAACCTATGAGTTTTAATCAGTCTTTTGATAAATCAAGGTGACAGGAACTAATTGATATACCGGACTTATATTTCCGAAGAACAGCCTAGAAGTATCAATCACCTCACAATAATCTTAATCGTATGGTAGAGAAACAAGATATTGTGGAATCACAAACGATGAGACGAAGATGTTTATGACTACTTTTTATTTTGCCTATCGGAGATTGAATCTCGAGCCAATCTTAGAGAAGATAGTACTCAATCACGATAGAAACAGCAAGATCATATCACGCAACTACAAAGAAAATAGTTGGGTCTGGCTGCAGAATCCCAATGAAGTCTTTAAGTCGTTAACCTACATGGTTTCGTGAAAAACCTAAGGTTAAAGGAGAATCGACTCTAGTCGCAACTAGTATCACACAGGAGGTGTGGGGATTAGGTTTCCCATTTGCTAGAGTTCTCCTTTATATATTCTTCAAATCATGGTTTGCAATCAATGTTACCTTGGTAACAAAGCATTCAATATTCACCGTTAGATGAAAACCTTATTAGACTCAAGCTAAAGAAAGTGCAATGATTCTAAAACTTGTTAGAATCCAGGCTGATAATGTCAACCGGTTGAAACACAGTTAATGCTCTTGTTGGTATGGTAAATGAGCGTGATTCTCTTCTAAATGTCCTTCTAAAGGAAAACGCCTCAGTCCGTTCTTCACGAATCTGCTTGAGGACAAACTCAAAGAGGATGATTTGGAAATTGAACTTTTTTTAAGTAAACTCTCTGTACAAGAGTGTTCAAAAGAGTCCACTGTACCAATTTCCTCTGATTTTACTGGAAAAATTTCAGTTCCAGAAGTAAAATCAAAATCCCTTCCTGTTGAAACGGATGTGCCCGTGTCTTCCTCTAATCAAGGAATATCCACATCACATGGACGGAAGACATCTCCCAACAATGGTGTTAAGACTATTCTGTCTAATCACTCAGGTGATCAGAAAGTATGTCTCTTTTGTGATTCAAAAGGACATGTTGAACAAAAGAGGAAATCGAGGTTGAATGACAATTCTATTGTTCATCTTCAACACACCTTAGATTTAATTCTCAAAGGTGTAACTGGCATTCGTATGTTTAGACCAATTAGTTTTAGTACTCACCCTGTGTATCCTACAAGGAAAGTCAGTTTGATGTGTTCCTCAAATGTTCAAATACGAAACAGTCTTCATAAACCAATTCGTTCAACAGGAACTCATGGGTCTTCTTCAATCAAAAAGGGAGATAATGTTGTTCATGATGTGAAAAAGGTACCAGAAGAAGGAAGCAAAAATGGAGAGATGAAAGACAACCTAAAAATGATAATTGAAGGTTATAATGAGATTATTAATAGGATGTCAATTCCCTCTAGTAAAAATTCTTCATGTAAGAATACATACTATGCGTCGTATTTTGATGATAGTAAATTTTATGATAACTTTTCGCATGATAACGGTTTTCCTCCAAAAGTCAGGAGAAAGAGGTTTAATCGAAAACAACATTCATTTGATGAGCTCTAGGCTCATACTTGTGCTAATTGATCACAAGGTTGAATTCTCACTCACAAAAATTCCTGGTTGAGTGAGATATAATCAGGTATACTTGACGGTAAAATGTTTTCTGATTCTCTGGCTATTTTCTTATCGTTCTTAGCTGTATATCATTCACGAACATGTTTGCATAAGTATTTGTATTAGATTTTTGAAAGTTTATTTTGTTAAAAATTGCTATTGTTATGCTCTAAATTTTTTCTCTTATGAGAATATAAAATTTATCGAGCTAAGACTTGTGAAAGTTTTCACTAGGCAAAACACTTCCTTGCAAACAGTCTCCTTGAATTGCATTCTTCGTTTCTTTGGTTCTCTTCTCCTATGGGACAAGTTTTCGTTCGTACGGGTACCCATGGTACATATCACGAATCAACTTTGGAAACCCTAAAATCTGTTTTCCTGAAAAACCATTTAAATAACAACTTTGAAGAGTACGTGTACTCCAGGTTATTTTTCTTGTCAAGAATGGCATCTCCTTCGGGGTCTTGTAACTCTGAAAAAGGTTTTCTTGATAAGGGTTTTGGTTTCGAAGAAGATGATGAGAAAAGATCTCTTGTGGAAGTCAATGACACCTCTACTCAATCTCCTGATAATCTTTCAGACTTTGAGGATGATGAAGAGAATTCTGTTGAAGTTGTTCAAGATTTTATCGGTTAGTTTAACGATGCAAAACTGCTTCTTGTTGATACCCTAAAAAACCTTGATATGTTAAGAACTGAGTTGAAAAAGGTTAACTCTAACCTTGCTCTCATGAAGACACATGTTAAGGATCGTATCAAGAAGTGTATCGTGTGTGAAGATGCAATCGATACCATCTGTCACAAGATCGAAGGTCTTGAAACCCATGAATCTTCCGTTCATGAACGCTGATTTTAGCTTGTAACCTTTTTCTTTTAGAATTGCTTTTGATTTTTGTCTAGGAAACTTCTTATGAGAATTTATTCTTATGTTTTTTAAGAAGGATAACTAGGGTTTGGAATAGCCATTATTGTGAGTACACATAGCTATTTCCAACGTTTTCATCTTGCAATGTTTTTAGATTTATTTATTTAGATTCTAAAGTTTATTTGGAAGATGATTTTTGCAATATTAATCTTTATGGTTTTATATATTGCAAATTGTTATGGGATATGTTGTTTACGTCCGTAAACCCTAACTGTGCCATATATGCTCAAAAGTTAACTTTATTATATGTCGGTATGAAAATATTGATACAAGATAAAATGAACTTTTGACTACAAAAGTTAAGCCTGTTATGTCATTATGAAAATATTGATGGATGATAGGATGAACTTTTGTTTACAAAGATTAAGTCTATTATATGTCATTGTGCAAATAGTGATGAAAAATAGAATGAATCTTTGTTTATTCCGCAGTACTGGTCTTTCCCTGATCCACATATTTGTGTATGTATCATGTGGCTCCATAAGTTTTCTTATGTGAGTATTTCCGATTAAATTAATCATGGGTTCTCTTGCGGTTAATTTAATTGAAGTTTTTGGATACAAATTCATATTTCATGTGATTTGTTAATGTCCAAAGAAATCCTTCTTTTCTTGTAAAAGTAAGGTCGCTCTTGTTGTTCTTTCGGGAATGACATTATATGGGGGAGAGTTCTTAATTGAACTTGTGCTTAATTGCCAAATCTTTGTGGGGAGTGCGGCTGTGGAATATTGTAGGAGTTATCTTGTATCTTTATAAACTCCTTGATGAATACACTAAGTTTCGACTATGTGAAATCGTCGAAACAAGTTGGTATGTTGTTCTCTTTTGGTCATGAAGTATCTCTATGAAAGTTTCATGAGGATCCCACTAGTTTTCGTACCTTTGCCAACTTATATTGACAAAAATGGGGAGAATTAATGTGTAGTTCACACTAAAAATACATATGGTTTACGGATCATTATGTAAGGGGGAGCGGTTTTCATTGTGAGATGAAGTATTGAATAAAGGGGGTGATACATATCACCATAGTATTGTTGTTAAAGTTGTGATACAATTGTACTTTGATGTTGTGTAATAATAATATGACACTGTATAACAATGATTGAGAGTAACTGTTTTCTCATTGTTATAGCTACGGATCTTTAACAACATTGATGCTGAGTTGAACACGTTCAGAATCACTGCAGTACTTGGAAGTGACGAAGATTTCGAGTAATG
Organism: Papaver atlanticum; assembly: GCA_023531105.1. Taxonomy (NCBI): domain Eukaryota; kingdom Viridiplantae; phylum Streptophyta; class Magnoliopsida; order Ranunculales; family Papaveraceae; genus Papaver; species Papaver atlanticum. Next base: position 1,804,706 of record JAJJMB010017633.1, on the reverse strand, counting down.
TTTAAGAACCAAGGAGATCAAGCATTTGGATTAGAAGCTACAAAGTTTATTTATTTTGTAATCCATATGTATTGATAGTTTTTTCACTAAAATTGACAAAGGGGGAGATTTTAAGAGCACTGCTCGGTCGAACTCGCAAGCGTTGCTATCTCAAGCTTGTTTGTCAATGTTAGTCATCAAAACTATAAGCCTTGATTTCTAGTCTACTTATAGTGATGTCTCAGACTAGGATAGATTATGTAGTTGAGTATTAGACTTCACGGCGTTCATCAATTGAAGACGAAGAACTACTAAGGATAGCTTGTGGAACTTCATCAACAAAAGGTATGTGGAGACTAAAACTCATCTATCACTTGGAAAGTCTATTTCTACTCTATCTCCTATATTGAGACAAAAGTTGTATTACTATATAGTATTCGATTATGCACATTTGAGATTTCGAGCTGAGTTTAACTCGCTTACATATTTCTCGAAATATGTGTTGGTTAGCTTTCTCTTCAACCAAGTTCATCTTATATTCTTGACGAAAGTAAAAAGATGATCATGTGAAAATCGTCGAGTAACATCTTACATGGTTTGTGTGATACAATCATTTGGTGTAGACTTGGAATGTTTCGTTTTGATTATTTCAATTACTTGAAAATTACTCTTATGCTAATAGTGTGTGAAAACGGCTATTGTTATCCTTTAAGAAAGTTTCAATGATTGAATAAGAGTTTAAAATACTTAACCATCATTGCGCGAAAACTGTAAAAGTCTGTCTACCTGACCCGGCATCAGAAGTAGTAGACCTTGATATGTCTGTATTCCGCAAGGAATTTAAAGAATATATCAGAATCTGATGAGTGCCTATGTCTTTCTTCATATTATACTGAAACTCAAGATCCTAGATTAATTGTTCACTATTATAGAGCCTAATGAGTATTTAAGCTCCTAGTTTCATTACTCACTAATGCCGGAGCCTGCCGAGTATTCATTCTATGCTATGTTCCCCAGCCGAACTCTTGATGTTGACATGACATGACAATTAATGTTCGCTCGCACCTGAGTAGCATGAATTTCCCTAAGTGTAAGGATTAAGACATGCATGGAAATACTTAATTAAGGGCACGTAAAGTTATGATGCCCTCTGAAACATGATTAGTGATTTTGTATGAACACACAAAATCCAATTGAAAATTTAATCTTTCTAACCTAATTTTATTAATTTACAAAATTAGGTTTTTACACCCTGCGCGGTATTTCGAACCCTATTGGTCGAAACTAAACCTACGCAAACTAGGAAATTGATCCATCATGGAACTAGTAGGAGAAAAATCCTACAAATCAGAAAACAAGAAATAAAGAGGAACTGTGGCAAGTAAGAGCAGCGGCAAAAGGAGGCGTGTCCGCGCCACTTGGTCGACCGATTTGCTTCAGCAGGCGCCATCTGTGGAAGGATGGCCACGCTCCATGTTGCAGCTTGACGTCCCCCTTTCCCATCGACCAATCAGATCGCTTTAAATGCGCCACACGCACTTTTAATAAAGTTGGAAGTTGGCTGGTCGACACACCTAATTCCTTAAGGAATTTAATATATGCTACCCATGTCAGTCTTAAAACGATCACGGCCGCAGTTTTGGTCACTCAATTTATCAAGTCTAAACACTTCTTAACACGGTCGGACAAGCACCACCATACACACCGGAGGGCCCCCTAATGTCTTGGCCAATTGGAATCCTTTCAACTCGCCAACAGAGTCACTAACCGATTGCTCAAAGTTAGTTGGTCACGCGACTTACAAAACCCTAATTTCTATTAAGCGGCATTACATTACTGTCGCAAAATGATCTCGGTCGTCCAACTTCGCCAGCCGAATTGACTTGCCTAGATTAAATTTCGATCAATGGACAAGACGCGGATACACTCACTAGCGGCCAGACTATAGTGCTGGATGGACGAATGATCCACAGCATGCCGCCAACACCAAAAGTCGTTGTCCAAAAATGGGTTGGCCACACGGCTTTTAAAACCTAAATTAAATCAACGGCAGCCATTAACTGCCGCAAATCATCTCGACTGCCCAACTTTGCCGTTGAATCGGTTGGGCAAACTCCTATTCTAGGTGTTCAACAAGATGTGTCCATGATCACCGGCCACCCCTCTTCCATAAGGAACAATCGGCTAAGCCGCGGCCTGCACATATGGCTCCTAAACGATCGCCCAAAGATGGATGGACGCGCTTATTATAGAAGTCTTAAATAAATTAGCGGAAATCAATAACTGCCGCAAATCATCCCAGCCATCCAATTTGGCTAGCCAATTTAACCGGTCTAGATTTAACTTGGACCAACCAATAGGATGTCAAAATGGCTACCAGCCATCACTCTCCTATAGGGACCGACCGGCCTACCTTTGGCATGCATAAATAGATCCCAGCAGCTTCCTAAAAGTTTCCGTTCATGCTCTTTTTAAAACACTAGGTTCCGCGACCAACCAAGATAGGCTCAATATAATGATGCTTTACATGCATCGATTATTTTGAGCTGCTTTCTTAAAAGCGATGCTTTACATGCATCGAATACATATGATATTTTATGAGTATCGGCTTCACAAATAACTTAGTTATTTAACCTAATGGCGTCACATGCTATTCTTTGCTGCAAGTCTCATGATTTGGCTCGTCACACATGACTACCCGCCACCTAGCTTGCGCGTGATTGGTAAGAATAATTAGGAAAGACCCACTCAGCAACTTGCTACATATTTTCTATAAAATACTCGAGACATCAAACATGTCACAATCTTTGGGATGTTCATCAGGGTATTGGTCTGGCGGTTTACAGCGTGCGGCGTGCAACACGCCCATTATGAGAAAATGTCAGGAAAGGCGGACAATTAGTGGCAGCTGAGAATTAGTGGGTGTAAACTGACCCATCGTCCCTCATAGTAAGATGTGGTTTTCACACGATCCAACTTATCCATCATTCAACTACTCTCATTTCCTATAAGATCAGGGTGCATGCAACTATGACTATATAAATAGGTTTTCAACGTATTTCAACCAATAAGGGTTATCAACACAAGTATCCAGAAAACACCAAAGAACTAATAGCTTGCAACCCGCAGACGAGTTCCATATTCTGATACAAGTCATAAAACAACCACACCTTCAGAGTTAACCATTCTGATCTCAACACCTTCTTCGCTTCCCTCCCTAAGATCAACCCTTCTCCTTCATTTTGTGACCGAAGCAAGACTGGAATGGCCATTTCTTTGTTTAGGCCAGGATTGTACAGATTAATCTCTCGAATCTAAAGTACTCCCGTGCAGTGCATTTGTTTAGGGTTTAGATTTGTTTCTCGGTGGCACACCCAAATTTACCATTTCCAGTAGAATCAGTTTTTACCCCAAAACAACTGGCGACCAAAGTGGGAGATTAATCTCTCGGTTGTAAAAATCATTTTCCCAATTCCATTTTCAATTTCCTAAATTTCTCAAGATGGCTGATCTTAGTAATGGTTCATAAACCCTCAATCCCAATTTTACTTCTCCTAATACTGACAATACTTCACACGTTATTCATGAATCCGTTCTTTCATTCAAAACCCTTATCGAGGCTATTGATTCTCAATATTTAACAACTATTCGCGATTTGACGAAAATCCTTAATGATATTGTCAGGAATCAAGCTACTATTGTTAAGATGCAGGACGAAGTATTTACGCTTTTGAAAGTCCTCATGGATCAACTATCAAAGGAACCAACACGTATTCATTCTGGAGGAAACATTATCGACAATTCATTTTGGATCAATACTGATGGTAGTAGTCCTTCTTCCGAGATTCACATTCCTATTCCTGGTGGGGAAGATGAAGCATATGGTCATGTTGAATGGAAAGGTAGCCACCAACCTAACTTGTCTGCTCATGAAGATCAAGAGATGTTTCCTCAAACTCAGAAAGAAGACTCGTGGGATTTATCACGTTCTCATCAGAGTCCTTGCAATGAAAAGGTGATTTCATTATATGAGTCCTTCTTGGAAAATATCAATTCCCATATTGTATCAGAAGCTGCTAAGAGATCCGCTGCTTCTTTACTCAGTCGATCCGAACCGTCCAAGAATGAAGAAACTCGTAAAGATGTTCAGGAAAGCAGGCATCCTTACACTAAAAGATACATCCTCCATCCAATCACTAGTGAGGGTCGAAGGCATATGGGAAACGGCTATCAACAACCTAAACGTGCGGCACCAGCGCAGCAGACAACTCAAACCCGGAAGGATGCGCCTAAGACGCCTGCACAACAATAAGAAACTGGAGAGGCTGCTCTAAACTTCCCAATTCCGATTGAAGAGGTAATTGAACTCCTAGAAGCATGGATTCAAGATGATGATATCAAGATACCTCCTCTCAGACGTCCACCACCCGAGGAAGAAATGTAAAATCCCAAATATTGCCATTACCATAGGTTCGTCAATCACCCAACCAGTGACTGCAATGAATTGAAGCGCATTTTCAAGAAGAAGGTGGATGCAGGAGAACTACAATTAGGCACTGAAGGAGTTTACAGAGATCCTCTTCCCGTCAAGAGCTACATGATTTATGGGGACTCCATCCACAAAACCGTACAATCCATGATGGAGCATTTATGTGATATTTTGTATTTTTCTAAGGCATGGCGTCAAGACATATTTGCATCCCTCAACCGTGTTGTATCAGGCAAGCAGCAATAGGCGAGCTTTCGCACGCAGGGAATCAGGAAGGAGATGCTTCACCGAAAATAAAAGAGGGGAAATAATAGAAGGAGAAATAAAACTCACGTATGTAAGTTATATGAAAGGAAGAAACTCATCCTTTGGGACAAACGGCCCATCAAAGCCTTTTAATGTTCGTGGTCGTGGCTAGCATCACCGCTTATGCTCGCCTAAATCTCGTGGACGTGGCTACTACTACTTATGCTTCTTCGCTCATCCAAGATTCATGGTCGTGGTTACCAAAGCCCATGACCACCATCACCACACCTCTTTCTATCGTGCTTGTAGCCACCACTCATCCCTGCCAAGATTTTGCCCGTAGATGCCGCTCCTCCCTGTCAAGGATCGTGACCGTATCCATATAAGCTCTAGCCAACCTGTTTTGTTCCCACGAAAACGCAATCTCTTCTGATCACAGTTGCTGCCAAGAACCATTGTTGCTCGTTTGTTGATACTAGCCAGAGCTTCACCATAACAACAACAACTACGGATAAAGGTAATCCGAACTTCTGTATATTTTATTTTCCCATGGAGGAAGTAATAAGGTCACCAGTACGGAGGCAAGATGGTAATATCTTTATTATGGTAAACTCACCGACCATACAAGATAGAATCACGTAAACCACACTTGGGGACTGAGGCTCAACATGGAATCCATTCATTGTCAAGGACCTCTTCAACTCGGAAGACACGGTCAACCAATAAATCGTGACAGGGTCACCACTCTTCGAAGATGTAGCGTGAGGATATCATCACCTCCCTGTTTGGAAGGCGCCTTACCAACAAGCAGTATTTGTCTCAGCCATCCATAAGCGTTGTTTTCAATGAATAATCAAAGAGGAAAGTCGCGCTTCAGCAAGTCACACATACCAACCGCATCATGCCTGCCACATCACCTACTCAGAACTCAGTGCTGCCTACCCAAGGCCTGCACGAAGCTGCGCATCAACAACCACATCGCCGACAAAGTCAGATTCGGTGTTTATAGATTTCCAATTTCCTATGGAAGGGGTGCATGGGCTGCCAAAAGTTTGGATACAATACAGATCTATCAAGTGGAACTCCCGCCCATTGATCAACAAGTGACGAATCCAAAAGATTGCCTCCTTCGTCAGTTCGTCAAACACTTTACCAGCAAATGCAATGGAAGTACATCTTTCAGGAGAAAATAGGCTCAGGATAATTACACCTGGGGACTGCCAGCACAGGATTCCTTCACGTCCCTCAACCAGGTTATTTCTGGTATCAGTACCATCACTGTCAAAGCTTTACGAGCCACTAGAATTTATCAACATGAAACCGTACACGTGCATCAAAGACTCCAAAAGTAGGCCGCAGAGATATTTTCACATATCCGGCCACGCCATCGGATCTAGCACGCATCTACAACTCCTTACAAGAACGCATTGTATTCCGCTCAAAAAGTACTGCTCTAGTAACCAAACAGAAGTGTAACTGGGGACTGCTCATCGCATCCCATTCCATACAACAATCCAAGATTCATAAGATGATTCAAAGGATGTCACTTGGAACGAATTCCTTGAAGACTTGATAGCAGCACGTCGGCAATGGAACGCCTCTCAGCTCGTCTACTTCACTCAACGGCTCCGGAAGATTTTTCACATACAAACCTTCCAAGCATATCATCATCGTAATCAGAAAGGCAAGAATAGGCCTATGAGCTAATGATGTGATTTCAACTTTGTTGTAGTAATAGGTTCGTAAGACTTGTGAAAGCAATTGATTTTAGACTTATTTAAACTAAAAATAGAGAAAATTTAAATCCAAATTTTTTATTTTTTTTTAAGATTAAAAATAACCAAGACACTAGATTTCACTATTACACATGAATGAATGATGGTAAAAATTCCAAAACTCTAATTATTTTTAAAATCTCTTTTTCTTAATTCACAAATTATCATGCATATTTTCAAACATTAATTGTATCCCTTAAGCATAGATTATCTAACCAAAGTATAACCTATCTAATTGAATCACAACTAATTAGGAAAAATTATGCAAACAATTAAAATTCTACAAAGTAGTGATTGAGTGAATTATAAAATACAAATTAGAGAAAAATAGAATAGTTACCAATTATTCATGCATAAATAGCTTCCTTCGTGCCTTGATTACGCGAGAATTAGCTCATCATTTTCATGGAAACATGCTCAAAATTCATCTTTATTAATGCTCAAAAATGGTTCACAAATGATGAAATGGGAGAAAAAATGAATAAAACCGGGTTTTGTAACACTTATATTTGTTACAAAATCAATTGTTACAGAAAACGATAAAGGAATACCGTCACTGGCACTGTTGAAGAACGACGGTCTTTAAGGGTCTTATGTTCTTTGTACCTTCTTCACTAGCAAAAAAATTGTTTTTCCTGTAACTTTTTTTTCTCGATTTTTTATGCTCTAAACGTCTCCCTATTCTCTCCCTCAACTCCCTCTCCCTTCTATGAGTCTCCTAAAGCCTTTATATAGTCACAGGATCAAGAATAAATTCGTAATAACTCAAAAATCTTCTCGATATCCAACCATTAACTCATGAATATTTTCTTTTATGTTTTATGTTCTTACGCATCTTTTCGACGTATACACGCTCCAGAACTTCCTTGTTTGACTCCTCCACACTTCTGCAGCAACCAAACTCCATCACAACTCAATCAAAACACGTTCAAGCACGATAAACTCCGAGGTTGCATATTTCCTTCCCGACGAAAATTTAGCCCAACTGAATGCATTAAAACACACATACCACCATTGTTTGGGCATATCACGTCTTTCCCAATCAAAATCAGTGATTGAATCTCACTGAAACTACTCCAAAAATCAATCAGAAAATTCCGCAGAAAAATGAAAATTTTCCCGCCAAATTCTTTTTTTCAAACGATGAAGAAGGGTGTCCCCCCTACCAGACCGGGGGTGCGAATAGTAGGTGCCCAACTGAGGTGCCCCTTATCCAAACTGAGAGTCCGAATAACAAATGTCCCTTGGGTGCCTTTAGACAACTTTTCGAGCCGATTTTTTTCCAAAAATGTTTATTGCCCAAAAATACCTACAAACACATAAAACACCATAATAAGTACAAAAATGGGTACTAACAATATTTACAATAGAGATGAAAATAGACACATAAATGCGTCTATCAGCTAAAGAGTCAGAATGAATACAATTTTGTGCCAGTCAATGCTCGGGAGTTTAAAGAACATTTTAATTGTGACTGAGAAGTCCAGACACCAAACAACTTAAAGTCAAGGCCTCTTACAATTGAGCACAATGGAGTTTGGCAAATTTTGAAATCCACTAGAGAGGCTGGATGCTCATTTGCTGGAGACAGAACCTTATTACACATTCCGGAGAGGATCGATGGAGTTCACTCAGGATTTGATGAAATTTCAAAACCGTGGAAGTTATACGTACAACTAAAGTTCATACTTGCAAAAAGAAGAAAAAACAAGATGTACTTACCTTGCTGCCGACAATTGGCATGCTCGTGATGGAGTTGCTGATAGTGACGAAGAGGAGCCGGCTGCTGCAGAAAAAAACGCGGAGCCGGACGAGCAACAAAAGCAGAAGAGGGTCGATACCCCTTTTATGCGAACGGGGTTTCCAGAGTTCAAACTGAAAAGACGAGGGTACTCAAATATACCTCAATCTAAAACTTTTCCACCTATAAGTCCTTTCTCCGAAAGTGATTGTCTATGGACTGAGTCGAGACAATACAACTAATCAGTTCACACTTCGTGTGATCGTCTATGGATATGAGATCGAGACAATACGACAAAAAGATAACTTGTGTGATTGACTATGGATACAATATCGAGACAATAAAACAACGAAGTATGTTTACTTGATAAAAGTTTCAGACTTAACCAAACACAATAGGATTGCTATCAAGTAAATAGGAATTAACATTTGTGTATTTTACTTCTAATTATAATAAAACAATTATAATTGCGGAAATAGAAAAGTAAAAGACACAACAAGATTTTGTTAACGACGAAACCGCAAATGCAGAAAAACCCCGGGACCTTGTCTAGAATTGAATACTCTTAGGATTAAGCCGCTATACAAAATATAAACCAACTTCGTATAGTTGAGACCAAGAAACTAAACCTATAGTTCACCTAGTTCCGTCTGTATCCATGCGCCTCCAACTTGCAATAAATCACGCACTTGGAACAATTCCTTTGGTTCGTATTCCAAACAGTAAAGGAACAACAAATTTGTTCGGTAACAACTCTTTTCAATCAACGTGATATGAGTTCGACAAAAGGCTCTTCCGTTTATCCCAATAAACTCCTTTGTCAGGTCCTTAGATCTATCCAATAACAACTAACAAAGTAATTGTCAAGATTTTGCAATCAATATTTTTAATCACAAAGAATTGTATTGATGCCGATCTACTCAACTAATCAATCCAATCTATCACAAAGATAAACCGATTATAGTTGGATCCTCTTTACCCGAAACAAGTATTGAGCACACCAAAGATTATGAACCCAAATCAGAAATCTTCTTCGTCTTCAAATCTTCTTAGATCTTCGATAAACACCTGCACACAATTAACTTGAATCTTTTGTGATCAATCACACACAGAACGGAGTCTGTTAACAATGGATTATCACAAGACATCTTTAGATCTACAAACAGTCTAAAGATCCCCGTCGAAACTTCGATCTAGTTTGAGTGAATCTTATATCAGAAGAGAAGATTCTGAAGCATAAACAAACTAGGTGCAATCAAAGTTCAACAACCGTTAGTCAATCAAATCAATCGAAAACTAATATTAAACCGCAATTATCTAGTTTCCCACCAACGGTATTAATAGAGCTTCTCAATCCCAAATAAGTCTTTAAACTGAGCGGCCGTTAGAGATTTCGCCGAATTAGGTTACTTTCCTCTCTGAATAGGCGGCTCCACCAGTAACAACATGATAGACGCATTTATATGTCTATTTTCATCTCTATTGTGTATAATGTTAGTACCCATTTTTGT
>JAJJMB010017633.1:1595621-1794955 GCA_023531105.1 Papaver atlanticum | reverse complement strand
TCCGACTTCTGATTTAGACCTTCAGCAACTGCAGAATCCGCTGTTTTAACACTTTTCTCCCTTTTAATCAACTTTTGAGCCATAAACATGTATTTTGAGATTATGATTAATATGAGGAGCTAAACCCCTTAGCCGAGGCGACGGAGGAAGCCATTGTTCCATGAAAAGTGGTATAGTTCTATTTTAATTATTTATTGCAATTATTTTACATGATTTTTTTGCATAGAACTTAAAAGAAAAATTGGTTTTTATTGAGTAGTTGTGAAGTGTTTTGATGGGACATGCTTGGTTTTAATACTTTTGATGTTTCATGCTTCGTGCTTACAATTATTACTTCTAAAATCTATTAAAGGCAAATACTAGAATCACTTTAAAGAAGAATATTGCATGAATATTGATTAGAGTTTATCACTTAATTGGTCAATGGTGGAATCCAGAGTCTCGATATTTTCTTATTATTGTCAAAACAACTCTATTTAATTTTCGAAAATCCTTCACAAGTTCGAGCAACGAACCTTTTTACCACTACAACTACAAAACACATCACATATCATGAATCAACTTTGGAAACCCTAAAATCTGTTTTCCTGAGACACCATTTAAATAACAACTTTGAAGAGTACGTGTACTCCAGGTTATTTTTCTTGTCAAGAATGGCATCTCCTTCGGGGACTTGTAACTTTGAAAAAGGTTTTCTTGATAAGGGTTTTTGTTTCGAAGAAGTTGAGAAAAGATCTCTTGTGGAAGTCAATGACACCTCTACTCAATCTCCTGGTAATCTTTAAGACTTTGAGGATGATGAAGAGAATTCTGCTGAAGTTGTTCAAGATTTTATCGGTCAGTTTAACGATGCAAAATTGCTTCTTGTTGATACCCTAAAAAACCTTGATATGTTAAGAACTGAGTTGAAAAAGGTTAACTCTAACCTTGCTCTCATGAAGACACATGTTAAGGATCGTCTCAAGAAGTGTATCGTGTGAGAAGATGCAGTCGATACCATCTGTCATAAGCTTGAAGGTCTTGAAACCCAAGAAGCTTCCGTTCATGAATGCTGATTTTATCTTGTGACCTTTTTCTTTTAGAATTGCTTTTGATTTTTGTCTAGGAAACTTCTTATGAGAATTTATTCTTGTGTTTTATAATAAGGATAACTAGGTTTTGGAATAGCTATTATTGTGAGTACACATAGCTATTGCCAACGTTTTCATCTTGCAATGTTTTTAGATTTATTTATTTAAATTCTAAAGTTTATTTTGAAGATGATTTTTGCAGTATTAATCTTTATGGTTTTATATATTGCAAATTGTTATGGGATATGTTATTTACATCCGTAAACCCTGACTGTCCCATATATGCTCAAAAGTTAACTTTATTATATGTCGGTATGAAAATATTGATAAAAGATAGAATGAACTTTTGACTACAAAAGTTAAGCCTATTATTATGTCATTATGCAAATATTGATGGAAGATATGATGAACTTTTGTTTACAAAGATTAAGTATATTATATGTCATTGTGCAAATAGTGATGAAAAATAGAATGAATCTTTGTTTATTCCGCAGTATTGGTCTTTCCCTGATCCACATCTTTGTGTATGTACTGTGTGGCTCCATAAGTTCTCTTATGTGAGTATTTCCGATTAAATTAATCATGGGTTCTCTTGTAGTTAATTTAATTGAAGTTTTTGGATTCAAATTCATGTTTCATGTGATTTGTTAATGTCCAAAGAAATCCTTCTTTTCTTACAAAAGTAAGGTCGCTCTTGTTGTTCTTTCGGGAATGACATTTTATGGGGGAGAGTTCTTAATTGAACTTGTGCTTAATTGCCAAATCTTTGTGGGGAGTGCGGCTGTGGAATATTGTAGGAGTTATCTTGTATCTTTATAAACTCCTTGATGAATACACTAAGTTTCGAATATGTGAAATCGTCGAAACAAGTTGGTATGTTGTTCTCTTTTGGTCATGAAGTATCTCTATGAAAATTTCATGAGGATCCCACTAGTTTTCGTACCTTTTCCAACTTATATTGACAAAAAGGGGGAGAATTAATGTGTAGTTCACACTAAAAAAACATATGGTTTACGCATCATTATGTGAGGGGGAGTGGTTTTCATTGTGAGATGAAGTATTGACTAAAGGGGGGTGATACATATCACCATAGTATTGTTGCTAAAGTTGTGATACAATTAGACTTTGATGCTGTGTAATAATACTATGACACTGTATAACAATGATTGAGAGTAACTGTTTTCTCATTGTTATAGATACGGATCTTCAACAACTATGATGCTGAGTTGAACACATTTAGAATCATTGGAGTACTTGGAAGTGACGAAGATTTCGAGTAATGTTGAAGAACCAAGGAGATCAAGCATTTGGATGAGAAGCTACAAAGTTTATTTATTTTGTAATCCATATGTATTGATAGTTTTGTTACTAAAATTGACAAAGGGGGAGATTGTTAGAGCAATGCTCGGTCGAACTCGCAAGCGTTGCTATCTCAAGCTTGTTTGTCAATGTTAGTGATCAAAACTATAAATCTTGATTTCTAGTCTACTTATAGTGATGTCTCGGACTAGGATAGATTGTGTAGTTGAGTATTAGACTTCACGGCGTTCATCAATTGAAGACGAAGAACTACTAAGGAGAGCTTGTGGAACTTCATTAACAAAGGTGTATGGAGACTAAAACTCATCTATCACTTGGAAAGTCTATTTCTACTATATCTCCTATATTGAGACAAAAGTCGTATTACTATATAGTATTCGATTATGCACATTTGAGATTTCGAGCTGAGTTTAACTCGCTTACATATTTCTCGAAATATGTGTTGGTTAGCTTTCGCTTCAACCAAGACCATCTTATATTCTTGACGAAAGTCAAAAGATGATGATGTGAAAATCGTCGAGTAACATCTTACATGGTTTGTGTGATACAATCATTTGGTGTAGACTTGGAATGTTTCGTTATGATTATTTCAATAACTTAAAAATTGCTTTGATGCTAATAGTGTGTGAAAACGGCTATTGTCATCTCTAAGAAAGTTTCAATGATTGAAATAGAGTTTAGAATACTTAACCATCATTGGATTATGAACATAGTATGCATTCTTGCATGTATGTGATCCATGACCAGAACTATAGTATGCATACCCATATGCGTACTTATAGTTGTGGAATTCCGGGTACCTAAGTACACATACCCGTACGCGTACTGGCGAAGGGTTTGGGTCCGGAAATTTCTGTTGTGTTTTGGATGTTTGGAAATATGCATACCCGTTTGCATACTGGCGAACTCAAACTCAGACCGGCTACTAAAGTATGCGTACCCATTTGCATACTTGAGTGGTTAAAGTTCTAAAATCGGTTTGTTCATGAACTAATACATTTATATATTAAGGAATGCATTCTTTGCAAACCGTGGATATAATGTTCATGAATTGATTCGAGTGAATCAAACTGATTTTGCTTCAATTGTGTTCTTGTATACTTCTATGAGAATATAGCAATTAAACAACTCTTTAACTAGTTCCATTTGAGTTATTTGAACTAGTTGTGGTTACGATGAATAAGGTTGACATGAGAGTGTTCATATAGCTAAACTCGGTTAACTACTGTTGAGCCAACATAGTGTACACGTATAGGTACGGTTACTCAAACCTAAATGAGGGTACATTTCATTTGTGTATAACAAGCTAAGTTCGATTTAATGGTTGAAAGATATTAACTTGGGTTTAATCAGGTTTTCTTATAACGGTGAATATTGAATGCTTTGTTACCAAGGTAACTTGGATTGCAAACCCTGATTTGAAAAACTATATAAAGGAGAACTCTAGAAACTCGGAAACCTAATACCCACACCTCCTGTTTGATACTAGTTGCGACTAGAGTCGATTCTCCTTTAACCTTAGGTTTTTCACGAAACCCTATAGGTTAACGACTTAAAGATTTCATTGGGATTGTGAAGCCAGACCCAACTATTTTCTCTGTAGTTGCGTGTTCTGATCTTGCTCTGTTCTATCGTATTGAGTATTATCTTCTCTAAGATTTGCTCGAGATTGATTCTCCGATAGGCAAGATAAAAAGTAGTCACAAACATCTTCGTATCATCATTTGTGATTCCACAATATCTTGTTTCACTTCCATACGATTAAGATTATTGTGAGGTGATTGATAATACTAGGCTGTTCTTCGGGAATATAAGTCCGATTTATCAATTGGTTCCTGTGCACCTTGATTTATCAAAAGACAGAAAAAAAAACTCGTAGGTATTTCTGTGGGAGACGGATTTATCTATTCCAATAGACTTTTCTGTGTGAGACAGATTTGTTTATCAAGTCTTCGACTTTGGGTCATAGCAACTCTTGGTTGTGGGTAAAATCATCTAAGGGAATCAAGTGCGTTGAATCCTGCTGGGGTTCAGAGACGTAAGGAGCGCAACTGTACCTTGATAAGTGTGAGATTGATTAGAGCTCAACTACATTCCAGTCCGAAGTTCATTGGAAGTAGGCTAGTGTCTGTAACGGCTTAATACAGTGTGGTGTTCAAAGCTGGACTAGGTCCCGAAGTTTTTCTGCATTTGCGGTTTCCTCGTTAACAAAATTTCTGGTGTCTGTGTTATTTCTTTTCCGCATTATTTTTTGTTATATAATAGAAATATCACAGGTTGTGTGTTAAGATCAATCAATTAGATAATCCAACCTTTGGTTGTTGATATAAATTGATTGACACTTGAACATTGGTCTTTGGTACCATTCAAGTTGTTTCACATAATAATCAGGCTCGCGGATTTCGATCTGTTTGATTTGTTGATTACATTGTGAAACGGAGATATCAACTCTTTGATATACTTTTCTCTAGATTGAGTCCGACTGTCTAGTTGATTCTCTTGAAAGTATATTGGAGTTTTTCTATTCAGATTGCCGAAAGAAAATATTGGTTATGGTTGTTAGACCCCCGCTTTTTCAATTGGTATCAGAGCAGGCAAACACATTTAAGACCTCATATGTCTGTGTTTGTAGCGATCTAAATATGGACAGAAGTGCTATCTCTGATAAACGCATCAGCAGAAACAAAAGTTCTGTTTCTATGAAATCTATTAAAAAGAAAGATTTGTCAATCTCAAATATAGACGAACCTAGTGTTCCAACGAAACAGACTTCCATTGACAAGTGTTACCCGGATTACCTTACTGACGAGTCTGACTCTGAAGTTGAAAGGGAAGCAGCCAAAGAGAGTGCAATGATTCTAAAACTTGTTAGAATCCAGGATGATAATGTCAACCGGTTGAAACACAAAGTCAATGCTCTTGTTTGTATGGTAAATGAGCGTGATTCTCTTCTAAAGGTCCTTTGAGAGGAAAACGCCTCAGTCTGTTCTTCACGAATTCTGCTTGAGGAAAAACTCAAAGAGGATGCTTTGGAAATTGAACTTTTTTTTAGTAAACTCTCTGTTCAAGAATGTTCAAAAGAGTCCACTGTACAATTTGCCTCTGATTTAACTGTAAAAATTTCAGTTCCAGAAGCAAAATCAAAATCCCTTCATGTTGAAAAGGATGTGCATGTGTCTTCCTCTAATCAAGGAATATCCACATCACATGGAAGGAAGACATCTCCCAACGATGAGGTTAAGACTGTTCTGTCTAATCACTCAGGTGATCAGAAAGTATGTCTCTTTTGTGATTCAAAAGGACATGTTGAACAAAAGAGGAAATCGAGGTTGAATAACAATTCTATTGTTCATCTTCAACACACCTTAGATTTAATTCTCAAAGGTGTAACTGGCATTTGTATGTTTAGACCAATTGGTTTTAGTACTCACCCTGTGTATCCTATCAGGAAAGTCAGTTCTCGATGTGTTCATCAAATGTTCAAATACGAAACAGTCTTCATAAACCAATTCGTTCAAGAAGAACTCATGGGTCTTATTCAATTAAAAAGGGAGATGATGTTGTTCATGATGTGAAAAAGGTACCAGAAGAAGGAGGCAAAAATGGAGAGATGGAAGACAACCTAAAAATGATAATTGAAGGTTATAATGAGATTATTAACAGGCTGTCAATTCCCTCTAGTCAAAATTCTTCAGGTAAGAATACATACTATGCGTCGTATTTTGATGATAGTAAATTTTATGATAACTTTTCGCATCATAACGGTTTTCCTCCAAAGATCAAGAGAAAGAGGTTTAATCGAAAACAACGTTCATTTGATGAGCTCAAGGCTCATACTTGTGTTAATTGATCACAAGGTTGAATTCTCACTCACAAAAATTCCTGGTTGAGTGAGATATAATCAGGTATACCTGACGGCAAAATGTTTTCTGATTCTCTAGCTATTTTCTTATCGTTCTTAGCTGGATTATCATTCACGAACATGTTTGCATAAGTATTTGTATTAGATTTTTGAAAGTTTTTTTTGTTAAAAATTTCTATTCTTATGCTCTAAATTTTTTCTCTTATGAGAATGTAAAATTTATCGAGCTAAGACTTGTGAAAGTTTTCACTAGGCAAAATACTGCCTTGCAAACAGTCTCCTTGAATTGCATTCTTCGTTGCTTTGGTTCTCTTCTCCCATGGGCCAAGTTTTCGTTCGTACGGGTACCCATGGTACATATCACGAATCAATTTTGGAAACCCTAAAATTTGTTTTCCTGAGAAACCATTTAAATAACAACTTTGAAGAGAACGTGTACTCCAGGTTATTTTTTTTGTCAAGAATGGCATCTCCTTCGGGGTCTTGTAACTTTGTAAAAGGTTTTCTTGATAAGGGTTTTAGTTTCGAAGAAGAGGAGAAAAGAACAAACTCGTATTATTCTGAAGAACCTGAAGATGTATCTGAAAAAGTGGGGGTCTAACAACCACACCCAATATTTCGTCCGGCAATCTGTATGGACAAATCCAACACAATTCCCAAGAAAATCAACTAGACAGTCAGAATCAATCACGGAAAAGTATCCAAGAGTTGTATCTCAATTTCTCAAATCAATCAGTAATCGAACAGATAGGTATCTGTGAGCCTGATCGATTATGAGAAATAACTTGGATGGTACCAAAGACCAATATCCAAGTGTCAATCAATTCTTATCCAACAAGCAAGGTCGGATTTACCAATTGATTGAACTGCAGACATTTCATAAACTTCCTTCCTTTCAAGACTAGAAAAAAGAACTGGGGCTACCAAAACTGGTCTGAGTGTGCAATTCCATCCAGTGTTAGCAATTCTATTTTTCGGTTATAATCGGGTGAGTTCTTGCAGCTTATAACGTGGTGTTCTGCTCACAGTTCAAAGAATTCTGCAAAGCAATGCCGGATATCAATTTCAGGGAGAACAATTTAAAGCAAAGGAACACTTTTACGAGGTGAATATGAGATTCTGCATTACCTGTCCAATATTTCATTTAGATACGACTTATATCACGGCCAAAAACAAATGTTGTGGCCCAGTTGACTGCCACATAGAATCTATTCCTCCAACTTACCACACGGGTAAGATAAGCTGACCGCCAAATGAACCAACTACTAAATCCTGCAATTGATACACCTTTTGCATCCTGAGAGAAACAAAAAGACAACCAATATTTGAGTTACATGCAATATAAACATCAAGCTGAATAACTCATTTAGTTTTGAAGAGCTCTGACACTGACCTTGCTTTGCCTTAGGTCGACAAGAGCTTTGTATCTCCCAACAGTAGCCATGCTCCCCAAATGTCTATAAACAAATGGTCCCCCAAGTTCCATGTCTTTAGCACTGTTTGCACGCCCTCCACCATTCTTACCGATTTTGTTCAGCAAGTGTGCTAGATATTTTCCCTGCCTCTCTGCCACCTGTTGTAAGAACATCCACAAAAGGTGAATCAAACATAGCTTGACTGCGATCACTCAAAACTGGTAAGTCAGAATACCAGCACAGTTTTGTTTAGCAACTTGTAAGCGTAAGCCAGAAAATCAACAAAATTCAACAGGGTCCCCATCCACCTTACAACTATTCACGAAACTAAAAAAAGGTAAGTCTTAATATAGTCCGTACTTCACAGACAACTGGAGCTGGGAGGGAAGGTTTTACAGAACACCTCTCGCATTTTGAATCTAATCAGAAACTGAAAATGGATAAATCATTTACAACTAACCTGAGCTAAAGCTGGAAGTACAGGTTTACCGGTACTTTCAAGAAACCCACAACAATCCCCAATGGAATAGACATCCTGCACAGATGGAACCCGTAGCCACTCATCCACTCCTATCCTGTAGCATAAACAGAAAATTTTAAACCTTGAGTAGGCAGCTAAAGGTAGTGAACAAGTGGGTGTTGTACTGTCGACTATAAAGACGGAAAAATACAATCAAATGTACCTGCCACCTGGTGATTTTGGAAATTCCGTAGCTTTTACAAATGATGAAGGACCAACACCTGTAGACCATACCAACAAACCATATGGGACCTCTGTGCCATCGTTAAGAATAATTTTTTGAGGTTGAACATCCTTGACGATTCCACGTACAAGGCGAACTCCTGACTGAAAGAAAATATAGAATGTTTGTATATTCCAAGTTAAGTGTATGTCTGTGGAACAGAAAATACAACTGACCCATCATCATATGTACAGCCAACCCTGAACTCTAAATTGAAGCGTTAGGATACTATCATCTTATTCTATACAGAACTGGGTCGAGAAAATTATATCACTCGGATAAGAGTAATCTGCATGCCCGAAGACTTTTAGAGGTAGTATCTCTAAAAAGAAGAAGGCTTAAGCAAGGTCCAGTAAAAATGAAAAACAAGAAATGTATTATATAGATTATATGAAGAAGAAGAAATGAACACAACATATTAATTCGTCTTCTCATTGTAGATAAATGACATCTCTCACCTTGGTCAGTTGCTTAGTTGCATAGTCCCGCAGGCGAACATCAAATGACGATAGTATCTCATTTGCCTGTTCATGAAGACAAGGACAATGCTTAGCAGTTATTGTCTTGCTATTACTTCAGGCGACTACTAATAGTCTTTCAAGGTAAACGGCAAGACCTTGAAACCGAATTAGAAAGGTTACATATAATAAACAAGAAATCAGGTAAACACTTTGAGGTTCAATGTGGACAAACCTCAATCAAGGTTACATGGATATAATCCTTCACATGGGCGTATCTTTCATGAACATCTTTAAGGATGAAATCACTAAGCTCACCACTGAATTCAACACCTGTCGGGCCACCTCCAATAACAACACAATGTAAGAGCCTTCTCTTTTCATCCTCAGTAATACCTGCACCAAAAAAGTAGTGAAATGACTAAACCAGTGGATTCTTCCAATGAGATACTTAATGGCACATATAAAACTACAATTGTCGAAAATTCATGCGATGTATTTGTAATGGCATACCGGGCACATCCGAAAGCATTAAATTTAGGAGCAGTTTCCTACGGATTTCTTGAGCATGAGCAACTTCACGAAGAAAAATGGCATGGTCTTTCACGCCATGGATTCCAAAAGTTGAGGCTTCTGCTCCTGATGCTATGATTAACTTGTCATATGAGACCTTAAATTTCCATGGGTTCAGTGTGTCTAACGATTCCGTGACAGTCTCACAGTGAATCTAAAAAAGAAGAATAACTATCAAAATAGAACCACAGTGTCTTCCAATATAATAAACCTAAGTACTGCAGCGTGCACAGGATCCACAGATATCAGTATGCAACATTCAACTTCACCCAAAACTAAAACTTCTCCTTCGCCTTCCTTCTAAGCACGCATTTACTCTGTTTTAGATCGTTGACACTACTATGCGACTGAGATGAACAAACCGACTAACATACAATTAACATGTGGCTAAAAACCATATAGCATATGTTCAATCCAGAAGAAAAAGCATATCTTCTAGTCAAAACCTCTTATGCAAATTTAACATTCATGCCAAATACTACAAATACAATCAACTGAATGCTATCGAAATTTCTTGTTTAGGAAACTAATTCAATTTAAAACATATCTTGAACATTGGCATTTGCAGCCAGCCAGGGAATATATTTTCCAATTCCTGCCTCAAATTTTTTTAATTCATTTCCATATAGTAGATAGATGACTATTTCAATCAAGAACAACACTCTTGTTCCACAATTTCAAACAATTAGCACTCCTACTACTCACAACTAACAAATAAACGAAAAAATCATTCAAGAAAAATATTAGCAAGATTAACAAACCATGTGATTGTCAGCATCAACTCCTTTACAATTAGCAAGAAAGAAGTAAGAACCAGGAGCTTTAGAAATCGCAGGTTGTATCCTTCCAATTGGTTCAGCAACAGAACGAAACTCAAGTGTACCAACACAAGTAGAAGCTAACAATGGTGTAAAAACCATATGATTCCTCGGCGATACACAAACAACATCATATATATCAGTATTAATTCCTTTCATAAGTCTCGATGCTGCCCATCCTGTTCCCAACACAACAACTCTAGGTTTCTCACCTGGTTTCGTAGGTTCAAGTCCTGAATACGTCGGTGTATATGGAGATTTGGTTTCTGTCGTAGCTGCCGCCGATTCAGAACTGAAATGAGTCAATGATGTGAAAATGAATTTCGGATATGGGTTTATTAAGGTTTTTGATTTGATTGATGATTTGATTGTTGATGTTGTAAGAAGATTTCTAAACCAAGTCATGATTTCCTCCTTCTGATCTAGATTTTACTGATAAATTGATGAAGGAATTTTTACTTAATCCATTTCTAGGTTTTGTTTTCAGATTCAGATTTCTGGGTCTGTGAGAAGAACAGGAAGAGAAGAAGACTAGAATGATGATTTGGCGAAAAAGATGGATTCTTCTTTGGCAAGAAAGTGTTCACTGATGGATTCTGGTCATCAAATGCCGGGTCTGTCTACTGCTATCTAGATATCGGTGTCCTATGAATTACATGTGTCGGTCTGTTGGGTGTTGATTTGGACATCAGGTCAATAAGCCGCCCTCAGAAGATGGAGACAGGGACAGTTGTGGTGAATATACAGATACGGAGAATCCGTTGGTTAAAGCTAACCGAGTGCGAATTTGTGCACAAACATTTTAATTTGAACCATTGATTATATTTAGAGAGTTATGTAACGAGTCGTGATTCTAAACATGAAGGGTAATGGGGCCATCAGTTAAATAATCAACCAATCAAAAGACTATGTGAAATATATACTCGTTAGAGGAGTGTGAACAAATTTGGACTCAGGCTAACCTGGATTGAAACCTAAAGGGGAGCCAGACGAACTAAAGTTTTATGCACTCCACGGTGTCCACCACACTCCTTGTGAACAAACAATTATGAGGTAATCCGATTTTTGGAATTGAATGTTAATGAATCAAAAAGTTAAACCATCGGAGGGGTAGGGTTGGGTTTTTTTAAAAGAAGATCATCTTCCACTTTCGCTGCAACATCAACAGTGATAGCCCCAACAACACAAAGTATTTTACTATCAACCTCAATAGACACTACAACAACATCACTCACAAAAATAACGTTTCAGTTTCCGACAAACATAACAACAAACCGGAGACACTAAAACACAGTTTCAAATTCACACCATTTCATACCACCAATTCAGACCGTTTCAGAAATCAAATCCTTTTTTAGCTTAGTAAGTTACTTTAGCTTAAATAGTTTTATTGTCCTACAAAACCTTGAGAAATGGTTGGATTAATTGTCTAACACATCTAGTGCATGTAGTGTTGTTACTTTGTTTGGTTTTGTTCATAACAAAACTAAAAGGGTCATTCAAACTAGTTTGGTTAGTTGGTTCTTGGTTTATTGGAATGGTAGAGTTGGGTTGAATTGAAATCGTAGAATTGAAGAATCTGTACAATCACAAAAACTATGGTGCTTATGTATTAATTGTGAATCTTGATTTTTATTCAACCTTGTTATATATTTAAAAGACATTCCTCGTAGCATACCTATCTTGACTCGGTGCTATCAATATAATTACGATTTTCTAGGGAAAAAAATCAAAAAATAATAATAATGTTAGTTTAGTTGAGGTAATTGCACTATGACCAGCTACATGGAAATCTATCATTTTTTACGGAATCGGATTCCTGGGAATCAAACATCTTAGTTGCACAGAGTTGATTTGTCATGTCTATCTTAAAGAATTAGGCTCATTCCACTGGGAATTGGATTACATGGCCTTCAATTCCTTGAACCAAACATGTTATAATAGTTAACGTCACTCGTTGTGTAACTATTAAATTAAATTAAAGGATGACTGTCAATTTTGAAATACTAATTGTTATTTTTTAGTATGCTCACTGGTGAAATCCATATTATTATAATTTGTATGAGATTGTCAAAGTTTAATCTACTTTTTTTTCTAATCCTATTTATAGGACAAAAAGGTGATAATCGGGTTATAAAATGAATGCAAAGAGGAAAAATAAGAAGGTGGAATTAAGTTTTAAAATAATCTACACATAAAAGAATTAACCAAGTGATTGGCGTTGCTATATTGTTAACCTAAATCTATTTTACCCCAAAATTAAACTTATATTCTTCGTTTACCTTGCAAAAACCTGTGGTCATCGGCCAATTAAAGAACAAATAGCAAGGATAAAAACTTGATTCAAAAGTTAAGAGTGTCACAGAACGAATTCCTCAATGTAAAGAAACCTGCCAACAAGTTTAAATCTTGATGTTGATAATAAAGCCTTTAAATTGAGTTTTTTCTTATTTAATTTGAGAGTTTGATCCTTCCATAATATAAAGATAAACTACATGCAGTTTTTATTTGATCATGAAGGGTTTTGATTTTGACGTGATCTTTAATTGTCTAAAATTATTCATTTTCTTTTATAAGAAATTGAATTGACAAACCACTAAATTAATCTTTATTTATTTATTTATTTATTTATACAAAAAAGGAAACAATTAGTCGAGAAGATCCTTGTCAGACAAGAAAATATTCATATTTAATTGTACCAAAAATATTCATATTTAATTTCATCCACATATTTTCCCTGGTCATATCCATTTCTTTTCTCCTATTAACAACACCTATTTTTATATTCAAAGGCGGTGAGAGTACCATTTTACATGGGGAATTGGGGATCTCACGAACAGTTGATTTGGATCAACAATTGGATCTCACTACTCATTAATATTGAAATAAAAATAAATAAATACTTTGTTGGAACTTTAGGTACAATAACAAGTCACAATTTTCTGTTTCTTAATCGTTACATCAACCGAGATGTTAGCGACTTTTGAATGCCAATGTTAGATATTTTTTTATATTGATTTCACCATTCTACTTCTTAAAAACACGGTATAAATCAAAACTAAGATGAGCAACATTAATAATGGTGATTAGGATATATAACAACTACATATTCAAATCGTAAAGGAAACATAAAATAAAAAATAAAAATGCAAAAATAACAATATTACGTGGTTCGGCCAACACAACCTACATATACGGTCAAAACCTAGTAAGATGAGTTATATTATTACATATTGGAGATGATTAATTACATTTATTCAAAACAATTATAGGGTTCAAAAGATAAAATACATATCCTACAGTTTAACAGAACTAGTCATAAAAACCCCATTCAAATGTTGGGATCCATTAAAACTCCATCTTAAACAAAATTGATATAAAAACCCCAAAATTTTAAAAATTGATACAAAAACCCCAAATCAAAATTGGTTTCATCAAATTCTATGATGTTTCATCAAATTCTATGATGTTTCATCAAATTCTTTGGGGTTTTTGTGTTACCTTTGTTTTGATGGGGTTTTTGTGTTACTATTGTTTTGATGGGTTTTTTGTGAATGGATAGTGACACCTTTGGGGTTATAACTCGCGGACAGACAATTTAATTAGAATGCTTATCTGGGAAAGTAAGAGATCACATAATATTTTTGAGATATTTGAACTAGATTTCTCTTCACATGTTCATGGTCAATTATGGTCACCTCGGCTCATTTCATAATCACCTCGGTATCTAATATACATGCATTACTCTAATACGTACTCCCCATAGACATGGACGGAGTTGAAATGTGCAGCTTGAATTTCAATTGAAACCATAGTGCCAATAGTTCATAAGTCAATTTATCACCGATGAACTTTGGCTTTAATACAAAATAATATTGCGTTTAAACGTACCATTAATGTGAGTCCAAATTTGTGCACCCCTTATAAACTGGGGTGCACGTTCCGGCCTCTCTTATTGGCTAAAATATCTCCGACTGGTTTTGCGAAAACCGCTTTTGTTCCTCTTTTTTCTTTCACTTTTGTTCCTCTTTTTTCTGTCTTTTATTCCAGTGAACAAACAAGAAAACTGAAAATCTTATCTTCGTGATGTTTTCATTAATCGTGTTGTTTTTGATGAATCGTTATTACTGGGAGATTATACAATCGGAGTAGATGATGAAATCACTGGTATCATGATCTTGTTTATCATTCTCATCTGATCCGCTGATCTGTTTTCTAGATGGTGTGATTATTTTCAGTTATATATATATTCTTCGATGGATCTGATTTGCTTCTTTCAACTTCTTGACAAAAATCTTTTTGAACTACTGATTCAGTAATACCATCTATTTTACAAAGAAATGTTTGATGTTTGACAAAATGACTGGATGGTCTAATGTAAGGAAAGTGAGAAATGACTACTACTCAAAACAAACTGTGAATAAGAAGATCTTTTAATTCATTCTTCCTATGTAACCGATCAAAAAAAAAATCATTCTTCATGTAAATGCTATCAATTGAGAACAATTGAATAAAAAGTGACTTCTGAATTTGGAGTCTTTTGTTTTTCTACGAAGAGATCCGATTGGGATTAATTAGAAAGAAAAACAAGAACTCTAATCATAAAAGTATCCAACAGTTGAGATCTAATGAATTTAATTGTAGGGTTATACATGGCCTATACAACCTATTGCCATCCAAAAGATTGTTTATTATCATGGTTTTACATCTGATTATCATCTAATCATGACCATGGCATATACCGATGATATACATCTGATTGTTATCGTAAGCCTATGAAGAACTACGCAAACAAATTTGAGTTCATCTATTTGTTTTTGTGCTAGTGGGAGTTCAAAATGTGTGGGTGGGTGCGGGAGGAAAGAAAGAAATTGGGTTCCTTTGAAATTTAAAAATCCTGTAACAGAGAGAGAAAGAGAAAAGATTTTAGAGGTTTAATATATTAGGATAATAATAAAAACAGAAAAGAAACCGGTATTACGAAAACCACCATCACAGATTTCCACCAATGAAATGAGCCGGAACGTGCACCCCGGCTTATGAGGGGTGCACAAATTTGGACTCCATTAATGTTGCCTGCATCTTTCTTTATACGATCACTATCATAAGTACTTTTTTGAAATTTTCAAATTAATTAGATTTTTCTTTCCTTTTTTTTTCTTAATGAAAGTGGTCTTTTTCTTTTATGTTCACTTGATATTTGAAGCAAAAATATTTTTCTAAGGAATATTATTGGACTCTCCAAAATCTTTTAGTAATACAAAAACTTTTCTAGGAATGAAACAAATTGCCGAAATAACAAAATACGCAAAATATTTTGGGATGTAACTGATTTTTCAAACTGGAAAATCTTTTGGAAATGAAATTTGACATAAAAGATAAAAATTTGTGCGAAAAGATAATATCATTGATGAATAATAAAGACGAGTAAATCTGCAAATCAATTTAGGTGAGTAAACTCAAATTATCACATGTCATAGATATTATTGTCAATGAAAATACATGATCCATCATGCTGACAAAATGATCAAGCCACAAAGACTATAGTAGGATGCAAGTAATTTGAACTCAAATATATAAAAATATAAGATAAATTTTGATATGTAAATCAGAATTAGAATGAGTATCATTGATAACAATGAATATTAAGATTATTCATTGATAAAAAAAATATATCTACTTGTCAAAATCAAATGGAAGAGATATCTAGCGCGGTTCGACCAACATTATTGATTGATAAAACAAATAAATCTACTTGTCAAAATCAAATGGAAGAGATATTTAACCCGGTTCGACCAACATGACATACGTCCACATACAAAAGCACGTAAGGTGAATTATATTACTATTTCATTGTATTAACCATTGAAAATATATTTTATTTTCTTCTGCTAAAAACGAATCTTTATTTTTATTTTTCTTCTTATAAGATAAAATTTAACAAGAAGATATGGAAGAGGTCAAATATTTAAAATTCAGTATACTAACTGAGGGTAACATTAAAATCAAAGATTCGGTACGATAATAGTTCTCGATGTGGAAGAGTCTTAGGTACGACAAAATTTTACTATATATCAGAAGGATTCCAAGAAGCTCTATAAACTTCAAGGAAGAGATTGAAATCACTCGATACATTCGATGTGTGCTCTATGAAGATAGATGCACCTAAACCTAATGTTCCTAAATTGATATTTCAAATGGAAGAAGCTAAACACCATATTGATGGTGTTGTATTAGTATATTTTATAAGACCTAGGTTCATTTTATCTTTGTGTGGACTATCGTTGAAGGGGAGCAATCTTTTTTTGGCTTTCATGACATTTGGAAGGGTGATTTTGTTTACTTTGGGGAGCAACAAGTTCATTACACAAAATTTGATTAATTAATCATCCTCTGGTACCATATTAAAGTCTACGAGCCTAACTAACCTTGAAAACTGGCTTGCAAGGATAGGATTGTACAAAGCTTGCTAACCGTGGAAACTCAAATAATATAAATCTCGCACTGATGTTGGTGATAAATCTTGATCTTTAAAAGTAAGTGTTCCAATTTTCATTGAAGTTATTGGATATCTACTTTTTGATCTCATTTTTCTTTATTGGTATATGTTAAGTATGTATTCAATTACAGTATTGTTTTCAGGCCCACAACTTTGTTCGAAATTTTTATGATTGAGAATGTTAAACCTACAATGATCGAGGTTTTTTTGTTGTTGTTATTTTACTGGTAAAAGATTTGGTATTAGTTTTAGAAGGAAAAACAAATAACTGAAATGCGCATTTTGTTTTTGAATTTTGAGAACTTCAAAAGGAATCTGTTGATTTATTATCCCTTGGAACAAAGTTGGGATGGTTTTGACATTTTTATTTAAGGAAATGGCCACGTGGATATCATCTAACAATGGATTCACTAAAGTTATGATCCACAAATCATTTTCGATTCACAAGACGAAGAATGGAAACTCCGATTCGATCGCCCCCCGGCTGGGAGAGAACTATTTTTCGCAGCTGCGTAATCTACAGATTTGAAACTGGAGCGATGTTTCAGTGGTTTAATGATCAAAGAGCTGATTCTTTTCATTCTTGTTAAGGTTTCGGCTAAAGGAGGGAAGCTAAGGCATACAGGTAGCATTGTCCATCTCGACTACATGTGGAAGCCTTGGGCAACCTCCCCCGGAAGAACGAATTAGGACGGTCTGATGCTTTGGACTCTTGAGAATATTCTGGACAGAGGCCTTTTCAAACGCAAGAACAGACCATTGACTAGGTGGCTTTTCAAGTGGGTGGGACGGTAATCTAGTGAGTCAGATGGACCAGCAACAACTGGGACAAATCCTTCTTTCTCTTTTCCCATCGATGAGCACTGAGTTACTTATGGTCTTCAGCAAGCAGGAAGCGTAACGAACTTTCTAGAATGCAAGAAAGTAGCTATGCTACCAGTAGCGCCCAGGATTTCGAATGTTCAGTAGGGAAATGAAAGAGACGAGAATCAATGGAAGCAGGGGTTAGTCGACTTCTAGGGTGGGTTTGAGGACTCACTCGTGACGTTGCCGCTGTATAACGCCGATGGATAAGCCATAGTCATGGAAGGAGGACTCTGGTTAAGGCATTTGATTTCCCCACAAACAAGCTCGACTGGCTAATCAATGGTTCGCAGGAGGCAAAAGGTACGAAGGAAAGAGAGTTCGGTTCTCACCACCAGAAGAGCACTAGGAACGAAAGGGGAATAAGTAGTAGTTTCGCTTCGAGAATAGCCTATGCGCGGAAGATAGCAACCCGGACCATATTGAAGAGGTTCCTAAGACACAGGATAGAAGAGTGACAATATTCAGAAGCAAGGTCCAAGAATTCAGAAGTGGTAGAATGACTGAATGAATACAAGCTGCCAACTAGCCGATCTTATCCAACTGTTCTACTTTCTCCACTTGCCAATCACCGACTTGACGTAACGGATTCCACCTTCTTTCAATCATAAACTGATCCAAGAGAACAAACTAAGCCATCTTTCTCGAATGGATTGGACTTAAAGACTTGATGTTGAGGTTCCTTTTGTATGAATTTCTGACCACGCAAGGTCCAGTACCCAGGACGGGATCGTGAATCAAGGATGTAGCGTAGTTATCTGCATAACACGGGAGCTGCAGGTATGTCGGATTGTGTGAGTTTAGAAGGTGTTCTGAAGTGGGAAGTGAGAAGGTTTACTACAATGAGTCAAAGTTGTTATGATTGAATCTCAGGCAGAACTTTTGATTGATTGGTGGAATGTTTGCGATTTTCCTCCCGTGGATCACATTTTGTATACATTGTCGAGAAGAAAGAGTTCTGATTCAAGAAGATGACCTAAAGTAGTTCCTTAGAACCAAGAACAGAAATGGGGGTGTCATGAATCTTTCTTTGACTAACAAAGTAAGCGCTTATTGGTGTCAGGCCTGAGATCGTCCCTTCCATCTTCCAGATTCAAGAATATATGTGAGAAAGTGCTAGAAGTCCTATGATAGAGGATCGGGATTCTCTAAAAAGCCAAGGTCATGGGTGGACAAGAGGGCCCACTTAGAGACTTGGGATCTCAGGATACCAACTCAACATTGCAAAGGAACGAAACTCATAGCTGACACATACAACGTTCCACTTGGAAAGTATGTTCCAGATTTTTATTTTAACATTGTAAAGAAGTCAAACTTGGTTCGATAGATATTTGCGGAGTTGATCATCCCTCTCGAAAACGAAGATTTGAAGTGGTCCATAATTTACTGAGTACTCGGTATATTGGTAAGATTTCCTTGGTCTTTATCGTATACCTAACTGCTTGTGACAGCCTTCCTGATTACCCATATCTTCCTGTTTCTGGAGTCAAAGGAGAGTCAAGAATGAGAAGAACATGGTCAAGGAAAGCTCCAACGTCACGATTTCTGGTTGATCTCTGTCCCTATGTTGTTATTTCCTTGTGTCGACAGAACTCATTTTGTGCTCTATTAAGTAGTTGATTGGGACTGTTTTACCCACTCCAGCTCCCCCGAATAGTCCTATTCCCCCCCCCCCCACACACACACACACGTCGATAATGAGCTAAAAGATCAACTACTTTGATCCATGTTTCAAAAATAGATAATTTTCCTGTCTGACAAATGTAATTGAATTGGATATAAATTTGAAAGAAGCCCCTCTCCTAGGGTTTGAACCTCTTACCTAGACTCGATCAGTGGCAAGCCTCATGCTTTCAACAACGAGTGAACTAGGTGAAGCTTCTAGAGCTTCTATTTATGCATGCATTCTCGAGCTTCGATTTCTTCAGTTAAAGAGGATTCCAAAAAAGAGAGAATCAGAAGACGTGTTTCCTCAAAACTTGATCGAAGAACCAGCGTTTATTGAAGAAGCAATATAGTATTTCTTTCTCTTATTATTTCCTTTGTTATTTTAAGTGAGGATTATTAGTTTCCTTTCCTTTCCTATTTGTATTTTTTTTTTAATAAACATTGTATTTTTAAAACAAAAAATGTTCATCGGTTTTAGAGTAGAGATTACTACATTAAATTTTGTCGTAGAAGACAAACGCAATAAATATACACTTAGGTAAAAGAAAAGGATGAATTTTCTTAGGATGTGTGCTAGGTGAAGTGGTGGATGGCAAGTAGTCGTTCACCATATTCATCAGAATATATTATGCATATTTTTTACATTAGTAGTTTATCTCAATATTATATCTTACAGTTGATAGGTGAAAACGATTTGCTGTTTTTTTTTTGGAAAGTGAAGATACGAGCATGCGGGCAGAGACTCCTCAACCGAGCAAATTGCTTTAAAAAATTTCAAACAGATGCATTGCACGGGAGTGCTTTGAGTTCGAGAGATCAATCTGTAAGACTCCGGCCTAAACCAAGACAATGGTCGTTCCAGAGACAATTTGGTCACAAAGAGGGATGAGGGTCGATCTGTATGAGGGAAGCTGAGAAGTGTGTGTGAGATCAATGATGATCAAGGATTGTGAATGTGTTGATAATTTATGCAAGTTTGTGAATTGTTGAGTTCGGATGAGATAACTTCTGATCGATTGAGTGATATTTTCTTGTGGATCGAAATTGTTGTTCCTCAATCGTGGATTCGGAAACTTATTTATATTGCCAGAATAATAGACACATTGATACCTAGTAAGTGTGATGGTTGCTGGAGTGAGAGTGGGAAAGTGGGAAATCATGGTCAAACCAGTTCCACGTGCGTGGGAGAATTGGTTAATTGTTCATCCACTACTCTGCTAACTCCTTCAACTGCTTGCACGACTTACTCACATTTCTCATCGTGAGTGTACACACGTGTCGTTAGCCGCCAGAAAAAAAAACCTAGTGAATATCCCCCATGTGACATGATTGATGTCTCACGAATTTGGAGTCTGCAAGGCAGACATGTATTTAATTAGTCAGTTGTTGACTTGACTAGACGATGAGTCTTAGCCTTGATGAGTCGAGCATAATAAACGAATGTGGTATGCTTTGAGACTCATGGATTGAGCATAAGGTGTCTGCTTGAGACAGAACAATGGAAAAACTTTGAGTCTTGATGGATTGTGATATATCATTATACCAGTTGATGTAATAACAATGTTCTGATAATTTGGACTAACACATCCATGAGATTGCTCGATCATGGACTTATTGATAGAAAATGTTGTTGAGCACCCTGTCATGAGTTGTCTAATGATGAAGAGAGATTATAATGGTCAACTGACGAACCGAATATTGGTTGGTGAACCAATGAAATACTAATAGCTGGATCAGCGAAATTCTCGAATTTTGATAGTTGAATCAACATGAGGAATATTGCTCGGTCAAGTAATTAAATATTGATAGTTGAATCAATATTACTAGAAGTGAATTAGGTTGATTGTGTATTTTGCTACCTTAAGCAATTTAGTGTTGATAGATTAGCAAAGAAAATATTGCTAGTTTAAACAAATATTGCTCGTTTGAGCAAATATTGCTAATTATTGGTAGCGGGACCAAATAAAATATTAATTGAAAATACTGGTAGCTGGACCGAATATTGTATAATTAATTAGAATGTTGATTGCTGGATCAACATAAAATTATTAGTGTTTGAAACTGTTCGGAATTATGATTTGCATAGCATTTGGTTTGAAACCCTAATTTTGATTGATTGTTGATCAATGGATGATTTACTGAAAATCAACCATGAGTGGGACAGGGACCGGATATATTAAATGGTGGGACGACCATGTAGCGCCCATATACTCGAATGATCATGTACCAAAGTCCTTTGTAGACTAGTTGGTGAAAAGATGATTAAATGCTCGTTTAATCGTTAAAATAATAGTGATCGTCTGAGCATTAGGTGATAAAAAATGATTGTGGATAGAAAAGGACCGACCAAGGGGTATGGAACCGGGCCTTGGTGGTTATGGGACCAGCTGATGGTCGATCGATCAAATTCCAAGTTGTTTGGAAAGAATTTGAACCCAATATGAATTGCAGAAGATTAATTAGGTTAAAAATATCAAATGTGTGGGACCGGCTTTTGCAAGCCAAAGGGAACGACCCTGGATGACCAAGGTGGCACGCCCATGTCACCATGTTGCTCGTGGCTCAATTCTGAGAATTGTGATATTTTCTGGTGTGCGTTCGAGCAATATTCCGGATTTTCAGAAGAGTTTGATCTTGAATGAAACTCTCGATTTTGCTCGAATGAGCAAGTAGGACTTTGCTTGTGTGACCAATATTTTAAGAATATTAAAATAATGATATTTTAATATTTGCCGCGAGAAGCCTGGAGTCATGTGACCATTTGACTTTTTGGCTTTTTGGAAGTTTGGGCAATATTGGAGAAATATGGAGAAAAAAATTTAGGTTTTTGCTCAAACGAGGGAATTTCATGAAATGAGAGAAAAAATAATAATAAAATAAGGAATTAGGGAGGCGTGTGTCCGGTCATGGACAAGGCATGGCCGGCCGGCCCGGTCCCATGACGTTATTCCCTATTTTATATTATTATTTTCCATCCTTGTGTGAAGAAATATGGAGAAACTAAGATTTTTGCTCAAACGAGGAAGTTTGCTCAAACAAGGGAGTTTTCATGAGATGAGGAAAATAATAATATAAGATGAAAAATAAAAGGGAGAGGTGTGGGACCGGCCGGCCGGTGGGCCCGGTCCCGTGTGCGCCTCTTTTTTTTTTTTTTTTTCCTTCCCTATGTCGCATAGGTTTCCTCGTTCGTCCATATTTTTTAATGCTCGTTTATGCAATTGGGTGCTCGTTCGTGCATCATTGTTAAGTACAGTCGCACCATTTTCTAGGGGCTTACTCGGTGGTGGCCCAAATGCCCGAAAAGTGAATATCTATTACTAATCCGTGGAATTCAACTGAGAAAAGCCATGAAACGGAGTAATGAGATAAAATAGATTATTTTCTAGGAATTCAATTGATGAATTTTGCGTTAGAATTAATCTACAAATGGCTCTATACTAGCATGCAATATGTCTAGGAGCGTTATGTTTATTCGAGAATCGAGGTATGAGATGGTAGAGATATCATACTCGTTCTGAATACTAATTCTGTATAGTCATGGAACACTGAAACATCCTGAAGATGTTAATGCTTTATACTAGCATGCAATATGTCTAGGAGCCGTCCAATCATTATCGATTATATACATAAGTATTGATGAAATATGCAAAGTGTTGAAAGCTCAGTTGAGAGGCTTTAAGGATAACATATTCATGCATGCTCTGAGAGGTTGTACACTCAGTCAGAGATTGTGAAATGAGCTTTCACGAATCCTAAAATATGAATTTCACACACGTGTCTGAAGCCGTGTCAGAAATATGCAAAGTCATGATTTTACGATTTTAGCCTTTGTCGAAAATCCACCATCAACACTTACGAATCTTTTCTCTTGTCAATCTAAGTTTATTTACCAGGATGACATTGTGTCTAACTTTAAGTCTCTACATATATTTGAGAAACAAATCTGGTTAGAGGAATAAACCTTTCTAATTCTACACATATCATGAATAATATCTTTCATTTTTCTCTTCCAATTTTCTTTTATTCTATGTTTTTAGTAGGTTCGCAATATTTCCAAGACCATCAATACTCTTGAGATTTTTTTAGGACAAGATTAGCATGACTCTTAGGATTATTTTTGGGTTTAAATCTTGTAAGTATATAATATTAGATGTTTAACCATTACTTGTTCCTAGCTCTAAAATTGAACATTAAAAGGAGATAATAACACTATATGTTTTTCGTTGTATTAGTTTACGACCCAAACCTTGTTTAAGGCCATAAACCCCTAAATACATGTTTATGTTTGTGGCCGATGAGATTGAAAACTTCTCAAAGGGGTATAAAAGTAATTTCAAAATACATTGGTATAATGTAAAAGTTGTCTGTTATGTTTTATTCGCATGGTTCTTTTTGGTGAAGAATAATTGATGTCTTTCGAAATGTATTAGTATAATGTGTATTTATTACCTATCCAGTTAGTTACAAGTAACTAACCTTAAGCAGTTTTAAACATTATTCACTTCTGGTGTTCATATATATAAAACTGATTGAAAATAATGAAGGGTGATTACATGGATGATCCCCTTAACTTTTAAAATCATAAGTCTAGACTGTAATCCGTACATAGATCAATTAACACAAGGTAGGTTTTCATGGTTCAATAATTATTACAGTCCGTATAGAGTAAATTGAAAATGACTCGTTAATTTTCGTGATTTAACTTTAGGAGACAGGGTGTTAGGGCTTTGATTTAATTAGAAAATGAAAAAGAAAATGTTTTGCGAGAATACCAAGGCTTGAATAGAAAGCTTCAAGGGTAACAATTTTAGGTTTTTCTTATTTGCGTTTTTTTTTCTTTTTTTCTTTTTAAACTTATCATATTATGATCATGCTTTCGAGTTGTTTCTTTTCTGATGAGATTTGAATATGATTTCTCAAGTAGATTATTAAAATTTCAATTTTTGTCTATATTAATGTCCTTATTTTTAAATTTTATATTTTCTAGACTCGCGCTCCTTCTGTTTTCAAGAAACAAGAATAAGCTTGAGAGTTAGTCGAACCAGCCTATTTTTTGCTAGTCGATGGAAGAGAGGAAAGTGAAAGATTTGAGTCGCTAGAGAGAGAAACTACTTGAGAACAAAAAAAAATCAGCGAAAAAATGTTCTCAAAAACTATATAAAAAAAAGAAAAAAAAATTTGAAGCAATAAGTGCAATAAATTTGTTTTTTTTTTCCTCATATCTATGAGATTTTTAGCTTATTTCACTCCTTAAGAGATGATATGAGTTCATTATTTTTTTTTATGAGATTTGATTCTCATTTTTCATTAAAGCTTCAAATTTCTTATCTTCTTATTATTCATCTTTTAATTTTCAAGATTCGTGGTCCCCTTGTATCTAAGAAGGAAGAACAAGCTCGTAAGTTGGTTGAACCAATCTTTTTCTGGGCTAGTATTGGAGGTATTTTTTGTATTACGTTCGTCCAATCTAGTCGAAAACACGAGATTAAGTTTCTGACGATTGCATGTGACATTAGCTGAGGATGTAAGGGTGATTACGGGAGAGTACAAACATCGATCTCTTCCTCCCTTCATACCACTTCCACAGTTTGACTGTAACA
Source organism: Papaver atlanticum (assembly GCA_023531105.1). Lineage (NCBI taxonomy): Eukaryota > Viridiplantae > Streptophyta > Magnoliopsida > Ranunculales > Papaveraceae > Papaver > Papaver atlanticum. The sequence goes on along the minus strand of JAJJMB010017633.1, from coordinate 1,770,065 downwards.
AGCTTCGATAAGTTTTTAATTCATTTTTGGTCTTTACGTCTAAATTAGGGCATATATATGTTTACTGTATTTATTTTGTTTCAAACTTCTAATATCTCCTACATTTTGGAGCCACACATGGAGCTAATTTTTCCACGTCAAATAAAAAAAGAAGTGATAGCATCCAAATAATAAACTTAAATGACGAAGAATGATTAATGGTTTCAAGGTTTTGTGTAACCTATACGTATGCATCTATGCAATGACAATTTATTGGTTAATTGAACAATATGTTCTTGTTTAAGTTATGTTTTCTATTAGTGAAATGCTTTTTATGATAATAGCTTATGTGTATAATATTGAAATATTATGAATGAAGTTATATATAACGAGGTATCTTCTTAAATTCGACTATTTCCGATCAATGTCTTTAAAAAGAAAGACTATTATTATTGTATCATTCGGTTATTTATATTTTTTTATAAGACCCATGAGAATATAAACTTAGTTACTCCTCCTTAGAGGTTTAGTCACTTAAACTCTTAAAATCATCCTTGGCATTTTAATAATCTTACTTAGATGCTTCGGGGAAAAAATGGAAGATAAAAAAGATTCCTAGACCAAATTGCTGTTACATCTGCAAATAGCTCCACCAAATGTAAAATAACACATTAGTGATTTGTTATGAAAGAAGGTATTAGATAGGCCCACTACTTTATTCAAGTGTTGTTTAAACTTATTATTCTTGTTAATAGTTATAAGATATGAACTTTGAAAATCCACGCCATCCCGACTTTTCAGTTTCAATGCCTAGGTACCAACTTGTGGTGGCTCTTTAAGGAAACTTTTACATCAAGAGGACATTTGTAAGCGTGACCTACTAATTATTTTGTAACTTTAAGTTTGGAAATCCCAAAACAAACAAACTCTACCAAGTTAATTCAATATACATAAAAGAAAAACATAAGAGAAAGAAGAAGGGAGAAGAGACTAAACTGTTTTACAGATAACAACAAAAAAATTATTGGAAATAAAAAACATTGTTATTATGATGGAAATATATAACACGGAACACACTACAAATAAAAATCGAAAAATAAAAACAATGATAGCAAACTACTAGTTTACTGTTTACTACCATCACGATCTTCTTCATGGGTTCTTCTCTATTAAATCAGCATCCGCAATCTTAGTAAGAAGAGGATTTTACGTATTTTTTGGTGAATTGAGTGGGTGCTTTGTTGGGATTGATTTTTTTTTGAAATGACGAATATACCAAGTACACCACAATCTTTTTGTATCAACCTATAAAAGACACACCTAGTGTAATTTAATTCAGACAAAACTGCCAAGGAGGTTACTTTTCAACAAGGTAACACCGGGTGTATAGAATAGATATCGAACCGAACCTAACTATCAGGATCAAACCCGAGTTTTGGATTAACTTACTCAGTGTGTGTACTTTATTATAAATAAAATTATAGTTATAATTCGGAAAGTAAAGTAGAAGCACACAACAAGATTTTGTTAATGAGGAAACCGCAAATGCAGAAAAACCCGAGACTTAGTCCAGTTTTGAATACTCCCAGAATTAAGTCATTATACAAATATTACTACCAACTTCATAAAGTTGAGACCAAGTAATCTTACTCCAAGTTACTCAGTTCCTTCAGTATCCCTGCACCTATTACCAATCTGGTCTATGCACGTAAATTCTAAGATAGAGTCCACTATCTTGAGTTGCTTCACCTGCTGTGAAGACTTATAACACTCAACTCCTTTGGATCGTATTCCTGAATAGTATAGGTCTAATCCGTTTCGGTAACCACTCTATCAATTTTCTAGATCAACCAAGTCAATGAGAGATATAGTTGTGTTACAAAGGCTCCTCTGTTTAATCAATATAAACTCCTTTGTATCAGTTTAGATCGACCAAGATAAAAATTACTGAAATAAACTCCTTTGCCTTAGGTTGTAGAGCACTGCTCGGTCGAACTAGCAAGCGTTGATATCTAAAGATTGTTTGTCAAGTTTAGGTGATCAAAACTATAAGTCTTGATTTCTAGTCTACTTATAGCTATGTCTCGGATTAGGATAGAATGTGTAGTTGAGCTTTATACTTCACAACGTTCATTGATTGAAGACGAAATTTTACTGAAGAGAGCTTGGAGGAAATTTATCAATAAAAGGTATGTGGAGACTAAAACTTATCTATCACTCATAAGTTTATTCTATTCTATCTCCTAATGAGACTAAGTCGTATAGCTATATAGACTTTTACATTATACACATTTGATATTTCGAGCTGAGTGTAACTCGCTTATATCTTTCTCGAAATACGTGTTGGAAAGTTTTTTGCTTTAACTACGTTCATCATTATTATTGACGAGTTTAGTTGGAAAACAATTTATTTGTTGGAAACTAAATAATGAGTCAAAATATGATCATGTGAAAATTGCCTTGAAACATCTTACATGATTTGTGTGAGACAGTCATTTGATGTAGACTCGGAATGTTTTGTATTGATCATTCGATCACTTAAAAATTACTTACAAGCTAATAGTTTGTGTGAGATAGCTATTGTCGTCTTCTAAGGATGTTTCAATGATTGAAATGGGACTTTAGAACAAATAACCATTGTTTGGATATAGCATAGTATGCAAACTGTTGTAGTATGTTTCGGGTGCGGGAACCAAGTTTGCATACCAGTATGAGAACGGTTTTAACTGTCAAAGTCTGGGAACCAAGTTTGCATACAAGTATGCGAACGGTTTCACCTAAGTTAGATCCAGAACGACAGTATGCATACCCGTTTGCGAACTGTCAGACGTGACCAAAGTCTGGAACTCAAGTTTGCGTACTTGTTTGCAAGCTGAGTTGGTTTAAGTTCTAAAATCGGTTAAGTATCATTTCATACTCATGAAAAAATACATTTATATATAAAGGAATGCAATCTTTGCAAACCGTGGCTAAAATGTTCATGAACTGATTCGTTTGAATCAATCCGATTTTGTTTCAATTGTGTCTTGTATACTTCTATGAGAATATAAAAAATTGAACAACTCTATGAGTAACACAATCAGATTCATTTGATTATCATTTGATCTACAAGTGTTAGATGAATATGATTAAGACAAAAGTGTTCATATGGCTAACTTCGGTTAACTATGATTGAGCCAGCTCAATATACACCTTTAGGTACGTTTACCCATATCTAAATGAAGGTATATTTCATTTGCGTGTAACAAGCTAAGACCATCTAACGGTGGAGAGATATTGCTTTGGTTTTAAGCAAACTTAGCTTGAATATTAAATTAGGTCTTCATCTAACGGTGAATATTGATTGCCTTGTTTTAAAGCTATCGAACCCTGATTTGAAGATTATATAAGGGAGAACTCTAGCAACTGGAAAACCTAATCCCCACACCTTCTGTGTGATACTAGTTGTGTACTAGAGTCGATTCTCCTTTTACCTAGGTTTTTCCTAAAACCATTATAGGTTAACGACTTAAAGACTTCATTGGGATTCTGAAGCCAGGACCAACTATTTTCTATGTAGTTGTGTGTTCTGATCTTACTTGGTCTATCGTATTGAGTATTATCTTCTCTAAGATTTTCTCGAGATTTATCTATGATAGGTAAGATATAAAAAGTGATCACAAAGCTCTTTGTCTCATTCTTTGTGATTCCACAATAACTTGTTCTTTGTGATTCCACATTCTTTGTGAGGTGATTGATATTTCTAGGTTGTTCTTCGGGAATATAAGACCGGATTATAAATTTTGTTCCTGTTCACTTTGATTTATTAAAAGACAGGTATTTCTATGGGACACAGATTTATCTATCAAAATAGACTTTTCTGTGGGAGACAGATTTGTTTATAGAGTCTTCGACTTTTGGTCATAACAACTCTTAGTTGTGGGTGAGATCAGCTAAGGCAATCAAGTGCATAGAGTCCTGCTGGGATTCAGAGGCGTAAGGAACGCGACTGTACCTTAATCGGTGTGAGACTTGGTTAGGGCTCAACTACATTCCAGTCCGAAGTTAACTTGTAGTAGGCTAGTGTCTGTAGCGGCTTAATACAGTGTGGTGTTCAAATCTGGACTAGGTCCCGGGGGTTTTCTGCATTTGCGGTTTCCTCGTTAACAAAACTTCTGGTGTCTATGTTATTTTTTTTCCACATTATATTTTTTTATATAATTAAAATATCACAGGTTGTGCGTAGTTCAATCAATTAGTAAATCCAACCTTTGGTTGTTGATTGAAATTGATTGACACTTGAACATTGGTCTTTGGTACCGTTCAAGTTGTTTCTCATAATAATCTGGCTCACGAATTCTATCTGTTTGATTTTCTGATTACATTGGGAAACAGAGATATAACTCTTGGATATATTTCCTTTATTGAGTCTGACTATCTAGTTGATTCTCTTGGAATTAAATTGGAGTTAGTCCATACAAATTACCGAACGAAATATTGGGTGTGGTTGTTAGACCCCCACTTTTTCAATTGGTATCAGAGCAGGCAAACACGATAAACCTAATAAGTTTGTGTTTGTTTGATCCTAAGGATTGTTCCTATGGGAAATCTCTTTGGGAAACTTGTTCTGTGCATCTGTAACGCACACCAGAAATCCTCAAAGATTGTTCAGAGTTTTTTTTTCAAGACCTATGGTCTCTCAAAATAATCTCACATCATCTAAGACACTAGAAATCTTGGATGATGGAAAACAATCTAAAGGAAAAAATAAAGATTCCTTTAAAAAGTTTCGTTGCAGGAAGCGTGTGAACAAAAGCTGAAGGATATGGAACCTCTCTAGATTACTTATCAATCTTTTTGAGGAATACTATCATGATGGATCAATTGACAAAGATCTATTTATGGCTTTTGAAAACGTTTTTAAATCTCTGGAACGACTAATTTCGATGAAGGAAAAGGTTTGTACTGGTAAAAAATCCGATTATGTCATTCGTGGCGTACATTCGGGTCTTGGCAACAACTCAGTCAAAATCGATAAAAATATTTTTACTGGTGATGTTGCAAGTTCCAGTTGTCGGAAAAATCCTTCATTTAATCATAAGAAAAAGGAGTCAAAAATTTCAATTAACCCTGAGTATTATCATTACTATGATTATACTTATGGTAAACTTCACAAATATCAACCGGAGAAGGTGCATGAGGGTCCCTCTGCCCATCTAGCCTCTTGGTAACGAGATTGGCTCCACCCCATTTGTGTATAACTTGAAATGGGGCAAGTAACGGTTGATTAGTTTTGTGTCTTTGTATTGTGGGTTAGTTTTATTTTTGAAATTTATTTTTCCTTGAATAAAAACTTGTTTAATTGTATTTTTCTGTCCACATGAGGTTAAATGATGTCATGTAGTTTTATATTACTTTTTTCATCACACTGTTAATTTCTCCTCAGTGTGCGAACCTCATTGCTCAGGATTAGGAATTGGAGTCCTATTTCCTTTGAGTTACCGAACCAAGTATGGGTCCAAGCCAACTTCCAGGTTCTTAAGGGTTTCAGTACGCATACCCTTCTTATTCTTCTTCTTCATATCTTTGTTCGTGTTCGTGAACAAGGGCGTTTCTAGGGTTCACGGGTTTACTCCATTAAATCTTATTTTGGAGGTCAAAAAGGGACAAAGGCTTGTCATCATCTTCAAGGAGCATATCAAGTAAGATCTTCTCTTTTCTTATTACTCTCAATTTTAGGGTTCATGAAGAAAATCAATAATGATGATACAAACTCAAAGAAGATGTCAAAAAAATCATATTTCTTCTCTTATGGGTATGAACATACCAAGTGACCAAGATTCTATTAGAATTAGATTCATCAATGATTCTAGTAGTAAGACCTTTGAAAGGGTTTCTTCTAGTGGTTTCATTCTAGAAAGAAATTGGAAAAGGAAAGTGATCATAAAGAAAATTTGATATGTTTTGAGAAATATAACCTTGGTAACATTTTTAATGGTCTTGGTGAAAGTTTTGACACTCTCACAAGAATCTTTTATGCTAACATCCATGATGTTAATCTTGATGACTTAGAATTCAAGACTATGATAAATGGGAAAAGGATTCTTGTTGATAGAGAGTTGATTTCAAAGATTACCAAAATTCCATTGGGTAATTTTCGCCTTCCTAGACCAAGAGGAGAAAGGCTATCATGCGAAATCATTTCTAATGGTCTTTGTCGCAAGAATGTTGATTGGTTTGAAAGGAAATTTCCTACCCATGATCTTAGTCTTGCTTTGATGATTTTCAGAAAACTTGGCATTTCTAATCTTTGTCCTTCCACAATTGAGAACTCTCGGTGGAGTCATGAATTTACGGAGTTAGTCTATTTCCTTGAATCGGATGCTCGAGGTCTTGATATTTTTGGTTTCATCATTCTTCAAATGGTCTTGATGACATCATCCAACAATAAGTTAGGCTTTCCATGCTTAATTGAGCAAATATGGCGTGCACATTCTTTTGCTCCCATTGGCAACTCTATTGGAACTCCCAAACTTGTTCGTCCTTGTACCTTCAAACGTATGAAGATGAATGCTAACAAGAGACAAAAATGTGATTCCCTTGACGGTTCTTGTGATCCTACCACCTTGGGTATGCTTTATCAAATTCTCAAGGGTGTTCATAAGATCAATTCCAAGGTACAATGTATGTAAGAACAATTATGTGTGGTTTCTACAAAGTTTCCCGAAATCAAGGAAGAAATGGAAAAGGTTCAAGCCTATTGGATGGAGTCCGATGATGAGGATGATTATTGATGTGTCAAATTCTTATTATTATGTCTAGGAAACTTCTTATAAGAATTTTGAAAAAGCGGGGGTACAACAACCACACCCAATATTTCGCTTAGCAATATGTATGGACTAACTCCAATATACTTTAAGAGAATCAACTAGACAGTCAGACTCAATCTTAATAAAAGTATATCAAAGAGTTATATCTAAATTTCTCGATTCAATCCACACTTAAACAAATAGGAATTTGCGAGCCTGATTGAATACAAGAGAAATAACTTGAACGGTACCAAAGACCAATGTTCAAGGATCAATCAATTTCAATCAACAACCAAAGGTTGGATTTACCAATTGATCGATTCAACGCACAACCTGTGATATTTCAATTATATAACAAAATATAATGCGGAAAAGAAATAACACAGACACCAGAAGTTTTGTTAACGAGGAAACCGCAAATGCAGAAAACCCCCGGGACCTAGTCCATATTTGAAAACCACACTGTATTAAGCCGCTACAGACACTAGGTTATACTACAAACTAACTTCGGTATGGACTGTAGTTGAACCCTAATCAATCTCACACTGATTCAAGGTACAGTTGCATTCCTTACGTCTCTGATCCCAGCAGGATACTACGCACATGATTCCCTTAGCTGATCTCACCCATAACTAAGAGTTGCTACGACCCAAAGTCGAAGACTTGATAGACTTTTAGAGCATAGCTCGGTTGAACCCACCAAGTATTACGTGAAGACTTGAAGAATGTGAAGAAGTAAAAAACTACAACAACGACATCATCCTTCCACTTGAGGTTAGTAATACTTGACTTGAACTGTTTCATTCCTAACGTATCTCTCAAGTCGTGCATATTGAAAACATAACTGCGAAGCTGTGAATGATTATACTCTGGTTAGACATAGTATTAAGGAATTACAATATGAAGTATAACGTCTATCTTTTGAACTTCGTATATAAGACATCGACATAATCGTATGAATGCTATTGTGATTATGTATAGGTATGGGTGAAGATTTATTCCTAGGAAACAATGTTTTTACATTCGTTTAAAGGAAGTACAATTCATAAACTTGTGTTATGAATCGAAAGGGAAATCGCTAGGCTTATTGGTATTGTTATTCATTGCAAATATTTGGATTACCAATATGTGTGTTTAGTATAACCGCTCATAACTTGTTTATGTATCTTGGTAAAACTATTCACAAGGCCTGACTTTTGTATTGGTATGACTTTTATTAGTGAACCTGATCTTAAGTAATCACCTGAGATGGTATGATCGATTTACTGTAATTGGTATGACCAACTATAGACATTGGGGAACCAATCCTAGTAAGAGGTGCAACCGATCACAAGTAGGGGAATCGATCCTTGTAAGAGGTGCAACAAAATCTTAGTGATTGGTAACTGATCCTATGACTTGTGCAGCCGAATACAAGTTAGATACCATATATATGTGGTAACCGATCCTAGTACCTAGTCAACCAATTTTTGGAAAGCTAGTGTGACAGATCCTAGTACCCACATGGAGGTAAAACTGAAACTTGTTTTGGTAGAACCGTTTAAACCCATGATTGATGATTTGATAGGATAATCAATCACATAGTTCTTGGAAGTCAGATGAACCAATTTTAAACTTGTTTGGAAGTGTGGCAAATCGGTTCCAAGATTGTAAATATGAAAAAGGATTTACAAAGTAAAGATGTCGACATACTTTGAACATGTGCAGTAACTCTTATCTTTTATTATTCAAAGATATTCCTTAACAGCTAAAGGAGAATCCCGGATCGAAATAAATTGATAATCTTTTAATTAAGGTTTTTAGTTTTATATGCTTTTAATTTCCAGCAATTAAAATGCATATCTTTAGAAAATAAAAATTAGTAATGTGCATTTACTAGTTGGAGATTTTCTACTGAGATTTCGGTCAATATTTGGACAGTGCATTTCCAGGAATTATGAAAACCGTTTTTGCCCTTATTGCATATCTTTGAGAATATTCGGTTTTGGAAATTCCTTGGTGTCCAAACTTCCTTGGTCTATAAATATTGAATTTTGCATTTCGAGCAAACTAATCCTCAGAGCCAGCAAAACTACCTAGTTGTGTTGTTACTGGTTGAGCCGTCTATTCGGAAAGGAAAGTACCCTAATTAGGCGAAATCTCTTACGACCGCTCGTTGTAAAGACTTCTTTGGGATTGGGAAGCTCTACGAGTATCGTTGGTGGGAAACTAGATAATTGTAGTTTATTATTAGTTTTTGATTGATTTGATTGACTAACGGTTGTTGAACTTTGATTGCACCTAGTTTGTTTATGCTTGAGAATCTTCTATTCTGATATAAGATTCACTCAAACTAGAACGAAGTTTTGACGGGGATCTTTAGACTGTTTGTGGATCTAAAGACGTCTTGTGATAATCCATTGTTAACAGACTCCGTTTTGTGTGTGATTGATTACAAGAGATTCAAGTTGATTGTGTGCAGGTGTTTATTGAAGATCTCAGAAGATTTGAAGACGAAGAAGATTTCTGATTTGGGTTCATAATCTTTGGTGTGCACAAAACTTGATCGGCTGGGGATCCAACTATAATCGGTTTATCTTTGTGATAATCTTGATTGATTAGTTGAGTAGATCAGCATCAATACGTTTCTTTGTGATTCGAAGTATTGATTGCAAAATATTGACAATTACTTTGGTAGTTAATATTTGATAGATCTAAGAACCTGACAAAGGAGTTTACTGGGATAAACGGAAGAGACTTTTGTCAAACTCATATCACGTTGTTTGAAAAAAGTTGTTACCAAACATATTTGTTGTTACTGTTTGGAATACGAATCAAAGGAATTGTTCCAAGTGCATGACTTATTACAAGTTGGAGGCGCGGGGATACAGACGGAACTAGGTGACCTATAGGTTTAGTTTCTTGGTCTCAACTATACGAAGTTGGTTTAGATTTTGTATAGCGGCTTAATCCTGAGAGTATTCAATTCTGGACAAGGTCCCGGGGTTTTTATGCATTTGCGGTTTCCTCGTTAACAAAAACTTGTTGTGTCTTTTACTTTTATATTTCCGCAATTATAATCGTTTTATTATAATTAAAAGTAAATACACAAACGTTAATTCCTATTTACTTGATAGCAATCCTATTGTGTTTGGTTAAGTCCGAACCTATTATCAAGTAAACATACTCCGTTGTTGTATTGTCTCGATCTTGAATCCATAGTCAATCACACAAGTTATCTTTTCTATCGTATTGTCTCGATCTCGTATCCATAGACGATCACACGAAGTGTGAACCGATTAGTTGTATTGTCTCGACTCAGTCCATAGACAATCACTTTCGGAGAAAGGACTTATAGGTGGAAAAGTTTTAGATTGAGGTATATTTGGGTACCCTCGTCTTTTCATAGACAAATCTGTCTCACACAGAAAAGTCTATTGAATAGATAAATCTGTCTCCCACAGATAAACCTACGAGTTTTGTTCCGTCTTTTGATAAATCAAGGTGAACAGGAACCAATCGATAACCCGGACTTATATTCCCGAAGAACAGCCTAGAATTATCAATCACCTCACAATAATCTTAATCGATTAACGAAACAAGATATTGTTGAATCACAAACGATGAGACGAAGGTGTTTGTGACTACTTTTCTATCTTGCCTATCGGAGATATAAATCTTAAGCCAATCTTACGATTGTACTAACACACGATAGAAACAGCAAGATCAGATCACGCAACTACATAGAAAATAGTTGGGTCTGGCTTCACAATCCCAATGAAGTCTTTAAGTCGTTAACCTACAGGGTTTCGTGAAAAACCTAAGGTTAAAGGAGAATCGACTCTAGTCGTAACTAGTATCACACAGGAGGTGTAGGGATTAGGTCTTCCAGTTGCTAGAGTTCTCCTTTATATAGTCTCCAAATCAGGGTTTGCAATCTAAGTTACCTTGGTAACAAAGCATTCAATATTCACCGTTAGATGAAAACCTGATTAGATTCAAGCTAATATCTTTCAACCGTTAGATCGAACTTAGCTTGTTATACACAAATGAAATGCACTTTCGTTTAGGTTTGGGAAACCGTACCTAAACGTGTACACTTAGTTGGTTCAACAATAGTTAACCAATGGTTAGCCATATGAGCACTTTCATATCAACTTTATTCATCTTCACCATAACTAGTTCAAGTGACTCAAATGAACTAGTCAGAGAGTTGTTCAATTGCTTAGATCTTATAGATGTATACAAGACACAATCGAAGCAAACTCGATTTTGATTCACTCGAACCAATTCATAAACATTATAGCCACGGTTTGAAAAGATTGTATTCCTTATTATATAAATGTTTTAGTTCATGAACAAACCGATTTTAGAAAGTAACCTACTTAAGTATGCAAACGGGTACGCATACCTAAGTGATCGGACCGAGTTTGGTTATGCCAGTACGCGTACGGGTGCTCATACTAAATCACACTTCCAAACTCCAGCATAAATTCATGGACATAAACTTTCCGCCAGTATGCGTACGGGTACGCATACTTGCCCGAGTTTCCAACAACCGCCGGTACGCGTACGGGTACGCATACTTTAGGTTCCCGGTTTTGGACTTTTACACAAATGTGAGAACACACTATGTTTATATCCTAACATGGTTACTTGTTTTAAACTCTAATTTCAATCATTAAAACATTCTTAGAGGATGTTATAATAGTTGTTATTCACAAACTATTTTCATCAAAGCGATTTTCAAGTTATTGAAATAATCAACATGACTTTCGTCACTAGTAAAGATGAACTTGGCCAAAGCGAAAGCTTACCAACACATATTTCGAGGCATAGATAAGTGAGTTAAACTCGGCTCGAAATAGCACATGTGTATAATTGAAGTCTATATAGCAATACGACTTTTGTCTCAAAATAGGAGATAGAATAGATATACTTTTGAGTGATAGATAAGTTCAAGTCTCCACATACCTATTTGTTGATGAAGTTCCACAAGTTCCCTTGAGTAGTTCTTCATCCTCATTCGATGAACGTCGTGGAGTCTAAGGCTCAACTACACTTATTATCCTAATCCGAGACTTAGCTATAAGTAGACTAGAAATCAAGACTTAAAGTTTTGGCAACTAAACTTGACAAACAAGCTTGAGATAGCAACACTTGCGAGTTCGACCGAGCAATGCTCTAACAAATTTATTATTGTGTTTTAAGAAGGATAACTAGGGTTTGGAATAGCAAATATTGTGATTACACAAAGCTATTGCCAACGATTTTCATCTTGCAATGTTTTAGATTAATTTATTTAAATTCTAAGTTATTTGGAAGATGATTTTGCAGTATTAATCTTTATGGTTTTATATTTTGCAAAAATATTATGGGATATGTGTGTTTACGTCCGTGAACTATGATTATCTCATATATGTCAAAAGTTAAGTATATTATGTCTTTATGCAAATATTGATAAAAGATAGAATGAACTTTTGAATATTCCGTAGTATTGATCTTTCCTTGATCCACTTCTATGTAAAGGTACTATATGCTCCGTAAGTTTTCTTATGTTGAGCGTTTCCGATTAATTAAAATAATCATTAAGATTCTCTTGTGGTTAATTTATTCGAGTTTACTGCATACAAATTCATGTTTCATGTGATTTGTTAATGTCCAAAGAAATCCTTCCTTTCTTGTAAAAGTAAGGTCGCTCTTGTTGTTCTTTCAGGAATGACATTTTATGGGGGAGAGTTCTTAATTGAACTTGTGCTTAATTGCCAAATATTTATGGGGAGTGAGGCTGTGGAATATTGTAGGAGTTTTCTTGTATCTTTATAAACTCCTTGATGAATACACTAAGTTTCGACTATGTGAAATCATCGAAACAAAGTTGATATGTTCTCTTTTAATCATGAATAATCTCTTTGAGAATTTCATTATGATCCCGCTAGTTTTCGTACCTTTGCCAATTTATATTAACAAAAATGGGGAGAATTATTTTGTAGTTCACACTACATACATATGGTTTACTGATCATTATGTAAGGGGGAGTGATTTTCATTGTGAGATAAAGTACTGACTAAGGGGGAGTAATACATATCACCATAGTATTATTGTCAAAGTTGTGATACAATTGAACTTTGATGTTGTGTAATAATACTATGACACTGTATAACAATAATTGATAACATCTGTTTTCTTATTGTTATGGCTACGGATCTTCAACAACAATGATGCTGAGTTGAACACGTTAAGAATCACTGAAGTACTTGGAGTGACGAATAATTCAAGGAATGTTTAAGAACAAAGGAAATCAAGCATGTTGGATGAGAAGCTACAAAGTTTATTTATTTTGTAATCCATATGTATTGATAGTTTTGTCACTAAAATTGACAAAGGGGGAGATTGTTAGAGCACTGCTCGATCAAACTCGAAACCGTTGCTATCTCAAGCTTGTTTGTCAAGTTTAGGTAATCAAAACTATAAGTCTTGATTTCTAGTCTACTTATAGCTACGTCTCGGATTAGGATAGAATGTGTAGTTGAGCTTTAGAATTCACGACGTTCATCGATTGAAGATGAAGATCTACTGAGGAGAGCTTGGAGGAACTTCATCAACAAAAGGTATGTGGAGACTTTAACTCATCTATCGCCCAGAAGTCTATTTCTATTCTATCTCCTATTTAGACAAAAGTAATATAGCTATATAAACTTTATATTATACACATTTGATATTTCGAGCTGAGTTTAACTCGCTTACATATTTCTCGAAATATGGTTTGATAAGCTTTCGCTTTAACCAAGTTCATCTTTTATTCTTGACGAAAGTCAAAAGATGATCATGTGAAAATCGCCTGGTAACATCTTACATGATTTGTGTGAGACAGTCATTTGATATAGACTCGGAATGTTTCGTATTAATCTATTGATAACTTGAAAATTGGTTTGAAGCTAATAGTTTGTGTGAGATAGCTATTCCCGTCTTCCAAGAATGTTTCAATGATTAAAATGGAGTTTAGAACAATTAACCATTGATTGGATATAGCACAATATGTGTACTTGTATGTTAACTGTTGCAAGATATTCCAAGTCCGGGAACCATAGTATGCATACCCGTATGCGTACTGGTTTGATAGTTGAAGTCCGGGAACTTAGTATGCATACCCATATGCGTACCGGCTTAACAGTTCGAGTCCGGGATTTCAACTGAGTTTGGTTGTGTATGGTAGTATGCGTACATGTTCGCATACTGGCGAACCCAGACCAAGTCCGGCTACTTAGGTATGCGTAACCATTTGCATACTTGAGTGGGTTAAGTTCTAAAATCGGTTTGTTCATGAACAAATACATTTATATAATAAGGAATGCAATCTTTTGCAAACCGTGGCTATAATGTTCATGAATTGGTTCGAGTGAATCAAAATCGATTTTGCTTCAACTGTGTCTGGTATACTTCTATGAGAATATAAATAATTGAACAACTCTAGAACTAGTTTCATTTGAGTCATTTGAACTAGTTTTTATTGAGATGAACAAGGTAGATATGAAAAAATTCATATGGCTAACTTCGGTTAACTATTGTTGAGCCAACTAAGTGTACACGTTTAGGTACGGTTACCCATATCTAAATGAAGTCACATTTCATTTGTGTGTAACAAGCTAAGTTCGATCTGACGGTTAGAAGATATTAGCTTAAATCTAATCAGGTTTTCATCTAACGGTGAATATTGAATGCTTTGTTACTGATATAATGATAGTGGTAAGAATGAGGTTCGTAAGACTTGTGAAAGAAATTGAATTTAGATTTATTTAAACTAAAAGTAGAGAAAATTTTAATCCAAATTTGTTTTTTTTAGAGTGAAAATAACCAAGACACTAGATTCCACTATTACACATGAATAAACGATGATAAGAATTCCAAAATTCTAATTATTTTTAAAATATCTTTTTCTTAATTCACAAATTATCAAGCATATTCTCAAACATTAATTGTATCCCTTAAGCATAGATTATCTAACCAAAGCATAACCTATCTAATTGAATCACAACTAATTAGGAAAAATTATGCAAGCAATTAAAATTCTACAAAGTAGTGAATGAGTGAATTATAAAATATAAATTAGAGAAAAATAGAATGGTTACCAATTATTCATGCATAAATAGCTTCCTCCGTGCCTTGATTATGCGAGAATTAGCTCATCATTATCATGGAAACATGCTCAAAATTCATCTTTATTAATGCTCAAAAATGGTTCACAAATGATGAAATGGGAGAAAAATGAATAAAATCGGGTTCTGTAACACTTATATTTGTTACAGAATCAACTGTTACAGAAAACGATAAAGAAATACCGTCACTGGCACTGTTGAAGAACGACGGTCTTGAAGGGTCTTATGTTCTTCGTACTTTCTGCACCAACAAAAAACTTATTTTTCCTGTAACTTTTTTTTTTGATTTCTTATGCTCTAAACGTCTCCCTATTCTCCCCCTAAACTCTCCATCCCTTCTTTGAGTCTCCTAAAGCCTTTATATAGTCACAGGACCAAGAATAATATCGTAATAACCCAAAAATCTTCTCGATATCCAACCATTAACTCATGAATATTTTCTTTTATGTTTTAGGTTCTTACGCATCTTTTCGACGTATACACGCTCCAGAACTTCCTTGTTTGACTCCTCCACACTTCTGCAGCAACCAAACTCCATCAAAACTCAATCCATGCACGTTCAAACACGTTGTATTCCGAGGTTGAATATTTTCTTCCCGACGAAAATTCAGCCCAACTGAACGCATTAGAACACTCATACCATCATTGTTTGGGCATATCACGTTCATCCCAATCAAAATCAATGATTTAATCTCACTAAAACTCCTTCAAAAATCCAACAGAAAATTCTGCAGAAAAATGAATTTTTTCCCGCCAAAAATATTTTTCAAACGATGAAGGTGAAGTGCCCTGAATCCAAAACGCGGGTGCCTTTAGCAGCTCGGCTGCCTTGGGGGTGCCCTTATCCATTTTTAGGATGCCTTTAGTAATTTTGGTGGGTGCCTTTAACACTTTTTTCTGGGGGTTTTCCAACACTTTTTCGGGATTCTTCCGGTGTATTTCTGGGGTGCTTTCGGTGTATTTCTGAGGTGCCTTTAGTACTCTATCCTGGGGTGTAAAACACCACTTTACGAGCCAATTTCGTCGCAAGAGCTTATTTCTCTAAAAATACCTACAAAGACATAAAACACCATAATAAGTACAAAAATGGGTACTAATAATATATACTATAGAGATGAAAATAGACACATAAATGCGTCTATCAGTTACCAAGGTAACATTGATTGCAAACCCTGATTTGAAGACTATATAAGGGAGAATTCTAGCAACTGGGAAACCTAATTGCCACACCTCCTGTGTGATACTAGTTGCGACTAGAGTCGATTCTCCTTTAACCTAGGTTTTTATAAAACCATTATAGGTTAAAAATTTAAAGACTTCATTGGGATTCTGAAGATAGACCCAACTATTTTCTCTGTAGTTGCGTGTTCTAATCTTACTTTGTTCTATCCTATTGAGTACTATCTTCTCTAAGATTTTCTCGAGATTCAATCTCCGATAGGTAAGATAAAAAGTAGTCACAGACATCTTTGTCTCATCGTTTGTGATTCCACAATATCTTGTTTCGCTACCATACGATTAAGATTATTGTGAGGTGATTGATATTACTAGGTTATTCTTCGGGAATATAAGTCTGGTGTATCAATTGGTTCCTGTTCACCTTGATTTATCAAAAGACGGAACAAAAACTCGTAGGTATTTCTGTAGGAGACAGATTTATCTATTAAATAGAATTTTTTGTGTAAGACAGATTTGTTTATCAAGTCTTCGACTTTGGGTCATAGCAACTCTTAGTTGTGGGTGAGATCAGCTAAGGGAATCAAGTGCGTAGAGTCCTGCTGGGATTCAGAGGCGTAAGGAACGCGATTGTACCTTAATCAGTGTGAGATTGGTTAGGGCTCAACTACATTCCAGTCCGAAGTTAACTTATAGTAAGCTGGAGTTTGTAGCGGCTTAATACAGTGTGGTGTTCAAATCTGGACTAGGTCCCGGGGTTTTTCTGCATTTGCGGTTTCCTCGTTAACAAAAATTTTGGTGTCTGTGTTATTTCTTTTCCGCATTATATTTTTATATAATTGAAATATCACAGGTTGTGCGTAGTTCAATCAATTAGATAATCCAACCTTTGGTTGTTGATATAAATTGATTGGCACTTGAACATTGGTCTTTGGTACCGTTCATGTTGTTTCTTATAATAATCAGGATCGCGGATTTCTATCTGTTTGATTTGCCGATTACGTTGAGAAATAGAGATATAACTCTTGGATGTATTTTCCTTGATTGAGTCTGACTGTCTAGTTGATTCTTTGGAAGTATATTGGAGTTAGTCCATACAGATTGCTGAAACGAAATATTGGATGTGGTTGTTAGACCTCCACTTTTTCACTAGTTTTTCTTATCAGGATCCAATTATAACAAAAATAATTGTACCTTATTTCAATATGCCTAACTTAAAATTAGAATTAACTTTGTTTTTTTTTTATGTAACAATACGATGCTACGCAGTTAGTTAACTAATTTAGATTCATGTAATAATATGTTGTCTGCTTAACTAATTAACTAAGCTTAAAGTGGTATGTACGTAGTACTAAACGTACATACTACTAACTTTAGGAAGTAAGAGAAATGGTAGTGGAGTGAAAGAGTTCATTGCTTCTTAATTTTCGTCACATAAAAATGGAGAAAGCAACTCACTATTTATAGCCATAGAAAAGAGAGTCTGTAGAAGACTCTCGAATCCTTAAGGTCTAAGTTATACCAGGTGGATCCTTATCTAGTCCGGTGAGTGGAGGTGGAGAATTAACGGGAGTTTTCCCGATTCTTCTTAGGAGGAAAAATAGTGGGCCACCCCCATAAGTCATGTTCACACAACACTCCCCCTTGGACCACTATTTCTAAGGGCGTTGCCTCATTAGACCCTTTCCGGTAAAACCCAGTGGGACAAAATCCAGATGAAGGAAAAAGAGTACAACAAAAATTTTAGAACGGTGTTGGACACGCATAAGCTGCCTCGTTAAAACCTTGTCAAGGAAAAACCCAGCGGGACAAAACCTTGACGAAGGAAAAAGAGTACAACGCATTATTGTCCAAAACTCCCCCTGATCAAAACCTCTGTTAGTTTGTCTTCTTGTACATGTGGCGCATTCCGATTCCATATACCAGCTTCCGATTTTTTTGTTTTGGTAACGACTTGGTGAATAGATCGGCATAATTCTCACAGGATTATATCTTCTGGATATCAATCTCGTTGTTTTTATGGAGGTGGTGAGAATAAAATAAGTTCGGCGAAATGTGCTTCGTTCTATCACCCTTGATGAAGCCTTCTTTCATCTGTGTGATGCACGCTGAGTTGTATTCACAAATTGTCGTTGGCACACTGGTTATGGAAGCTAGACCGCAAGAGCTTCTGATGTGCTGAATTAATGACTGCAACCACACACATTCCCTACTTGTTTCGTGGAGAGAAATTATTTCTGAGTGATTTGAAGAAGTAGCTGGCATGCTATGCTTACAAGAACGCCATGAAATTGTAGTACTACCGATGGTACAAACGTACCCTGTCTGAGAGATTACTTTATGCGGGTCTGATAGATATCCAGCATCCGTATACCCTGTTATCTGTGGACATTCTAAAGAATCTTTCGAGTAGAACAAACCCATGTCTGTAGTACCACGAAGGCACCCCTGTCCAATGTCGTTTCGTTGGAGCAGAACTATACCTGGCTAGTAATTTTTTTGCAAAAGAAATGTCGGGTCTGGTACATTGAGTTAAATATAACAAACCCCAATTGTACTTAAGTATGGTACTTCTAGACCAACCAGTGCTTCGTCTTCTTCTTTAGGACGAAATGGATCTCTATTGGGATCAAGAGATCTTACAACCATTGGGGTGCTAAGCGGATATGCTTTGTCCATCTTAAAACGCTTTAAGATTTTCTCTGTGTAAGTGGATTGATGAACAAGAATTCCGTTTTCATAATGCTCCAGTTGTAGGCCAAGACAAAACTTTGTTTTACCGAGATCTTTCATCTCGAACTCATTCTTTAAGCATTCAATTGCTTTAGAAAGTTCTTCAGGAGTTCCAATCAAATTAATGTCATCTACATATACAACTATTATTGCAATTCCAGATTCTGTCTTTTTAATAAACACACAAGGGCAAATAGGATCGTTTACATATCCCTCTTTTATTAAGTATTCACTGAGGCGATTATACCACATTCGCCCGAATTGTTTCAATCCCTATAGAGCTCTGTTTAATTTTAGTGAATACATATGACGTGGTTTCCCTTCAGGTAATTTGAATCCTTCTGGAAGTTTCATATAAATGTTTGTATCTAGCTTGCTATATAGATATGCCGTAACCACGTCCATTAAGTGCATGTCAAACCTTTCAGAGACAACCAGACTAATTAAATATCGAAAGGTAATTGTATCCATAACACGGGAGTATGTCTCTTCATAGTCAATCCCAGGTTTCTGCAGGAAACCTTTTGCCACTAGTCATGCTTAATAGCGAAGGACTTCATTTCTCTCATTATGCTTTCTTACAAACACCCATTTGTAATCCACGTGATTTACTTTTTCTGGTGTCTGCATTGGGGGCCCAAAAACATTGCGTTTAGCGAGAGATTCCAATTCAGCTTGGATTGCCACTTTTCATTTAGGCCAATCGTTTCTTTGTCGACATTCCTCTATAGAGCGTGGTTCAGTACCATCATTATCGGTGGCAATTTCAGTAGCTACTGAGAATGAAAATATGTCGTCGACAATAACTTTGTTACGATCCCACACTTCTCTGTCGTATGCATAATTTATGAAAATTTCCTCATTCACAGGTACCTGTGTCTCAGTCGAGACTTTATCCTCTTCAGGAGGTTCATCAACAACAATGATGTTGAGTTGAACACGTTCAGAATCACTGAAGTACTTGGAGTGACGAATTATTCAAGGAATGTTGAAGAACAAAGGAAATCAAGCATGTTGGTGCGAAGCTACAAAGTTTATTTATTTTGTAATCCATATGTATTGATAGTTTTGTCATTAAAATTGACAAAGGGGGAGATTATTAGAGCACTGCTCGGTCGAACTCGCAACCGTTGCTATCTCAAGCTTGTTTGTCAAGTTTAGGTGATCATAACTATAAGTTTTGATTTCTAGTCTACTTATAGCTATGTCTCGGATTAGGATAGAATGTGTAGTTGAGCTTTAGAATTCACGACGTTCATCGATTGAAGATGAAGATCTACTGAGGAGAGCTTGGAGGAACTTCATCAACAAAAGGTATGTGGAGACTAAAAATTATCTATCATATTCTATCTCCTAATGAGACTAAGTCGTATAGCTATATAGACTTTTACATTATAAATATTTGATATTTCGAGCTAAGTGTAACTCGTTTATATCTTTCTCGAAATATGTGTTGGAAAGCCTTTAGCTTTAACTACATTCATCATTATTCTTGACGAGTTTAGTTGGAAAACAATTTATTTGTTGGAAACTAAATAATGAGTCAAAAGATGATCATGTGAAAATTGCCTTGAAACATCTTACATGATTTGTGTGAGACATTCATTTGATGTAGACTCTGAATGTTTCGTATTGATCATTCGATCATTTTAAAATTACTTATAAGCTAATAGTTTGTGTGTGACAGCTATTATCGTCTTCTAAGGATGTTTCAATGATTGAAATGGGAGTTTAGAACAAATACCCATTGTCTGGATATAACACAGTATGCATACCAGTATGCAAACTGTTGTAGTATGATTCGGGTCCAGGAACCAAGTTTGCATACCAGTATGCGAACGGTTTTAACTGTCAAAGTCCGGGAACCAAGTTTGCATACCAGTATGCGAATGTTTCACCTGAGTTAGGTCCGGTACGACAGTAATAATACTCGTTTGCGAACTGTCGGACGTGATCAAAGTCCGGAACTCAAGTTTGCGTACCTATTTGCAAACTGAGTTGGTTTAAGTTCTAAAATCGGTTAAGTATGATTTCACACTCATTAAAAAATACATTTATATATTATGGAATGCAATCTTTGCAAACCGTGTCTAAAATGTTCATGAACTGATTCTTTTGAATCAATCCGATTTTGTTTCAATTGTTTCTTGTATACTTCTACGAGAATATAAACAATTAAACAACTCTATGAGTAACACAATTAGATTCATTTTATTATCATTTGATCTAGAAGTGTTAGATGAATGTGGTTAAGACAAAAGTGTTCATATGGCTAACTTCGGTTAACTATTATTGAGCCAACTCAATATACACTTTTAGGTACCGTTACCCATATCTAAATGAAGGTATATTTAATTTGTGTGTAACAAGCTAAGACCATCTAATGGTGGAGAGATATTGCTTTGGTTTTAAGCAAACTTAGCTTGAATCTTAAATCAGGTTTTCATTTAACGGTGAATATTGATTGTTTTATCTTAAAGCTATCATACCCTGATTTGAAGACTATATAAGCGAGAACTCTATCTACTGGAAAACCTAATCCCCACACATTCTGTGTGATACTAGTTGCGTACTAGAGTAATTTCTCCTTTAACCTAGGTTTTTCCTAAAACCATTATAGGTTAACGACTTAAAGACTTCATTGGGATTCTGAAGCAAGACCCAACTATTTTCTCTATAGTTGCGTGTTCTGATCTTACTTGTTCTATCGTATTGAGTATTATCTTCTCTAAGATTTTCTCGAGATTTATCTCCGATAGGTAAGATATAAAAAGTAATCACAAATCTCTTCGTCTCATTCTTTGTGATTCCAGAATAACTTGATCTACTACCATATAGTTAAGTTATTGTGAGGTGATTGATATTTCTAGGTTGTTCTTCGGGAATGTAAAACCGGATTATCAATTGGTTCCTGTTCACCTTGATTTATCAAAAGACTGAGCAAAACATCGTAGGTATTTCTGTGGGAGACAGATTTATCTATTAGAATAGACTTTTCTGTGGGAGAAAGATTTGTTTATAAAGTCTTCGATTTTGGATCGTAGCAACTCTTAGTTGTGGGTGAGATCATCTAAGGGAATCAAGTGCGTAGAGTCCTGCTGAGATTCAGAGGCGTAAGGAACGCGACTGTACCTTAATCGGTGTGAGACTTGGTTAGGGATCAATTACATTCCAGTCCGAAGTTAACTTGTAGTAGGCTAGTGTCGGTAGCGGCTTAATACAGTGTGGTGTTCAAATCTGGACTCGGTCCTGGGGGTTTTCTGCATTTGCAGTTTCCTCGTTAACAAAACTTATGGTATCTGTGTTATTTCTTTTCCGCATTATATTTGTTTATATAATTGAAATATCACAGTTTGTGCGTAGTTCAATCAATTTGTAAATCCAACCTTTGGTTGTTGATTGAAATGGATTGACACTTGAACATTGGTCTTTGGTACCGCTCAAGTTGTTTCTCATAATAATCAGGCTCACGGATTCTCCAGGTTTTATTTGCTGATTACATTGAGAAACAAACATATAACTCTTGGATATATTTCCTTGATTGAGTCTGACTGTCTAGTTGATTATCTTGGAATTATATTGGAGTTAGTCCATAAAAATTGCCGAACGAAATATTGGGTGTGGTTGTTAGACCCCCGCTTTTTCATTAGGTCACGGTGCTGAACTGATGCCTCCTAATATCCTCGTTTACAATTGGGAGAATTACAAGGATACTTGTTTCGACATTACTGGTGTCTCACCTTTCACTGGTGGTGGTATTCGCTCTTTTCAACTAGGCCATGCCATTTCCAACGCGGACTCTCGTAAGTTTAACAAATACCTGGATAAATGCAATAATCATGGTTACGGTTTCAGCGTCTTAGCTTTCTTTACCCTCGGTGAGCTTGGACACAATATGGTTGTTTTTTTTTGAAAAGATTGAAGAACTGCATCACTGGCCATGATTGTAATATTAAAATTGGCAACTATTTATTCCATAGGATAGGCCTTGTCATTCAGAAAGGCATTGGGGCCCAACTTGTTGCTAGGCTCCCAACTAACTCATTGTAAACCTTTTATTGATATTAATAATATAATAATAATTTTTTTAAGAAAAAATCAATTGTAATTCAGGATCTATCATATTTGGATCCTGAAAAGAACCACCAGATGATAGATCGCCGATCTATACAAGAAGTTATGAAAGTCTATGAAAGATAAACAAACTTGTCGCATCCCAGTCAATCAAGTGTGCACAAAGTATAATCATAAAGATCGGAATACTAATAAATAAAATCTTGTAGACTTCAATGTACCTGCAAAAACAACTTGATTCCCTTGTGATCGATCACGCACAAAATAGAGTTTGTTAACAGTAGATGATCACAAGTCCTATCTTCAGATCTTCAATCAATAAAGATTATATCCGAAAAATTGTTGGAGCTTGATCTAGTTCAAGTGACCTTATATAAGAGAATGATCACAGAACAAACAAACTAGGTGCAGTCAAGGTTCAACTTATACTGTTAGTCAATCAAATCAATAATCGAAAACGAAAATAACAATACGATCTAGTTTCCCACCGACGGTACTACTAAAAGTTTCTTGATCCCAAAGAAGTCTTTAAATAAAGCGCACATAACATATTTCACCTAATTAGATTACTTTCCACTTCGAAGGGGTATTACGAAAATACTACTAGTGGGCGTTCCTCACACTAACACCAGAATGAAGTTTGTGTGTTTCGGGATAAGTTTGTAAGAAGAACAAACTTTATTATTTATAATGACCAAGGTAGTTTGGACGCCAATGAATTTCCAAATCCGAAAATATGAAAACATATGCAATGAATACCAATTTTTGGTTTTCATAAATTCCAGCAGTTATTAAACTAATATGTCGAAATCTTTCATGGATGATAACTCAATATTATCTAGCGTACAAGTATACTATACTAACATATTATCCATAAATATGATTTAGTTACTGGGAAATTAAAGATATATAAATTCTAAATATCAAAAGAGATAATATGAAATATTTCGGTTTGGGATCTCACCTTGAGTTTCAGGGAAAATACTTGAACATTAAGTAATAACAGTTTAGCACATGTTCAATATATTATGTCGACATTAATGAACTTTCCATATTAACCAAAACATTTTCTGATATCTATGCAAACCCTAAAGTAATGGAAAAATCGGAAATACAGTTTAATTGGTTAACCTAATAGGGATCAGTCTTTCTATATATCCCCAAGGTAGGAATCAGTCCTGCTATAGATCCACATGTAGAAATCGAGCCTGTTATAAATCCCTAGGACTGATCCTAGTGTAGATCCTTGTTTGAAGGATGGGTCATAGAATAGATCCTTTGATTCCTTTCAACTACGAAACAAGTTTCACAGGTCTACTTCCTTAAACTCATGTAATTAAACATAGTTTTCTAGGCGTGGAATTAATCCAAAGTTCAACACACTCAACTAGTAACGAATTACCAAACAATGTGATGTCGTATTCATGAAGTTCATAAGATACACGTTATACTTGTAATTATATATGCGAGAGTTGTATATTAAACTAGTATATACTTCCTGGACTTTTTGATCATAATATAATGATGATCAAGTCTCAAATACTAAATATATATAAATATAATTTTGTATGTTATGTTTTCAATATAAACGACTTGAAAGAAATATAGATAGGAATGGAAACAAGTCAAGTATGTATTACTAACCTCGATTATAAGGATGATGCGTACGTTGATGTCGATGCGTTTTTCAGGTTCTTCAGAGCAACACGAGTTTGTCTCAACATTTCTACCGTTCCTAGTCCAACCTAACTAAGTTGACTCTAATAATCTAATCAATCGGCTTTGAGTTTTGGAGCTATGACAACCAAACTTAACATGGCCAATGCTTGGTAGGTTCGACCGAGCAATTCTCTAACACACTCCCCCTTTGTTAATTTTAGTGACAAAACTCTTTACATATGGAGAATACAAAAATTAAAAGACAAAGATATTGCATTACATAACGGTCTTTTAACTCTTATCTTTATACACTTGATTCCAAGTTTCAACAACACAGTAACCTATAGTTATTCGAATAATAAATGCCGTTGTTGGATCATTTAAATAACAAAAAGCTTTAGTCCCCCTAAATAAATACTAGGTATATATTCAGTCCCAACACATTTGTTATTCACTTTCGTAGTATGTAGTATTACACAACATGATATGTTTCTCGCCCTTAACCAATGCTTTGCTATTTTCTGTTTCGATATATACTTTTCAGCACATATATCCTTTCTCAGTGATTATAAGTCATCTATACTTCATATATTTCTCCCCCTTTTTGTCTCAAAAATTACAAAGAAACGAATAAATACAACAATTATTTCGAAAGGATCCTCAAGTTCATAAGAACCCGACACAACCCCACTTTTGATAAGAAACACTAAAACCAAAACTACCTAAGTAATCTTTTTATCCTCTTACCAAAAAAAAATTACCCTAAGTAATCTTCCTTTATTTTAATAAGTCTAACTAAGTTAGATAACTAGTTTCTTATCAGGAACCGATTATGCATGTATAATCATACCTATTTCGACAAGCCTAGACCAAAATCAGAATTAACTTAGCTAGTTGTTAGAGCACTGCTCTGTCGAACTCGCAAGCGTTGCTATCTCAAGCTTGTTTATCAAGTTTAGTTTCCATAACTATAAGTCATGATTTCTAGTCTACTTATAGCTATGTCTCGGATTAGGATAGAATGTGTAGTTGAGCTTTAGACTTTCATGGCGTTCATCGATTGAAGACGAAGAACTACTAAGGGGAGCTTATGGAACTTCATCAACAAAAGGTATGTGGAGACTTTAACTCATCTATCACCCAGAAGTCTATTTCTATTCTATCTCCTATTTAGACAAAAGTCGTATAGCTATATAAACTTTATATTATACACATTTGATATTTCGAACTGAGTTTAACTCGCTTACATATTTCTCGAAATATGTGTTGATAAGCTTTCTCTTTAACCAAGCTCATCTTTTATTCTTGACGAAAGTCAAAAGATGATCATGTGAAAATCGCCTGGTAACATCTTACATGATTTGTGTGAGACAGTCATTTGATGTAGACTCGGAATGTTTCGTATTAATCTATTGATAACTTGAAAATTGGTTTGAAGCTAATAATTTGTGTGAAACAGCTATTCCCGTCTTCCAAGAATGTTTCAATGATTAAAATGGAGTTTAGAACAATTAACCATTGATTGGATATAACACAATATGCGTACTTGTGTGTTAACTGTTGCAAGATATTCCAAGTCCGGGAACCATAGTATGCATACCCGTATGCGTACTGGTTTGATAGTTGAAGTCCGGGAACTTAGTATGCATACCCGTATGCGTACCGGCTTAACAGTTCAAGTCCGGGATTTCAACTGAGTTTGGTTGTGTACGGTAGTATGCGCACACGTTCTCATACTTACGAACCCAGACCAAGTCCGGCTACTTAGGTATGCGTACCCATTTGCATACTTGAGTGGGTTAAGTTCTAAAATCGGTTTGTTCATGAACAAATACATTTATATAATAAGGAATGCAATCTTTTGCAAACCGTGGCTATAATGTTCATGAATTGGTTCGAGTGAATCAAAATCGATTTTGCTTCAACTGTGTCTGGTATACTTCTATGAGAATATAAATAATTGAACAACTCTAGAACTAGTTTAATTTGAGTCATTTGAACTAGTTGTGATTGAGATGAACAAGGTTGATATGAAAAAATTCCTATGGCTAACTTCGGTTAACTATTGTTGATCCAACTAAGGTACACGTTTAGGTACGGTTACCCATATCTAAATGAAGTCACATTTCATTTGTGTGTAACAAGCTAAGTTCGATCTAACGGTTAGAAGATATTAGCTTAAATCTTATCAGGTTTTCATCTAACGGTAAATAATGAATGCTTTGTTACCAAGGTAACATTGATTGCAAACCCTGATTTTAAGACTATATAAGGGAGAATTCTAGCAACTGGGAAACCTAATCGCCACACCTCCTGTGTGATACTAGTTGCGACTAGAGTCGATTCTCCTTTAACCTAGGTTTTTCTAAAACCATTATAAGTTAAAAATTTAAAGATTTCATTGGGATTCTGAAGCAAGACTGATAAGCACGTAAGTGTGACGCATTTTCACCCAGAACTACATTATCTAGGACTCATTTTATTTATAATAAAGTTGTTTTAAGTCTTTTCTAGGGAATAAGCTCTTGCGGCAAAATTTGCTCGAAAAGTGATGTTTTACACCCCAGGATAGAGTACTAAAGGCACCCCAGAAATGCACCAGAAGCACCCCAAAAATGTGTCGGAGGAACCCCGGAAAAATTACTATCTATGCCCAAAAATTACTATTTGCACCCCATAAGACAAGTGCTAAAGGGACACCCGTGCAGGATTAGGGGGAGGACATCTTCTTCTCAAATTCAAAAAATGAATTTTGGCGGGAAAACATTTTCATTAACAACAGATTTTTCGATCGGAAGTTGAAGGTGTTTGGGTGAGACTAAAAGGATGAAATTCGTTGGGTAGTTGTGATATGTCCTAACAAAGCTAGCATGGGTGTTTGTTTCGATCAAATTTGGCTGGATAACTTGGTTTAATCCAAACAGGGAGTTGGAGGAAAAACATGAGCTTGCACGAGTTGTGAGGAATTTAAGCGTGTACTGCACGTGCTTGGAAGACTTAATCGATATTCTGGAGCGTGAAGAAGCTATAGAAGGAAAGAAATACAGCTGCAAACACGTGGAGAAGCTAAAACAGAAAATTATTGCCGTGAGAATAAAAATAATAAAGAGAAGAATTTTTGAAGTTATGGAGGAGATTCGATGCATCTTTCGGGTATAAATAGGTTTCCTTAGTACCATACAAGGGGTGTGGAGTTTGGGGAGCTGAGGAGAGCTCAGGAGCGAGAAATCACGAGTTGCAAAAACTCGGGTTCTGCTGCTGCTGCTGCTGATGAACATCAAGAACACGAAGAACAACACCTGCTGAGACAGTCGCTGAAAACTGTCGAATATTTACGGCAGTGGGTAGCACTTTTCCAGCGACTTCGGAATAGTGACTACATCACTTTTATTATATCGTTCATTTTGTGACGCTTTTCATGCGTCACAAAATCCTGTTTTTCACTATTTTCTCCATTTTCACCATTGTAAACACTTTTTGAGCAAATAAAAAATATTTTGAGAGTGTCTATAAATATGAGGAGCTAAACCCCAACACTGGGACGACGGAGGAGGCCGAACTTCATACATGGGTAAATTTATTTTATTCTTTTTTATGACTTTTGCACTAATATTAATTGAAATATGATTTTGATTAATTAGTTATTATTTTATTAGATGGGTCATGCTTGCTTAGATGTTTGATGTCCCATGCTTATGATTTATAACTAATGTTTTTAGAATCTACCTTGGCAAGAATAAGAGTCCATGTTTACATTTCTTGAGCAAAAATTGTTGAGAATAAATAATTGAACCTTATGTTATGAAGATTGGCCGAATCCTTAGTTTCAGTACCTCTTGCACCATTTGTAATATATTATTGTATATTTTTATTAAATTTAAAAACTCGAATCTTCACAAGTCTTAGAGTTCGAATCCTATTTACCACTATTTTCTCTGTAGTTGCGTGTTCTGATCTTACTTTGTTCTATCGTATTGAGTACTATCTTCTCTAAGATTTTCTCGAGATTCAATCTCCGATAGGTAAGATAAAAAGTAGTCACAGACATCTTCGTCTCATCGTTTGTGATTCCACAATATCTTGTTTCGCTACCATACGATTAAGATTATTGTGAGGTGATTGATATTACTAGGTTATTCTTCGGGAATATAAGTCTGGTGTATCAATTGGTTCCTGTTCACCTTGATTTATCAAAAGACGGAACAAAAACTCGTAGGTATTTCTGTAGGAGACAGATTTATCTATTCAATAAAATTTTATGTGTAAGAAAGATTTGTTTATTAAGTCTTCGACTTTGGGTCGTAGCAACTCTTAGTTGTGGGTGAGATCAGCTAAGGGAATCAAGTGCGTAGAGTCCTGCTGGGATTCAGAGGCGTAAGGAACGCGATTGTACCTTAATCAGTGTGAGATTGGTTAGGGCTCAACTACATTCCAGTCCGAAGTTAACTTATAGTAGGATGGAGTTTGTAGCGGCTTAATACAGTGTGGTGTTCAAATCTGGACTAGGTCCCGGGGTGGCATTTTCGGTTTCCTCGTTAACAAAATTTTTGATGTCTGTGTTATTTCTTTTCCGCATTATATTTTTATATAATTGAAATATCACAGGTTGTGCGTAGTTCAATCAATTAGATAATCCAACCTTTGGTTGTTGATATAAATTGATTGGCACTTGAACATTGGTCTTTGGTACCGTTCATGTTGTTTCTTATAATAATCAGGATCGCGGATTTCTATCTGTTTGATTTGCTGATTACGTTGAGAAATAGAGATATAACTCTTGGATGTATTTTTCTTGATTGAGTCTGACTGTCTAGTTGATTCTTTGGAAGTATATTGGAGTTAGTCCATACAGATTGCTGAAACGAAATATTGGGTGTGGTTGTTAGACCCCCACTTTTTCACTAGTTTTTCTTATCAAGATCCAATTATAACACAAATAATTGTACCTTATTTCAATATGCCTAACTTAAAATTAGAATTAACTTCTTTCTTTTTTTTATGTAACAATACGATGCTACGCAGTTAGTTAACTAATTTAGATTCATGTAATAATATGTTGCTGCTTAACTAATTAACTAAGCTTAAAGTGCTATGTACGTAGTACTAAACGTACATACTACTAACTTTAGGAAGTAAGAGAAATGGTAGTGGAGTGAAAGAGTTCATTGCTTCTTAATTTTCGTCACATAAAAATGGAGAAAGCAACTCACTATTTATAGACATAGAAAAGAGAGTCTGTAGAAGACTCTCGAATCCTTAAGGTCTAAGTTATACCAGGTGGATCCTTATCTAGTCCGGTGAGTGGAGGTGGAGAATTAACGGGAGTTTTCCCGATTCTTCTTAGGAGGAAAAATAGTGGGCCACCCCCATAAGTCATGTTCACACAACACTCCCCCTTGGGCCACTATTTCTAAGGGCGTTGCCTCATTAAAACCTTTCCGGTAAAACCCAGTGGACAAAATACGGATGAAGGAAAAAGAGTACAACACAAATCTTAGAACGGTGTTGGACACGCATAAACTGCCTCGTTAAAACCTTGACAAGGAAAAATCCAGCGGGACAAAACCTTGACGAAGGAAAAAGAGTACAACGCATTATAGTCCAAAACTCCCCCTGATCAAAACCTCTGTTAGTTTGTCTTCTTGTACATGTGGCGCATTCCGATTCCATATACCAGCTTCCGATTTTGTTGTTGTTGGTAACGACTTGGTGAATAGATCGGCATAATTCTCAAAGGATTGTATCTTCTGGATATCAATCTCGTTGTTTTTCTGGAGGTGGTGAGAATAAAATAACTTCGGCGAAATGTTCTTCGTTCTATCACCCTTGATGTAGCCTTCTTTCATCTGTGTGATGCACGCTGAGTTGTATTCACAAATTGTCGTTGGCACACTGGTTATGGAAGCTAGACCGCAAGAGCTTCTGATGTGCTCAATTAATGACCGCAACCACACACATTCTCTACATGTTTCGTGGAGAGCAATTATTTCTGAGTGATTTGAAGAAGTAGCTGGCATGCTATGCTTATAAGAACGCCATGAAATTGTAGTACTACCGATGGTAAAAACGTACCCTGTCTGAGAGATTACTTTATGCGGGTCTGATAGATATCCAGTATCCGTATACCCTGTTATCTGCGGACATTCTAAAGAATCTTTCGAGTAGAACAAACCCATGCCAGTAGTACCACGAAGGTAACGAAAAATTTGTTTTACCCCTGTCCAATGTCGTTTCTTTGGAGCAGAACTATACCTGGCTAGTAAATTTTTTGCAAAAGAAATGTCGGTCTGGTACATTGAGTTAAATATAACAAACCCCAATTGCACTTAAGTATGGTACTTCTAGACCAACCAGTGCTTCGTCTTCTTCTTTAGGACGAAATGGATCTCTATTGGGATCAAGAGATCTTACAACCATTGGGGTGCTAAGCGGATATGCTTTGTCCATCTTAAAACGCTTTAAGATTTTCTCTGTGTAAGTGGATTGATGAACAAGAATTCCATTTTCATAATGCTCCAGTTGTAGGCCAAGACAAAACTTTGTTTTACCGAGATCTTTCATCTCGAACTCATTCTTTAAGCATTCAATTGCTTTAGAAAGTTCTTCAGGAGTTCCAATCAAATTAATGTCATCTACATATACAACTATTATTGCAATTCCAGATTCTGTCTTTTTAATAAACACACAAGGGAAAATAGGATCGTTTATATATCCCTCTTTTATTCGGTATTCACTGAGGCGATTATACCACATTCGCCCGGATTGTTTCAATCCATATAGAGCTCTGTTTAATTTTAGTGAATACATATGACGTGGTTTCCCTTCAGGTAATTTGAATCCTTCTGGAAGTTTCATATAAATGTTTGTATCTAGCTTGCCATATAGATACGCCGTAACCACGTCCATTAGGTGCATGTCAAACCTTTCAGAGATAACCAGACTAATTAAATATCGAAAGTATTTGCATCCATAACACGGGAGTATGTCTCTTCATAGTCAATCCCAGGTTTCTGCAGGAAACCTTTTGCCACTAGTCATGCTTTATAGCGAAGGACTTTATTTATCTCATTACGCTTTCTTACAAACACCCATTTGTAATCCACATGATTCACTTTTTCTGGTGTCTGCATTGGGGGCCCAAAAACATTGCGTTTAGCGAGAGATTCCAATTCAGCTTTGATTGCCACTTTCCATTTAGGCCAATCGTCTCTTTGTCGATATTCCTCTATAGAGGGTGGTTCAGTACCATCATTATCTGTGGCAATTTCAGTAGCTACTGAGAATGAAAATATGTCGTCGACAATAACTTTGTTACGATCCCACACTTCTCCGTCGTATGCATAATTTATGAAAATTTCCTCATTCACAGGTACCTGTGTCTCAGTCGAGACTTTATCCTCTTCAGAGGGTTCATCAGAGAAAGTGGGTCGTTCTTTGATATTCTCTTCCGGAGCACTATCTATAGTCTCTTCAGGAGCGCTATCTTTTATTGAGATAGATTGGCTCTTCCGTTTTCGAGGGACATAATCTTTTGAACCAACTGGTCTTCCACATTTCAAGCGTGGCTTTGATGACTCGTTTGCCGCTGAGCTCCCAATTTGTCATGTCGGTACATCAACCTGAGCTGGGGCATTTCTTGCAGGCACATAAGA
The DNA here is from genome assembly GCA_023531105.1 of Papaver atlanticum. Taxonomy (NCBI): domain Eukaryota; kingdom Viridiplantae; phylum Streptophyta; class Magnoliopsida; order Ranunculales; family Papaveraceae; genus Papaver; species Papaver atlanticum. Next base: position 1,737,869 of record JAJJMB010017633.1, on the reverse strand, counting down.
TTTTGTAATTTGACCAGTATCAGTAAATGCATCAGGCATTTGGTTTGCAATATTTTGCAGATGTATAATCTTTTGCACCTCAATTTCAGATTGATTAGTACGAGGATCAAGATGAGACAAACTTGGTGTATACTAAGATATTTCACGTCGTTCTTCTAACGGCTTACCATATCCCCCTAACAACGGGAAAAGTGTCTCATCATAATGACAATCTGCAAATCTAGCTGTAAAGACATCGCCTATTAAAGGCTCTAAATACCTTATGATAGAAGGTGAATCAAAACCAACATAAATACCAAGGAGACGTTATGGACCGAATTTAGTGCGTTGTGGTGGTGCAATAGGCACATAAACAGCACAACCAAAAACACGTAAATGCGAAATATCCGGTTGCTTCCCCAAAACAAGTTGTAAGGGGGAATATTTATGGCTAGAAGTTGGTCGAAGCCGGACTAAAGCCGCTGCATGGAAAATAGCATGTCCCCAAGCGGAAACTGGTAGTTTAGTCCTCATAAGCTTTGGTCGAGCAATTAACTGAAGATGCTTTATAAAAGACTCAGCTAATCCATTCTGAGTGTGCACATGTGCCACAGGATGCTCGACATCAATACCAACTGAAAGGAAAAAAGCATCAAAAGCCTTAGATGTAAATTCACTAGCGCCATCAAGATGGATGGACTTAATAGAAAAGTCCAGAAAATGGGCACGCAATCGAATAATCTGGGCAAGCAGTCTGGCAAATGCAACATTACGTGTTGATAATAAGCATACATGAGACCATCTAGCAGATGCGTCTATCAATACCATAAAGTATTGAAACGGTCCACAGTGTGGGTGGACAGGCCCACAAATGTCACCATGTATCCTCTGTAGGAATGTTGGTGATTCAATAATAACTTTCGTTAAAGATGGTTTTATAACCAGTTTTCCCAATGAACAAGCAACACAATTCATATCCTTGCTTAACAAAAGCTTCTGGTTTTGTAAAGGATGTCCATGAGTATTTTGTATTATTCTACTCATCATGGTAGAACCTGGGTGTCCAAGCCGGTCATTCCAAAGCTTGAATAATTCATGGTCATTAAATTTCTGGTTAATGACAGCATGAGATTTGACTGTTCGAATTCTCGTAAGGTACAACCAAGAATAGATAGCCTTAAGCTTCTCTATAACGTGCTTCTGGCACGAGACATATGAAGTAATATACAGGTACTCCATATTATGCTCATATGTTGTTTCAAGGTGGTAACCATTACGCCGAATATCTTTAAAACTCAACAGATTCCTCTTGGATCTGGTAGAATATAAGGCGTCTTCAATAATTAATTTTGTACCACCTGGTAGAATGATACACGCTCTTCCGGAGCCGTCTATCAGACTACTCGAACCTGAAATGGTATTTACATTACCCTTAAACCTCTTCAAGGTTATAAAATATTTATGGGTTCGAAAAATTGTGTTTGTTGTTCCACTGTCAACCAAACAAACATCCCATCGTCCATTTTGGATAGATTACTTCTGGAATCTATATCCTTCAATACAAATAGACGAGAAAAATTAACAAAAGTAATACCAAAATGTCCACTTATATTATACACCAAAAAATGTGGTATACATCACCAAAAAAACACACACCCAAAAAAAGAAAAACAACAAAAGCAAAAACACACAGAAAAACACAAGAAAACAAGCTGTAGGGCATATGAAGGAAACATTTAGTTTTACAGCTCATCAAAAGAAAACTGACTAGGCTCACCACCTTCAGGGTCGATGAGATAATCAGATACATCCAAGTGGGTATCACTGGTACTAGGGGCACTGGATTCTATTAAATTCGTCTATATGTCTTCGGCAGGTCGCCTCAGGGATGCCTGATAGAGCTTAACAAAATGTTCTGGTGTATGATAGGTACGCTGCCAGTGACCAGTTAAGCCAAACCGATAGAAAAAATCTTTCTGAGGAGGTTGATTAGATGAACCCTTTCCCCTTTCTTGCTTCGGTTTGTTTGGTTCTGCAATTTTCATCGGCCATTGGTACGGTTGGTAACGGGTACCTTTTCCCAGCTCATTTTTGTGGCCCCACGTTGGTTTCCTTTACCATTTCCATGTTTGCCTTTGTTACCATGATTATTTCCCCATCCGAAAGACGTTGCTACATGTGCTTCAGGCACCGCTGCGGAACCAACGGGACGAGCTTCATGGTTTCTCAATAAAAGCTCATTATTCTGCTCTGCAATCAACAAACAAGAAATTATCTCAGAATATTCCGTAAATTTTCGCTCTTGATATTGCTGTTACAGGAGCACGTTCGAGGAATGAAAGGTTGTAAATGTTTTCTCCAACATTTGTTCGTCAGTGACAGTTTCACCGCACAACTTTAGCGTTGAGGTGATTTTAAACAGAGCAGAGTTATAAGCTGCCACTGATCGAAAATCTTGCAGCCGCAAGTTCAACCAATCATTCCGAGCCTTTGGAAGTATGACCAACTTCAGGTGGTCAAACCGTTTTTTCAGACAGTTCCACAAAGTAAATGGATCTTTAACTGTCAAATATTCCTTTTTCAAATCATCCTGGAGATGATGGCGAAGGAAAATTAGAGCCGTAGCACGGTCCTGGTTGGACGCGTTGTTTCCTTCATGAATTGTATGCCCAAGGCCTTTAGCTTCCAAATGAAGCTCGGCATCAAGTGCCCAAGAAATATAATTATTTCCTGAGATATCAAGACCTGCGAATTCGAGTTTCGTTAAATTTTCCATTTAAGAAAAGTATTCAAAGAAAAAACAAATACCTATACTCCCTGTATTTTAGTTGTTAAACAATAGCAGCTTGACTGTCGAGCGTCGAGAGCGATTCGTGCTGATAATGTTTTATGTAACAATACGATGCTACACAGTTAATTAACTAATTTAGATTCATGTAATAATATGTTGCTGCTTAACAAATTAACTAAGCTTAAAGTGCTATGTACGTAGTACTAAACGTGCATACTACTAACTTTAGGAAATAAGAGAAATGATAGTGGAGTGAAAGAGTTTATTGCTTCTTAATTTTCGTTACATAAAAATGGAGAAAGCAACTCACTATTTATAGCCGGAGAAAAGAGAGTCGGTAGAAGACTCTCGAATCATTAAGGGCTAAGTTATACCAGGTGGATCCTTATCTAGTCCGGTGAGTGGAGGTGGAGAATTAACGGAAGTTTTCTTCTTAGGCGGCAAAATGGTGGGCCATCCCCACAAGTCATGTTCACACAACAGTTTTTCTTATCAGGAAAATGATTAATAAAAAATAATAATTGTTACCTCACTTTGATAAGTCAACCTAAGATCAGAATCGATCTAATTACTTATCAGGAAAGATAATATAAAAAATCCTTCGTTTTCCCCACAAAGATATGGCATTTAAGCACCGGTTCAAAATAGAACTCTCCCTCATTGTTTTGTTATTCTCTGCAAGACGAAAGAATAACAAAAAGACAACTTTTAGCAGAAAAAGGTAGAAAAATCTTAGTTATTACATGCCATAAAGTAAAAAGCTAAAACTGAAACTCATATGTACACTTAATACACAACTTATGGAACATAAATTTTAATAGTATAATCGTGACTTCACACGTGAGTTTTAATCACCGTCATCTTATGATTATTTGATAAAGCAGCCCAAAAGGTTAAATATGAAATCCGCTAAATCAAAAAGTAAAATTCATCAGAGATATGTCAATATGAGACCAAAACCTTAAAGTTAATAAAAACCGAAAGTTAATCTCATAATTGAAAGCAAAACAAAGAGATCCTAGATAGGAACAAGTGATGCAATTTCAACTATCAAAAGTATGACACAAAAACTTAAAATAAAGCTTGTCATTCGTTATTTAGTCAACAGTTGATGAATAAACTTTTCATCAACAGTTGATTAGTTTATTCATAATAAAAGACATAAAAAAAAGAAAAGTATTATCAATCTTTAGATACATCTTGATCAATACGATATTGTTGAGCAAGATTTTGCTTGATATCTTCTATGACATATCTCGGATATTCTTCACCGCTGTGAAAAGTTCGTAAACTAGTTCTTGAGGATAATACTTGACCAATACGTCTAAAGTAGTCGCATTCATCACAAGTACATTTTCCAGGACATGGAGCAATTTCGTATGCTGAGCACGAGTTTGCATCGAAAACAGACATTATTTTTTTGGGTACCTTTTAGGGTTTAAAAATAAATAATATTATTTATTTACTAAAAATAGATATTTCAGTATATCAAGATATCTCATTAAGTTAAGACTGAATCTACATGAAGACATTCCCGTGGTGATTAAGAATTTCTTCAACACAATGAGTGTTGTTTGAAGAGTTCTTCGTAGTAGTTGCTTGAAAGATATTCATAGGAAATTATGCATTTCAGTTCAACTTCTAATTTTCTTTAAGCAATTCTCGTATTCTAATGAGATATAAAACTCCTTTGAATAAGCAAGATGCTTTCACTTAAGAAGACGAATTATATGGTGACAGATTTTAGCATAACTTGCCAATCTTCCACTTTTTAAAGAGCCAAGATATTTTTCAACTTTGTTAATACAGTGATTACGTACTAACAAACTCACTATAAGTGACCCCATTAAAATTATAGATAATGCGATAACAATTTACTCATACATACGAAAAAGTTTGTTAGTTAAGATCAATGCAGTCAGTCTTCCTCTTAGATCTTCAAAAGTATCTTCCAACACCATCTTTGAGAATCCAATCACTAAACTTTTAAGATAAATGTTAGAGCACTGATCGGTCGAACTCGCAAGCGTTGCTATCTTAAGATTGTTTGTCAAGTTTAGTTTCCAAAACTATAAGTCTTAATTTCTAGTCTACTTATAGCTATGTCTCGGATTAGGATTGAATGTGTAGTTGAGATTTAGACTTCACGACGTTCATCGATTGAAGACGAGGAACTACTAAGGGGAGCTTGTGGAACTTCATCAACAAAAGGTATGTAGAGATTTGGACTCATCTATCACTCAGAAGTCTATTTCTATTTTATCTCCTATTGAGACAAAAGTCGTATATCTATATAGACTTTATATTATACACATTTGATTTTCGAGATGAGTTTAACTCGCTTACATATTTATCGAAATATGTGTTGGTAAGCTTTCGCTTTAACCAAGTTCATCTTTTATTCTTGATGAAAGTCAAAAGATGATCATGTGAAAATCGCTTGGTAACATCTTACATGATTTGTGTGAGACAATCATTTGATGTAGACTCGGAATATTTCGTATTGATCTATTGATCACTTGAAAATTTATTTGAAGCTAATAGTTTGTGTGAGACGGCTATTCCCGTCTTCTAAGAATGTTTCAATGATTAAAATGGAGTTTAGAACGATTAACTATTGATTGGATATATCACAGTCTGCGTACTTGTATGCTAACTGTTGCAAGTTATTCCAAGTCCGGGAACCATAGTATGCATACCCGTATGCGTACTGGTTTGATAGTTGAAATCCGGGAACTTAGTATGCATACCCGTATAACTCAGCAAACTGCAAAATTTCAGCAATCAGTAGAACAAAGCCTACAAGCTAGTAACAAGATAGGACAGGAAAATAGTCAGGCTATTTCCGAGTTAAAAACCCAGGTTGGTCTGATAAATTAGTCTTTGAGAGAAAAAGGTAGGTTTCCTAGTCAAACACAACCCAACCCTAGAGGAGTTCATGAAGTAGGTACAAAACCATCGAATCAATTGAATGCTATTAGAACCCTTAGGAGTGGTAGAATTGTAGACAATGAGGTAACCATGCCCGATAGTGAACATACTGTAGTTCACCCCTCAGGATCTCACCCCTTAGGACCACCCATAGCTGAGGAGACCGATAAAGTTTCTGATGATGTCAATTCGGTCCCTGAGAGGTCTGATTCTATGCCTAGATCCCCATTTCCCCAGCTATTAATACCAACAAAGAAGGAATCGAACTTTAATGACATATTGGAGGTTTTTAAGCAAGTTACCATAAACCTTCCTTTATTAGATGCAATTAGGCAAATTCCCGCTTATGCCAAGTTCCTTAAGGATATGTGTACGCGAAAGCGAAAACTTAGCGTCCATAAGAAAGCCTTTTTAGCTAGTCACGTAAGGTCAATCATTCAAAACACCACAACTCCAAAGTACAAAGACCCAGGTTCCCCTACTATTGCTTGTACAATAGGTAAATTCCGGGTAAAAAAGCTTTACTTGACTTAGGAGCCAGTGTGAACCTACTGCCGTACCATGTGTATTTACAGCTAGGACTTGGTGAAATGAAACCTACTCAGATGACACTGCAGTTAGCTGATAGGTCCATTAAAATTCCTCGAGGTGTTATCAAGGATGTTCTCATTGAGGTCGACAAGTTTATTTATCCAGTGGATTTTGTTGTGCTAGATACCCAACCTGTCCCCGACCCATAGAACCAGATACCTGTGATTTTAGGTCGCCCATTTTTAGCTACGTCTAATGCGATCATTAACTGTCGAAATGGTGTGATGAATTTATCTTTTGGTAATATGACTATGGAGATGAACATTTTCAATGTCAGTAAGCTACCTTATGAGCTAGATGACACATGTGTTGAAGAGGTGAACATGATAGAAGCCTTAGTTCAGGAGTCATTACCAAACATTTTGTCTGAAGACCCATTAGAAAGTTGTCTATCCCATTTTGGTTTAGATTTTGACGACGATAGCACTATTGAAGAAGTGAATGCTCTATTAGATTCTACCCCTGTGTTAGACACTAATAGATGGAAAGCTAGGTTCGAACAATTACCAACTTCTGAGACTACCTTAATTCCTTCTTTAGAAGAGCCTCCTAAGTTGGACCTTAAACCACTACCCGACACTCTAAAGTATGTGTTTTTAGGCCCATCTGAGACTTTACCTGTGATTGTAGCTTCCGATTTGGATAGTGATCAGGAAAGTAAGCTAGTGAATGTACTTCAAGATAATAAGGAAGCTTTAGGATGGACTATAACAGACATTAAGGGTATAAGTCCTACTGTGTGTGTGCATCAGATTCATTTAGAGGAAGACTCCAAACCTTCTAATGAGATGCAACATCGACTGAACCCTAACATGAAAGAGGTAGTTCGAAAAGAAATGCTTAAGTTGTTAGATGCGGGTATTATCTACCCAATTTCGGACAGTAAGTGGGTCAGCCCCGTTCAGGTTGTCCCCAAGAAATCAGGTATCACTGTAGTCCAGAATGATAATAATGAGTTAATCCCAACCCGAGTGACCACGGGATGGCGTGTATGTATTGACTATAGGAAATTGAACAAGGTCACAAGGAAGGATCACTTTCCCCTTCCTTTTATCGACCAAATGCTAGAGCGATTAGCTGGACATAGTCATTATTGCTTCTTAGATGGCTACTCCGGATATAATCAGATCGTTATTGCCACAGAAGACCAAGAGAAAACCACTTTTACCTGTCCCTTTGGTACCTTTGCGTAAAGACGCATGCCTTTCGGGCTATGTAATGCCCCTGCGACTTTTCAACATTGTATGATGAGCATATTTTCTGATATGGTAGAACGGTTTTTAGAGGTCTTTATGGATGATTTTTCAGTGTTTGGTTCATCTTTCGATGAGTGCTTGCATCATTTGACATTAGTGTTGACTAGGTGTAAGGAAAAGAATTTAGTGCTTAATTGGGAAAAATGCCATTTTATGGTTAAATCAGGAATTGTGTTAGGGCACATCGTATCCTCTAAGGGTATAGAGGTAGACAAATCCAAAGTTGACCTTATAAAGACTTTACAGATCCCAAAAACCGTAAAAGATATTAGGTCATTCCTAGGGCATGCAGGATTTTATTGTCGATTCATTAAGGATTTTAGCTTGATTTCTAGACCTCTTTGCCATTTGCTTGCAAAAGATGTTAAGTTTGTCTTTGATGATGCGTGTTTAGAGGCTTTTGAGAAGCTTAAGAATTTACCCACTACTGCCCCCATAGTCCAGGCACCTAACTGGAACCTACCCTTTGAGATTATGTGTGATGCTTCAGATTATGCTATAGGCGTTGTGTTAGGACAGCGAGAAAACAAATTACTTCATGTGATTTACTATGCTAGCAAAACTCTGAATGATGCCCAACTGAATTATACAACTATCGAGAAGGAACTGTTAGCCATCGTGTTTGCCTTGGATAAGTTTAGATCCTATCTATTAGGTTCTAAGGTCGTAATCTATACTGATCATGCTGATTTGAAATACCTTTTGTCTAAGAAGGATGCGAAACCTAGATTGATTAGATGGATCCTCTTGTTGCAAGAATTTTCTCTAGACATTAGAGACAAAAAGGGTGCAGAAAATGTAGTAGCAGATCACTTGTCTAGGCTAGTTGTTGATCACCCTAATGATTCTCTTCCTATAAGGGATAGCTTTCTTGATGAACAATTGTTCTCTGTTTCCCAATCACCTTGGTATGCACATATAATGAATTATCTTGTTACTGGTCGAATTCCTCAACATTGGGGTAAACAAGATCGTTCTAGTTTTTTAGCCGAGGTTAAGCATTTCTTTTAGGATGATCCTTATCTGTTTAAGTATTGTCCAGACCAGATTATTAGGAGATGTATACCTGAGAGATACCTGAGAGTGACCAGTCCAGTATTATCTCCTTTTGTCATGAACATGCATGTGGGGGTCATTTTAGTGCTAAGAAGACTGCTGCTAAGATATTGCAGTGTGGATTTTACTGACCTTCGTTGTTTAAAGACTCCCATAGTCATTGTGTTTCTTGTGAGCGTTGCCAGAGTTTAGGAAACATTTCCCGTAGAAATATGATGCCTTTGAACCCTATTTTAGTGATTGAGGTCTTTGATGTGTGGGGCATTGATTTTATGGGTCCATTTCCTAATTCTTTTGGTTATCTTTACATACTTGTCGTTGTAGACTATGTGTCTAAGTGGGTTGAGGCGGTTCCGTGTAGAACAAATGACCACAGGGTCGTAGTCCAGTTTTTGAAACAAAATATACTTACACGTTTCGGTACGCCGCGAGCTATAATTAGTGATGGAGGTTCACACTTTTGTAATAGACCGTTTGCTCTTTTAATGAAACAATATGGTATTACCCATAAAGTAGCTACCCCATATCACCCACATACTAGTGGTCAGGTAGAGTTCTCCAATAGGGAAATTAAGCGTATTCTAGAGAAAACAGTTAATCCTAATAGGAAAGACTGGTCGTCGAGGCTTACTGATGCCTTATGGGCTTACCGTACTGCGTTTAAGACACTCATTGGAATGTCACCCTATCGTTTAGTTTTTGGCAACGCATGTCACCTGCCTGTTGAGTTAGAGCATAGAGCCTACTGGGCTATTAAGCAGCTAAACTTTTCACTTGACAAGGTAGGAGCTCACAGAAAGCTCCAACTCAATGAGTTGGACGAGATTCGTAGAGATGCATACGATAGTGCTAAGGAGTATAAGAACAAAATGAAACTTGTGCATGATAAGAATATTTTACGAAAGTCATTTTCTCCAGGTCAAAAAGTTATTCTGTATGACACTCGTTTGCATCTATTTCCCGGGAAGTTGCGCTCTCGGTGGACCGGTCCTTTTGTGGTCCGTACTGTTTTTCCTCATGGCGCTATTGAGATTGAGACACCAGACGGTAGTAGTTATTCAAAGGTTAACGGTCAGAGATTGAAGCCCTTTTTAGAGCCCTTTCCTACAGGTGATGTTGAGGAGGTCCCTCTGAAGGACCCTGTTTACCTTGATTGACCATCGAGGTGGTTTGTATGTTGTATATTATTTTTGTAGGTTTTTGATTCCACTTCACCCAGGTACTATCTTTCCGACTTCTCTCTTTACTGATTCCTCATGTTATTTATACTTTTGGTACTGTTCTTTAATTAGAAACATTGAGGACAATGTTAGATTTAAGTTTGGGGGTGGGGTAGAAACTTTTTGTTACCTTTTTGTTGCAATAAATAAACTCCAGAGCCTAGAAATTTATGCCTATTAAGGATAGCACTAACCAATCTAAGTGGATGGAAGCATCTTGATTGTAGGAGTTGAGGAACCAATCTGAGTAGATGGAAACATCTAAAGAGTCTATTCATAAAAGCATAGAGCTCAGGTGTTAGAAATAACATGATAGTTTCACCGTATCTCGGAATCATCTTATTACTTGTGTTTTTGTTTTTGCAAATTTTTATGTTGATGTCTGCTGGGTTGAAATAGAGTGATTGTGTTACTAAAAAAAAAAAAAACAAAAAAAAAAAAAAGACCAGACCAATCGGAATAAATATTAACACTTGGATAGCAATATGTGCGTGTTCTCCCTGTCTCCATCACCTAAACAAGCGTGGAACGCAGGATCCACGGGAATTACCATGTAATCTGCTGACAAGAAGCATGCGATTGGATCCAAAAGATCTAATCATGTCGTTCAAAATAAAATAAAAATAAAAATAAAAATAAAAATAATAATAATAAATAAATAAAGGTTTATTATAAAGTCGACCACTGGTTCCCTTGTATATGCCAGCTGAGTTGATGTAGATTTAGGATTATCGACCACTGGTTCCCTTGTATATGCCAGTTGTGTTAATATTAGTCCAGACCAGTATCTCAAACCACTAGGTCATAGGTTCATCTTGGCATTGAAGTCCATTTGCAACCATCTATTTCTATATCCATCTTCTTAATCTATTCATGTGATTTATTTGATTCCGGATATTGATGTCCATAGTGCGACTATCTGAGTAGAGCTCTGTCACTTATATATGAATTTTAGTATGCTTGAGTGCAAACTCGTGTACAACAAATGGAATTTCGCATCAGGGTACTCCCTTCCGTAATCAATAAGTATGCCAACAAAGGAGGTTCTTTAGTGCATTCCAAGGTTCTGCGTAGATAGATAGGGTCTGGAGTAAACGTTTTGTGGGTATACCTCTTGTAAACCCTCCCGAGACTATAACTCGGCCACTAGGGCCACCTAGGGGTTCAAAGGCTTGTTGCACACGCTAAGTGCAATCGCGACGCCTGCGACAGTGAGTTAGGATTTTATTTTTGCTCGAGGACTAGCAAATAATAAGTTTGGGGGTATTTGATAGACACATTTTTGTGTCTGAATTGTGTCGATTCTATATATTGTTAGGGCTCATTTTTTGTACTTATTATGGTGTTTTATGTGTGTGTAGGTATTTTTGGCCAATAAACACTTTTGCGACAAAATTGGCTCGAAAAGTGGTTTTTGTGCTCGTGGGAAAAAATCACTAAAGATACCCCTCATTTGGATAAGAGGCACCTCAATTACTAAGGGGCACCCACTTACTATTTACACCCCAGGACACCCCAAGTGTTAATGGCACCTGACAGTTGGTTAAGGTACACCATCTTCATCATTTAAAGATTAAAAAATGGCTGGAAACTTTGGTTGTCACCTGCGAAGATTTCTGGAAGGATTAGGAAGAGATTTAGTTGGGTTTTCTCTTGGATTTGGAATTATATGGGCCTGTTTAATCTTAACAGGGTTGGTACGTTTGCTTTGATCGAGTAGAATTGGCTGGATTATTGTGTGAAGCAAAACAGGGGACGAGATATTTCCTCGGTTCTACTGTTTTATAAATGGAAGTTATGAGCTGTTTTGGAGAATATATATCCATGTAGGATTCGTACCTATCAAGGTTGGTAAGGATTGAACAAATGGTTTATTCTCATGATTCAGGGAAGGTACGTGAAAAAAAAAGGAATATTTCTACATAACATGCAATCATGAATCTCGGGATTTTGTTGTAAGAACGTGCGAAAGAAGAGAAGGAAGAACTCTTCAGGATTCGGTGATATTAACACACGGTTGAGATTAAAGAACTGAGCACCGCCTGAAATAAAAAGGGAATAATATCCGGTGAATTGGGTTGAAAGACAAAGAGATATCGGGAAGATTTTCTCGAGATTTTCTGCACCTGTTGCGTATAAAAGGGATGCTGTTGAGTCATAGGAGGTTGTCGAGAGTTTGGGGTCGATTGGGAGGCCACAGGGAGCTGCAGGAGAAGTTGCAGAGAAGGAGCTGCTGCTGCTGCTGAAGAAGAAGCTGAAGAACATAAGACGCACAGAACAGTCGCAAAGAAGTATCGTTCTTCAACATCAGACAACAATTATCGTTTATAAAAGCACTTCATTATAACGGTGACTTCTGTAACAACCATTAAGTGTTGCAGATTCACTGTATTATTATTCTCCTTCAATAAGAACACCTTTTGAGCCATGTTTCTATCTTTTGAGCATATTTTCACCATGAAGAGCTAAACCCCAACACTGGGATGACGGAGGAGGCCGAACTTCATACATGGGTAAATTTATTTTTATTCTTTTTATGACTTTTGCACTAAAATTAATTGAAATATGATTTTGATTAATTAGTTATTATTTTATTAGATGGGTCATGCTTGCTTAGATGTTTGATGTCCCATGTTTACGACTTATAACTAATGTTTTGAGAATCTACCATGGCAAAATAAGAGTCCATGTTTAAATTTCTTGAGATAAAACTGTCAAAGAATAACTAATTGAACCTTATGTTATGAAGAATGGCCAAATCCTTAGTTCCAATACCTCTCACCATTGTTTATATTCTTGTATATAATTATTTAGTATTTTAAAAACTTTAATCTCTACAAGTCCGAGAGTTTGAACTCATTTACTATAACAACATAAAATCACATCAAACACGCAACTACAGAGAAAATAGTTGGGTCTGGCTTCAGAATCCCAATGAAGTCTTTAAGTCATTAACCTATAATGGTTTTAGAAAAACCTAGGTTAAAGGAGAATCGACTCTAGTCGCAACTAGCATCACACAGGAGGTGTGGGGATTAAGTTTCCCAGTTGATAGAGTTCTCCCTTATATAGTCTTAAAACCAGGGTTTGCAATCAATGTTATCTTGGTAACAAAGCATTCAATATTCACCGTTAGATGAAAACCTGATTAGATTCAAGTTAATATCTTTCAACCGTTAGATCGAACTTAGCTTGTTACACAAATGAAATATCACTTCATTTAGATATGGTTAACCGTACCTAAACGTGTACACTTAGTTGGCTCAACAATAGTTAATTGAAGTTAGCCATACGAACACTTTCATATCAACCTTGTTCATCTCCATCATAACTAGTCCAAATGACTCAAATGAAACTAGTTCAAGAGTTGTTCAATTGTTTATATTCTCATAGAAGTATACAATACACAATTGAAGCAAAATCGATTTTGATTCACTCGAATCAATTCATGAACATTATAGCCACGGTTTGCAAAAGATTGCATTCCTTATTATATAAATGTATTTGTTCATACCTAAGTAGTCGGACTTGGTCTAGGTTCGCCAGTATGCAAACGGGTACGCATACTATCGTACACAACCAAACTCAGTTGAATTCCCGGACTTGAAATGTTAAGCCGGTACGCATACGGGTATGCAACTATCAAACCAGTACGCATACGGGTATGCATACTATGGTTCCCGGACTTGGAATAACTTGCAACAGTTAGCATACAAGTACGCATACTGTGCTATATCCAATCAATGGTTAATCGTTCTAAACTCCATTTTAATCATTGAAACATTCCTGGAAGACGGGAATAGCTGTCTCACACAAACTATTATCTTCAAAGCAATTTTCAAGTGATCAATAGATCAATACGAAACATTTCGAGTCTACATCAAATGGCTGTCTCACACAAATCATGTAAGATGTTACCAGGCAATTTTCACATGATCATCTTTTGACTTTCGTCAAGAATAAAAGATGAACTTGGTTAAAATGAAAGCTTAGCAACACATATTTCGAGAAATATGTAAGCGAGTTAAACTCAGCTTGAAATATCAAATGTGTATAATATAAAGTCTATATAGCTATACGACTTTTGTCTCAATAGGAGATAGAATAAAAATAGACTTCGGAGTGATAGATGAGTTCAAGTCTCCACATACCTTTTGTTGATGAAGTTCCACAAGATCTCCTTGGTAGTTCTTCGTCTTCAATCGATGAGCGTCGTAAAGTCTAAAGCTCAACTACACATTCTATCTTAATCCCAGACATAGCTATAAGTAGACTAGAAATCAAGACTTTTAGTTTTGGAAACTAAACTTGACAAACAAGCTTGAGATAGCAACGCTTGCGAGTTCGACCGAGCAGTGCTCTAACAACTATAGAGAAGGAATTGTAACCTTCGGAGATGGGAGTTCTTGCTATATCAACAAAAATGGAACGATCAAACTGCCTAGAGTTCATGAAATTCATGATGTTGTTTACGTTAAAGGTACGACTGTTAGTTTTTTTTATGCAGGTCAAATTTGTGAGAAAGGCCGTAAAGTTGTCTTCAGTGCTGAAAGATGTGATATTAAAGATACGTCATAAAAAGTATTTTTTGATGACATTCCTAAAAAAATAACTGTTATCTTTTCATGTTTTCATTAAACATGTTGAGTTTACTGATTCTAAGTTTTATCCATACCTAGTTTTATACCGAAATCTAAATATTAATCTCATATCATTGATCATAATCCGAGTACAACCTATCTTAAACCATTGGATCATGTAAGAAAAAAAGAACTCAAGTTACCAAATGTTCGAAGACCGTTAGGCCGAACTTTTGATTTTGAGCTATCTCCAACATAACTTTGAAAAATGGCTTGAAAAAATGATACTTATAACCCAACTTGATACCATTTGACTTTGATCTTCCAGCAATTCTCCCTGGTCTAGATTCCACCATACTCTTGTATTTTATTTAATTTTTGGAAAAGTGATGGGGTTAAGGAGACCGCAATAGTACAAAATGAAAGAAAAAGAGACAAAATGATTTATTTTCTTTAAGCTACGGTTAAATTATAACCACTATCAAGCAGGTTGTCCCAACCCGGAACCAACTAACTTATCTATAATAGATCTTACTCATGGCGTCTTCTAAAATAATGTTATTCATGTCCTTCAGGAGATCAAAGGGGTCGATTTCAACAAACTTACCAGCTGGTCGAAGACTCGCAAGCACGCCAGCAGCGCGTTCACTTCTCTATAACAGTGCAAAGCAGGGCATTTCTCAATTTGAGCTCTCAAACATTTAACAGATTCCCATACATGATGACACGTCCACGAGGGTTTGCTACCATCTTCTTTAAGATAGTTGATCGCCGTCATCGAATCATAATGCAAAGAGATATTAAAAAGCCCTTTACTAAGTGCAAGTTGTAGATCAGCCTCGATTCCTTGGGGATCATGCAAAGTAATGGAAGAAAGGGTGGATCTGCCTGTTATTGCGCCAAGAAATATGCCCAACTCATCTCGAATAATGGCTCCATAACCAACTCCGTCAGTGCACATATAACCGTCTGTAATCACTGCAACCTCTCCCACTTCACGTGGCTGCCATGTATTGTATCTAGACTAGATTCTAAAGTGACATACATAATATCATGCAAATATTTACCGTGCGAGGCTCTAGTCCATAGTAGACTACTAGTCTATGGGAAAAACCCTAGACATTTTCGCCCAATAGGCCTATGTAACACTATTTATAAACTGATAGCAAAAATCCTAGTTAATAGAATTAAGCCTCTGTTAAATAAAATAATCTTTCCTTTTCAATCTGCCTTCCTCTCTTCCAGGCAAATATCTGATAAAATGGTAGTAGCCCATGAAATAATCCATTATTTTAAAAAGAAAAAAACTAAAACTGGGGGTTTAGGCATTAAGATCGACATGTCTAAAGCCTTCGATAGAGTAGATTGGAACTTCCTTTTAAAAGCTCTTTCTTCGCTAGGATTTAGTGCAATATTCTTGAACAATGCTTTCTACGACTTCTATTGTTGTTCTACTAAATGGTTCTCCTGGTAGGCTTTTTAAACCTTCTAGAGGATTACGCCAGGAGGATCTTCTTTTTCCTTACTTATTCATTATCTGTATGGAAATCTTCTAAAGACATCTTTTTTCTTTAGAACAAAATAAAACTCTTCATGGGGTTAAAATAACACCTAAAAGTGAACCGATTTCCCACCTATTTTTTGCTGACGACTGTCTACTTTTTGTCAAAGCTGACCTAGTGGAATGCAAAAACCTTTTAAAAGCCATTGATAAGTTCAGTCAAGCCTCGGGATAACTTATCAATTTTGAGAAGTCTGGGGTATTTTTTAGCAAAAAAGTTGAACCAAAACACTAAAGGATGATGACAAAACTCTTAAAAATTAAACACATTAATCTCAAGGACCCTTATTTAGGTGCACCTTTGTTCATTGATAAGTCAAAAATTAAAACCTCGACTTCATTATAGAAAGAATGGAATCTAAGTTAAAAGCTGGAAAGGAAAAGTCCTTCCTCAATCCAATAGAATGGTGTTGATCAAAGTTGTTTTAGCAAGTGTCTCTACGTTCCAAATGGGGTGTTTCATAATTCCTAAGACTATAACTAAGAAAATAGATGCAATTCAGAGGGACTTCTGGTGGGGAAAGGATACTAACTCTGGAGGGTTTTATCTAAAAGCCTGGCCAAGTCTATGTAAACCTATTCATAAGGGAGGTTTAGGATTTAGAGATGCTCACAAGTTTAACCTCGCAATGGTAGCCAAATTGGCATGGAGACTTATAAAAGAAAAATACTCTCTTTGGGCTAAGACAATGAGAAATAGGTACTTCAAAAAAAAAAAAATCGCCACTAAAAGTAAAGCCTTCTATTAAGAGCTCTTGGATTTGGAAATGTATTTGTCAGGGATTAGATCTTATCCAGAAGTATAGCATATGGGAAATAGGAAATGGTTTAAGTGTTAACATCTGGGAAGATAATTGGTTACCAGGACTCACTACCACTTTGCTAGGATATAAAAACTCGTCTAACAATCATCTGTCCTTAGTGGCTGATCTTATCCACCCAAATACACTGTCTTGGAACACTTCTCTCATTAGAAATTCCTTCCCTGAGGCCATAACAACAAAAATACTACATCTAAATCTCTTTCTAAATTTAGATGGAAACCCAAAACAAGACCAATTAAGATGGACCCTTACTAGAACTTGAGACTACACTGTTAAATCTATGTATGATAAATTGAATGAATCAGGAACAGAAATAACTAGTCTTCTTTTACCTGACTCTTTCTGGAAATCAATTTGGAAACTAGAAATGCCTCAAAGAATTAAAGTGTTTCTTTGGAAATGTCTGCAGAATGTCATTGCGATTAATGTGAATCTTTATGGTAAAGTTGATGAAGTTAACCCTAACTGTACTATGTGTGGTGAGGATCTAGAAACTACTGAACATTTATTTTTCCATTGCCCTTATGCTAGAGAAGTTTGGGAGACAGCTTTGAATCCTCTATCTCTTCAATTAGATCCCTCTACCTCTTTGATAGACCTTTATAAAGATTGGATTCATAACCCAAGGCAAGAGATATCTCTAGAATTAGCTTTAACCAAAATGTGGATGATATGGAAAGAAAGGTGTAACAGAGTTTTTGAATCAAAAACTAGATCAACAACACAATTATCTCAGGATATCAAAAGACATCTCCTTTTTTGGACTAGAAAAGGCACTAAACAAGTAAAGCAGCGTAAGAATATAGCAACACCTAAACCTATTTGGATGGCCCCTGAGAACAACACACAAAAGATTAACATTGATGCAGCTTGGGACTCAGCTATAACCCCCTCAAGCTTTGCTTTAATTTTGCGAAATGATGCAGGAATCTTTGAAAAAGGCAGAGCAGGACCATCAATCTCACCAGACCCACAAGAACAGAAGCAGTAGGAGTGTACCAGGCAGCAGTATGGGCTAAAGAAAAGAATATCGGAAACTTCAGCATTGAAGGGGATTGTGAAAGTTTGTTCAACTACTTAAAAGGCAAGAATTCCGAGGTCTCTTGGAGAAGCAGAGCTCTCTTAAATGAAACCTCTAAAATTACTAGAGAATGTCATAACTTTTTGGGTTTTTATTTTGTGCCTAGACTAGGAAATGAAGCACCAGACACACTTGCTAAACATGCTAAAACTTCATCTTTTTTTACGAATTGGGATAATCTCCCTCCGACTTGTATCTTAAAACAACTTGTAGTAGATTAATCTAATATAAGGAGACCTCACAACTTTCTATATTAGATGGCTCTACTTCGGGTGCAATTGTGCCTCCCTTGGAGTGCTAGTTTTTCA
The DNA here is from genome assembly GCA_023531105.1 of Papaver atlanticum. Lineage (NCBI taxonomy): Eukaryota > Viridiplantae > Streptophyta > Magnoliopsida > Ranunculales > Papaveraceae > Papaver > Papaver atlanticum. Next base: position 1,719,691 of record JAJJMB010017633.1, on the reverse strand, counting down.
ATGAAATGCCTTATTCTCAAAAATAAAATAAATAAATAAAAATCTGGATCATAGTACGAGTCAAAGAGAAATGACATATTTATGCTTAGGTGGACCAATTTGGTCCGACACTGTTGGTCCACCCAGGAAGGTCGTTAAAGTTATAACCAAACCACTATTTCTTGTGCAGCTGTGATGTCAGCGTAGGGTGTAGACATAGTGAATTCATTCTAGAAATACCCAATCACTGCCTTATACCCACAAGAGTCGAGACTCGAGACTTGCCGTGCTTCATTTTCTAATGACATAACAATTTGATCAAAATAATGTAAACTTCTTTGCTATCATATCACCTCCTTCATTATCATCTAATTGCCTTAATTTGATCAAAGTTTTCAGTGTTTAGTTCTGGCCACCGGATCCTTGCTATCACTTACTTTCAAGTTTCATCACAAGGATGCTTGCAAACTTCAGGTACAACATGCTTCGTTGGTGAACTTGTGACCGTTTTTCTGTGATTTTCATCACGTAAATATAAAAAATGGTTCAAAACAGAGTCTAAGTAGCTGGGAGCTACATGTTCATAAATAGTGGTTCATAAAAGGCCCTTCATAAAATCTCAAATCTCAGATGGATTTAAAACCCTCCCCCACTTGATCATGCTAAGATAACACGCTTTCCTAGATCTTTCTGCTCACAAAAGTCACAGCTTTGTACCCAGATATAGGCATATAGCTCCCCTCCTCAGTCCTCACCAGCCACAACTCTCATGTTTTTTGGAATTTACACCTAGATAGTAAAACAGCGTTATAGATGTTATCATTTCAGTCCCCTTTAATCATCCCATTAAATCTAACATTGTACATTCCCCAAATTAAATGACTAAATCAGATGCAAGGGGTGGGCCGGGGTACCCTCTAAAACTCTGTTACTGTCAAAATGTGAGGTACAAGCTGTATCCTGCTAACCAACCAAAAATAGTTAGAAAACAAAACAAGGGTAACTGTTGTCAATGAGACAGAACCACATTTCTGAGCCTATGCGAGTGGGCAGAATCCAATATCTAAACTTGGTTCCAATTCAAATTTGGCGCACATGATCACCCTCCTCCTCTGTAGTTGCATTCGCTTTACAGTCACGTGAACGTTCCAAATGATGCCCACTCGGCAGATAGCCGTACGCCTCCGTACACAGCGACCATGGGTCCAACCATGACTCGAGAAAAAGGCAAACAAAATTTGTGCAACATACAAACATCTTGGGGAACGCCACAACAATCAAAACATGCTCGGTCCCATTATTCCATGTGAGTACACAGACATCTAGTGTGCTGTGCATCCCCATTCCACAGTATTCCAGCGGCCTATTAAGAGATAAATGCGTTATTAATAATGCCATTATACCTCAAAAGTGAATAGCAAAATCTCTTTGCCCAAAATGTAAACGGAAAATGGTTCATTTGTCCAAATATTTTTAAAATATGGTTTTAATGGACGAGTAAAAATTAGTATGGGTGAAATGGACAACAAAAAAATAGCAAGAATGAAACTGGATTCATCCTTGCTTAAACTTAAAAAATAGCGAGTATGAAACTGGATGCATCCTGATGTAAATTATAAATAAGAAAAGTATTTGAAAATGGGTAGGATGAAACTGTTTACATCCTGACTATTTTTAAATTCCCGTCCATTTAAACAATATCAAATTTTATATATCTTTTTCACCCAGAAATTATCGTTATTGGGTTAATTGACAAATTTTGTGAAATGTAAATTTATTTTATTCCTTCCCCGACTTTCTTTTACATGACAATTCCCTAATCGCCACTCTATTTCTAGCAGTAAATTAGTCTAAAGTTCCTTACTAAAATTTTGCACAGACACTACTCCTGTAACATGTTAACAGAAACTACTGTCAAAATGCCATTTTAACATGAGGAAAATTTGGTAATTTCTGATTCATTCTAACTCATCACCATTTCTTCAATGCACTCCGGCACTGATACCAAAAGTTAATAACTGAGGATATCTTCTCCGAAGATGAGAATATTAATCGCATTGAATTCATTTAAATATAACGAACTCGATTAAAATATTACGAATAACCGTCGTTCCCGCGTATACAATTATTCAAATAAATACAAACATGCTACAACATATAATCAGATGCCTAACTCAAATACCATTCTTACCTTGAATGTGCTGAGCAATTAAACATTTAAACCAAAAACCTTCGCATTATAATTTATCCCATAACAAAATGTCATTCAATGACAAATTGAAAGCCTCAGCAGCGAGAGTGACACAGTTTCGTTTCCTTCCCCCACGTTTGAACGTTTAGGTGAAGGAATCATAAAGATGATATATTTGCGGACCCACATTACACTTGTAATATTACTGTCATCAACTGTAGTCAGACACTCAGACTAGGACTTCCCAGAGAAGTAGCCTGATTTCTAGAGGAATGGAGGAGAGAGATAGAGACAACGAAACAAGGGTTTTTGGTTTGTTACCTTACTTGGAGCAGGGGTTTTATAGCAAATCTGGGTTTTCATCAGAATCAAATCTGGATTTATTTTCCGTTTTACAAAACGACTCAGATGTGTGAGATTCTTATTCTTCTCATTCATCATGTATTTCCCTGAACCCTGAACCTATCATACCCCCAAATCCATTTCTCTGCTTAAATTAAAAAAAATAGAGACCTAAAGAAAGAGTTTTTTATTCTATTTTGTTTACTCAACACCCTCACTGTTTATTTCTTTATTGCATTCTCTGTGCTTATTCACACATACCCCCTTTCAATGGCGGCAACTACAATCGATGAATACGATGGTGATACAAAGAAGAAGAAACGGAAGAGAAGCGATTTTCAATCAACTCAGAGGAAATTCCTCATCGGTGCTAAAGTTGAGGTAAATGTTGATTGATTCATTGATTTTCTAGGGCATAGGACTTTTAATTTTGTCTCTGTCTTTTTTTTTTTTTTTTTTGATTTGAGATTTTGGGGATTTTTTTGTAGGTTAGGAGTGTTGAGGAGGGATTTAGTGGTTCATGGCATTGTGGTAGAGTAATTGCATGTGGTGATCAATACCGTGAAGTGGAATATGATAATTTACTGGTAGATGAAGGAACTGAAAATCTTAAGGAGACTGTTACTGTTTCTCCAATACTTGATGGAATTGAACTGGGAAATGAGGTTGAGGTGATGAATTCTTTTAATTATCGTGGTTTAATTAGGCCGATTCCTGACAAAATTACAGTTAGCAGATTTAGTTTAAATTATGGACTGTGTGTTGATGCATTGGTCGATGATGTATGGTGGGAAGGTGTAATTTTCGATTACGAAGATGGCAAGTCGGAGAGATTAGTGTTCTTTCCTGATTTAGGTGATGTACAAATGATGAAAATTGATGAGTTGAGGGTGACTCAAGATTGGGATGAAATTGGAGATATTTGGAATGTTAGAGGGAATTGGAAGTTTCTTGAATTGATTGAGGAGTATGAAGTTGATATGCCGACCGTTGTTTCGGTTAGACAGATTTGGTATGATTTGAGACAGTTGGAGAGGTTTAGGAATAAGATTAAGGAGTGGACTTGTGGTGAGAAGTCGGTGTGGGTTGATTTGGTGCGGGAGTGTATTTTGAAGAGTTTGCATACAACTGCTGAGTACATTGTTGATGTACTTCTTGGGAATTCGATTGGTGATGAGCCAATTGAGGAGCAGCTGGAAAGTAGAATGAAGGATACTGAAATGTCTTATTTACCAGAAGATGATGAGGGTGTTTCGGAAGACTTGAAAGAAGAAAATCCTTTAGCAGTATCTTTATATGATGAATCTGTTGAAAATTTGAGCGAGGAAGATGAAGAATACCGTCCATTTTCGACCAAGAGGAAAAGACGAAAAATCAGTCTCTCAGCTCATGTGGTTTCAGATGATCTAGTAAAGGAGTCGGAACCAGTTGGACGAGAAAAGTGGGTACCTGTAGGCCGAGATTTCGTTCCTGAAGCTAAATGCTGCCCTGAAGCATTACAGACCTATTTAAAAAGTCAAAAGTACGATGCTAGCACACGTGATTCAGTGTTGGAATCTAGAATGCATCTGTCTTATCTAGGTTGGAAGATTGAGCAGAAAAGACATACAACAAGCGGTAACCTCATATTTCGTTACAGACCACCTAAGGGAGCGCCGTTGTATTCTCTCCGTCTCGCATGCCATGCCGTGATTAGCCCCAATACCCGTCCGGTTCCTGCATCGAAGATCTGTAGAAAAGGTCAAGGCCGTGCTTCTCCTCCTTATGTGAATGCTTCTTCGTTTGTGGATTCTGAATCACTTTATTCAGACCCTCCTGAAAGTCATGGAACACCTATCAATCATAGCAAATTGGATCTTCTACCTGAATCTTGGCCTCAACCTTTGAGAAGTTATGTGATTGCGTGCAGGAAAGACGGGAATTCGAAAAAAGCTAAGGAGTTACGTGAAATAGCAAGGAAGTACCTCTTCGCTCTTGGTTGGACCACCAAATTTGTATGTAAGAAGAATCGTAAAGACCTTCATTATGTTTCTCCAAGAAAGAAGTCATACCAATCTCTTTTGACTGCTTGCATAGGGCATTGTAAAGAAGAATTTTCTTACTGTAAGGAAATAGCTGAGTCTTTGGGCTCATCTAGTCACGATAAGTTCTCTTCTAATATCCCCCTTGAGGCTTTAGGAAATACATTGCCCCAAAATGGGCTACTTGCGAAGGGTTTTGCTGAGTCATCTAGCTCATCACAAACGAAAGGAAACCTCGAAGCTGGTAATATACAAGAAAAAGGATCCAGTGAGCAGCTGAAGAGGCAAAGAAACAGTGCGTCCCTTCACAGTAGCAGCAATCGTAAAATGAAGAAAATGAAGGCATCTCGACTTCAATTGGACAGTGAGTGTAAAGCCCACGTTCCACATTCAAGCAAAAGGGCAAGACAGGATGTGATACTGAGTTCTGCGGATCGCAGCCCTCGAACTGTTCTCTCTTGGTTGATTGAAAGTAATGTGGTTCTGCCAAGAGAAAAAGTACGTTACATGAGTTTAAAAGACGATTCTATAATTGGGGAAGGAAAAATTAACCGCAAAGGAATTAAGTGCAATTGTTGCGAACAGGTTTTTGGTCTAACAAATTTTGGACGTCATGTTGGTAGTAATTATACGCGACCATCTGCCAGGATTTTTTTGCAAGATGGAAGGTCGCTATTAGACTGCCAGAAGCAACTACAGGAAAAGAATCTGAACTGCATTGCAGTTGAACCTGGTAAGAGAACTAAAGGAGATATGGCTGACGAAAAGAATGATTATATATGCTCAATTTGTCACTATGGGGGTATACTAGTGTTGTGTGATCAGTGCCCATCCTCATTTCATTTGAATTGTCTTGGAATAAAGGTACGTTTATTATCTAATTTGTTTCAAAAAATAATTTGACGTATTGGACTACTAGTAATGACTATTTTGAGTTTGTAGACTGAATTAAACAAGAACTCGTTATTCCGTTTAGGATTTGCCGGACGGAAAATGGTTCTGCCCGTCATGTCAATGTGGAATATGTGGCCAAGGCGAGCTTGACAGCGCCTCGGAACAGCCTGCTGAAAAGAAAGTTCTGTGCTGTGATCAATGCCATCACGAATGTAGGTTTAAATATTTTTATGGCCAAAATCATGCGTACTTTGGCGTATCAAAATTCTTACAATATACTAATTTTATTTTACATCTTTTGTAGATCACGTGGAGTGTGTTAGAAAAAGAGGGTTGGATAAGCTGGACGTTAACCCGAAAGGCAGCTGGTTTTGCGGTATAAAGTGTGAAAAGGTACTCCACGTTTCCTCTGAAATTTTTCACAGATGTATAATTCATGGCAAGCAACATTGTTTGGCCAAAATTTTTATGAGTCGGGGTATTTGTTCCTGACACCGAAAAAACCATTCATAGTAGGTATTAATACAGAGACTTATTATTTACAGAACTAAGAATGATTTGTACCTTCAACCGAACTACTAGTATGTGAAAATGGTTTCTTACAAACTTGGGTTAACATTTTTCTATCAGAAGACTTGAGCATAAGCATAGACAATATTTCGTTCCCAATCAAATAGTTAGCTGAAGTAGCTAATCTGAAAAAAGAAAAGAAAATAGAGTTGTTTGAAGTTGTCTGTTCTGCATCAAGAATGTTCATTAAGATGTTTCATATGGCTTTGCAGTTTGCAACAATTTATGTTTAGAATATGCTCTCCTATTATGATTTTTTTCATCTGCAAAATTTTTACATCGTTATTCTTTTGATTGTGCAGTTATTTGCAAGTCTTCACGAACTTCTAGGGATGTCATTTCCAGTAGGTGTGGATAATTTATCATGGAGTATTTTGAAACCTAGAAAAGATGATTGCCACCAATTTGCTCCATCTGATAAGGAGGCTGATACGGAGATTCAGAGCAAGCTCAATGTAGCACTCTCTGTAATTCATGAGTGTTTCGAGCCCATTAAAGAACCGGATGCAAAGACAGATCTCGTCGAAGATGTTCTTTTCAACAATACGTAAGCATCCTATTTCCTTTTTATCCAGGCTAGAAAATATTAGATAAGTATTGATTGATATGAAAGGGGTGGTGAAGTGTCAGAAGGTTGACATGACCTATCTCCACTCCAGAAAGGTAACACCAGAATGCTACTTCGGATGGATTCCATCCTTCCTTTTCCCCTTAACTGAGTAGCTATTCATGCTAGAATATTGTGTTGTAATTAGATCTTTACTGCAGTATCTCTGCTTATATGATACTGGTTTATCACAATCTTTCAGATCAAAGCTGAACCGATTGAACTTTTGGGGATTTTACACTGTGCTCTTAGAGCGAGAGGATGAGCTCATCTCAGTTGCGACAGTTAGGTAAGCAATCTGTATCACATTCACTAATGCATTAACTGTTCTAGTCCACCATCTAATTCGTTAAGCTCATCAATCTTTTTCAGGGTACATAACGAAAAGGTTGCAGAAGTGCCACTTGTTGGTACGCGTTCCCAATATCGTAGGCAAGGGATGTGCCGCATTCTATTTGATGTTCTCGAACAGGTAATTTCCGTTAATCTTTTATTAGATAAAAAAGAACAGCTGTTATTTTAACCTCTTATAAATGTTTAAGTGAGATTCAGTGCCTACCGGCATATCAGTGTTTCTAGGTTTTTTGTGGGAGTGTGTACTCTTTTGTTGTCTTTAGGGCATTTGTCTAACCACGGAATTCTTATTATCAACTGTATTTCTTATTGTTCAGTCATCTCATCCCTCTCAGTCATCTCATCCCTCTATATATTCTTGTCTGGAAATCTTTTCTTTTTAATATGATGAAAGATCTGACTCATTTTCTTTCTCTCTTTGTTTTTCAGAAGCTCAAAGAATTAGAAGTGGATAGGCTGATTTTACCTGCCGTTCCTCAAGTGTTACATACGTGGACGACTTCCTTCGGTTTCTCCAAGTTGACAAGTTCTGAGAGATTAGAACTTGTACAGTACACTTTTCTGGATTTCCAGGATACCACAATGTGCGAGAAATTCTTAAGGATGTCACCAGTAGCGAAACCAACGCCGGAGCCAACAGGTGTGTGATCTTTTTACCCTTTCAGCAATAACTAAATTATTACATCTGAACTCAAATTTATTTGTATTATGCTATATATCAAATTTCTCAGGGAGTCGACCAGAACTTATTCTTAGGTTCAAACTAAAGAAAGAGAATATTGATACAGATAGGAACCCTATCATTCCGGCAGTAATTCAAGCAGAACAGGTCGAACGGAGTCAAGATGCAGAGCAACAGCAAGTAGAGTAAGCATTCGTTCTCATTCCCTCTATTCCCTTTCTTAAAACCTGAATTTGTAACTATCCAAGCTAGATAAATACGTGACTTCCTTGGGAAGAAATGAATCCATCCAATCACATCATCTTATCAAGCACACGTGGGGGATGTGAGAATACCTTTTTTACTTGTTACCTGCCATTCTCCGTAAATCGGTTAAAGAAAAATATAACAGAAAATTGTAGAACATGAAAAATGTAAAACACGAAACACATAACAGTGTGTTTATGATTTATTATTAGCCAGATAAATGGACTGGGAATACAACACAAGTAAAATAATTTATTTTAGCAAGGTACGACGAACTTGATAAATCACATGTTATGGTGCTGGCCCAAAATTGGTCACCTGGTCACCTTGACCACTACAAATTAATGAGAACATGGGAAAGGGAAGGTTGTTGTTTAGGTATACAAAATCTTGTTCATGGGGAAATCATCTGATGAGTTACCTGAAAGTTTTATCAGATGTAGCGAATTTGGATTTAGAATCTTGAATGTTCACATATAATTTTGAATTCGGTTACTCTGGTAGGTACAGCTTCCCGTACATTTTTCCTGATCCAGTTATAAGTCTTTTGTTCAGTCTAGCTAATGTGGTATCCACCTAACCAGTTCTTCTTTTGTCAGACTTGGCGTCAAAGATGTCTCCGACTCAGTTGTGACAGCTCCTCCACTGGATCTGGTATGCTTTCCCTCTCTAATGGACAAAAACTCGTTAACAGGTTTATCCATATCATCTTTATTTGTTACCACTTGCCAGTGTTGCTTATCTCGTGCTTACACTCGCAGACGACAACACTGCAACATGAGGCTGAGCAAAGTAGGCATAACAGCGAGCCATGTATCCTTCAGAAATGCTCATCGGTAGGTTTTTATGAGAAACAGCAGGATTTTCAATGCTCGACAATACCAGATGAGAAGTCTGCGTTAGTAGTTTACAATGAAAACCAGCAGAAAAAGTGGGGTCCCTGTTGCAAGTTCTACACGCGAAAGAACATATTAAGTCCTTGTTAGAGCTGACATAGCATCCCATGCCCACAGGCCTTAACACTGACGTGACCGACTGATCTAGTAGGATGTAGAGTTCATATAATAGTTATGAAGGAAGATTTTTTGGTGTTCTTTTGTATGAAGCTGGCAATGAAAAGTTCTAATTTAACATAACTTTGAAGTCTGACGGGGGTGGTGTAAAATCTCAGTTTTGATGTATAGAAGAAAGTGGAGATATGTTTTTTGTATAGAATGAAACTTGGTTTTTGGATCAAAGTTTCTTCTTGTAAAGGGGGGTTAAAATGGTTGTAAAAAGACTTTTATGTTCAAAGAAAAAAGGAAGGTTTGAAAGGAAATGAAATTGATAGATTCTGTGCAATTTTATTTTTTTTGTATCTTCTGTTAATTTACGGACCGTGCTTGGCTCCATGAGTTTAGGACCAAAAGTTTTTAAAGAGCAGTCAATTCCATTTCAAAACTGGAAGTACCCTCATTATCACGGCTTTAGTCATCTTTCCCCTAAAAATAAGATCAATAAGAGCGAAGGTCAAGGAAATTCAATATTCCATGGAAAGGGGCGGCCACCATCCGAATCTTTAAAAAGGAGCAACGGTCACCGTCCGAATACTTAAGAGTAGGACTCGGTTTGAGTCAGTGAGTTAACTCCTCCCCTTTATCTCTAACCTACCCTCCCCTGTATCTCGTTTTTATACTCACCAGTCACCACTTCTAAAAACAGCGGCTCTAGTTCTTCAACTCTCTTTCTCGTCCTAATTCTTCCTAATCCAAAATCATCGCATGCTATCACCATTAAGATCATCGTCTTCTAATGAAATCATGTAGTGATTGTTTCTGTTTCTTATTTAGTTATTTTTTGCTTCCTTGATTTTGAATCAGTTTGCATCAGCTTCTCGGTGATTTTAAGTGGGTTTGAAGACGATTTCGCTTAGAGATTCATGATGGTTTTTTACGGTTTTAACTATGGTTTGAACTAGAACCACATGAAAACCCTAAAAATCCATTGTAGAAAACCCTTAATTGAAAGATAAAAAGCTAAAAGTTTTGGGGGTTTTAATGTGTATCAATTTCTTTTCATCTGAACTTTCTCTTAAGTAAATTCTTTTCATCTCCTTTAGGCTAATTATGATTACATCCGTATTTGGTTGCATGACATTAATAATTTGATTTGCTCCAATGATTATTGCATGACAATAATAATTTGATTTGCTCCCGTGATTTTGATGAATATCAGTATAGGATTCATTCAGATGCTATTAGTTATAGATGCTATTAATTTGATTCGTATTCTTGAACTCTATATGTGCTTGAGAGGAAAACAATGTTCAATTGATATTTTTCTCAATCATAAGTTTGTGAACCTAGTCTTTAAAAGAATTGCTAGAACCAAACATACTTGATTTCCAAATTTGATTGCTTCTGCATACTATATCTAGCATCTAATATCAATTACAATATGAATATACATCACAATTGGTAATTCTTCTTGTATTTTCTTGTTTCGGCAGGCTTACGGGAGCCTGATCATCCGAGCTTGGTCGACTCTCTTACTTTGGAATAATGTAAGTGTAAACCAACAATGCACCCAGCAAATTGTTGCATGTGTATGATGTCACATGATTCTTTTGATACTGATTGATACCTTTTCATTTCTTTTTTGTTTCGTTGTGGCATAAATTTCATGAGGAGGCAAAAAAAACTTATACAAGGAAATCGGCAACATTAAAATATTAAAGTTGTTGTCAGTTGCAAATTTTTAAATTGCGTTGACTTGCTAGTTATTGGTTAAACTCATGAGAATTCATCATTGGCTCAAAGTCCCCAAGAAGCTTGCGTACATTTTCAAATTTTTGGAGGCGAAGCTCAGATTGTATAGGTAGTTGTTATTTATATGTTTGAGTTTTGGTGATTGATAAGTTCTTTGTTGATCCATGGCTGCCTCTCCATCTACATTTGCTAGCCTATTTAATTGAGTATGAAGTTTCGACTGATGAATACCTGCGGTCTTTGCTCTGTTGTTATCAGATTGTGCTAAAGCCACAAGAGAAGGTAATTGCAAAGCCTGGTAAGTTTTGCTATGCCTTCTTTGCACCACCCCCCACCCCATATCACGTATCAAAGTCACAAATTAATTTTCATTGTCATTTAGGGAGCAGCTTTCATTCTTCTCTTTTACGTCACTATCTTGGTTATTATTATTTCGATCAGACTCTAGCTTGTTTTCACTTGTAAACTATATGATCAACTTTGTCCAGTGAGTGTCGGTCATTGCTTCGCTGATGTTTGTTTTATCCTTCGTGTTTTTTGAGTCTCAAAACTCTTTAACCTGCTTATAATCGCTGCACTATAAGTAAACTTTCCTTAGCACATAAATGAGGTACTATCTGCTATGTTTTCTCTCAACATTTTCATTGTGCCACCGCTAGACATTACCTGGTAGATTTTACATCCACGTTATCTTTCCTTTGCTAAGTAGTACATTAGGGATTTAGAACCCAATAACATAGCGGGGATTCCATTACCTATCGGTTCAAGTTATACATTTGAGATGATTTAGAATAGACTATACAAAATTTAATTTCACCGGTGTGGTTGTGCATGCTAATTTGACTTCCTTGGAAATTGCACCTTCAGTCAACCATGTCTTAAGTATCGTAGTACAAAAATATTTGATCACTTAGCATGGAATCCAGCTTTAGATTTTTGGTACACAATATGCAGCAAAAAAAAACAAACTTCACAGCCGTAATGAGCTCTTCTTATTCATCATGAAAATCAATGATTAATCCTTCTTTGTAACATAATCTATGTTGTTTTTGATCTGTTTCTTAAGGAATTCATGATTAAATTTTGTTCTTTTGGTTGTTACAGAGGCTCCTTTGCGCTGGACTCCAAAGATCCCTCTGCTATTTTCTCCAAATGATGTGAGCGTCTACTGCTCCAAATAGGATTCTATTAACATGTATGATCTTGTTTGTACTCAAATAAGGATTCCAAATTGTAGAAAACATTCAATTTGTTAACATGTCTAATTCCGTTTGTTCTCGTTGTGTTGCTCGTCTTTCAGACGGTCCTATAAAATAAATTGGGTAACTCTAATACATAGTCGTATAAATTTCAATGAGTACCTTATTTTTCATGGTACTATAATTTATGATGGGTAACTCTCTTTGAGGGTAGTATGAATTTAACTAGGTACCCAAACCAGAGTAGTTAAGCTAACTCGACCAGGGAGGGTAGGTTAGAGATAAACGGGTTTAGTTAACTCACTGAGTCAAACCGAGTCTAACTCGCACATAGTTACCCCTTTTTAAGGATTCGGATTGTGGCCGCCCTTTCCATGAAATATCGAATTTCTTTAACTCTTTAACCTTGGCTCTAAAAATAATGTATTGGGTCGGAATTGATTTATCTTTTATTTGTTTTTTTTCTTGAAACATGAGTAGTGCATTTAGTTTGGTGGATGCTGTTGTTTTGGTATAAACTGACTTTTCCTGCTTACCACCAAATAGAGGTTAGAGCACTCTGAGCCTTATCTTATCTGAAGAAGACAGCCCATTAACTTCAGTTTTCCCAATTTCCATTCAAAATGGGTAATGTTTGGTGGTACTCTAAATAATTGAAGTGATTTCAATTCTCCCATTATATGGTAGTATATCATCGTCGTCATCATCATTTCATTTTGAGTTTTTAGTTCCGACATTGCTCTATGCTTAGAAGCTACCTGATTTGTGGGACCCAACAGAGTAATAGAATCTGTATTGGATTCAGTTCACTCCCAACCCAGAGTACAAAGCTGGGGCAGTTTTTGCAAAAAGAATAGAGACAATTCGAATGGACTTTGCAATGTTCAGCATTCACTATGGTGTTGCATTATGGTAATGTGAGTGGAACGCGCATATTCCATCGATGAATTTGTGTTTTTGAAGCACTACTTTTCGGTGTCGGTTCCATTATATATATGAAACTCCACTTATCAGATGGATGTTGCCCGAATTGAAATCTTGGAGACGGAAGATCTCCTGCTGGAATACACTGTGAAAGGAATACGTTGCGTATCTCCCTTTCGGTTGCTGAGTATTGAAGCATTATACAAACACACCAAATGATTATATAATAGTGCTTCATGATTTGAACTGGCACTAGAGATATAGGGTTCATACGATTGCACTACAAGTTAGATGAATATATTCTCTACCGTCGACAGTCGACCAATATGTTACGATCACACTAAGAGATTTGGTAATGGAAGTGGATAATGGTTTGAAGATGGGAAGTGGAGATAAATGGTAATTGTGATGGTTTAGAAGAAGATAGAAGGGTTTACTGACGAACCCTAACGTCCAAGGCTTATAGAGGAGCCCTAGCCTCCGAATAACACAAGTGTTAAACCAAGTTTCTATAATTCCAATCGATATCTTTCTCATTGATTTCCATATCTTAAATAGTGATTACAAAAGATACCATAACTTGACCACGTTAAACAATAAATCCTACAAACTAGGAACTAAACCCATGACTAAAAGACTCCTAATGAATAGGGACTACTAACACATGTTTTCATAACCATCTTGAATTGGCAAGCCATTCAAACTTATTTCCTATCTACTGATGAAAACCAAACGGAAAAAAAATCAAATGCCTAACTAGAAAAAACATAGAAGTTGACTGTAACAGCTCCCTTCCCCTTGTTTAAGCCTTGTCCTCAAGGCTATGGACGGTCATCTTCCATCACATGATCTCCATCAATTTCTTCGATGACCGGAGTTATCATAAACAGTTTTTTGCATTGGTGTCCTCGTTTGAACATTTCATCACAAATGAAGCAAACCCCATGTTTCCTTCGTTCTTGTAATTCCAAAGCAGTCAATTGTTTTACAGGAGCCGAACCTTAGAGTTTTTGTTGGAGTAACAACGAACAATTGCGACTTATCACGAGCTTCAAACAAACGTGACAACCCAATTGCTTCTGACAGTGTTGTTGGTTTATTTGCCTGCACGTCGGTTCAAATTGATTCTCGCAGCCCGCTAACAAATAAACTTACTTGTCTAGGTTGTGGAAGTGAACCAGACTTTGCTAATAACTTTTCGAACTGTTTTTGATAATCTTCAACAGTTCCGGTTTGCTGCAACTTAGTAAGTGCTCCAAAGAAATCAAGAAAAATATTCGGACCATAACGAGTTTGTAGCGATGATTTGAAGTCTTCCCAAGTGACGTAAATCATCTCTTGCTTCAACATTTGATACCAGATTTGTGCATCATCACCAAGATGATAAGAAGCATAAGAAACTTTTTCACTTTCAGGAATTTCATGAAGAAAAAAGTACTGCTCAGCTCTACATAACCAACTAGTAGGATCATCTGTGCCCTTGAAGCTTGGAAAAACTAGTTTAACACCAGTTTTGAGTTTTGCAGAAGTGTTTCCATTTTGATTTGATTGTTGTCTCTCACTAGTTGACCGTTTTTCACTACCTTTTGTATTAGTTTGCATCAGAACAAACTTTCCTAGGAGATCAGTTAGAGCAGTTATTTTCTCAACGATTACCTTTTGATTTTCAGTCATAATTTTTTTTAGATCTTCTATAGATTTTTCTAAACTCTCTACTCTTGCCTCCATTTTTAGAGTTTTGCCCTGACCTGGCAGAAATATAGAAGAATGATAGGTTTTTTGGGAAGCAATGGTGGCAAGATAGATGATGAGTTTTGCGGAAGCGAAAACCGTGCTCTGGTAATACCACTTGTTACGATCACACTAAGAGATTTGGTAATGGAAGTGGATAATGGTTTGAAGATGGGAAGTGGAGATAAATGGTAATTGTGATGGTTTAGAAGAAGATAGAAGGGTTTACTGACGAACCCTAACGTCCAAGGCTTATAGAGGAGCCCTAGCCTCCGAATAACACAAGTGTTAAACCAAGTTTCTATAATTCCAATCGATATCTTTCTCATTGATTTCCATATCTTAAATAGTGATTACAAAAGATACCATAACTTGACCACGTTAAACAATAAATCCTACAAACTAGGAACTAAACCCATGACTAAAAGACTCCTAATGAATAGGGACTACTAACACATGTTTTCATAGCCATCTTGAATTGGCAAGCCATTCAAACTTATTTCCTATCTACCGATGAAAACCAAACGGAAAAAAAATCAAATGCCTAACTAGAAAAAACATAGAAGTTGACTGTAACATAATATTACCTTTGTGCAGCTGAAAAGCAAAGAATAATTTCTTTTCTTGAAATAATATAGTAGAGTTGGAGTTGGACTAAATAACGGATCAAACTTTACATGTACATGCATATAAGTTTTAATTACAAAATGACAATTCCTTTCTCACTTCCAAACAAAGAAGAAAAAATGGCTAACTTTTGATGGAAATCATAAAATTAAATTTTGCTAGCAACCAATGCATTTAGTTCAAAATAGCGTGGACCATTAGATGTATAGAAACAACAACCTAATGGAGTAATGGACCCATAGATGTTTATGAACCCTGCTGAATGGTAAGTGTACATGTTCTCTGGGCAACTGGTGCAACTAGACGGCTTATATGATTATCATGGGGTCCTGCTTAGCTAGGTTTTGCTTAAGATTTAAAAGGTCATAATGTGATTCAATAATTTTTGATATCAACTTTCATTATTGCAATGGCTAAAGCTAGAAAAAGTTCGAGTGTTTGTCAAGATAAGGATCTGTTGTGAATCATTCATTTTATATTATTTTAGTTATTTTTTTCTCATAGCAATTATAGTCTGTGTTTTCTCTCATTGACAATTTAGTAGCTAGAGAGTTGTCAATTTTTAAAACTTAATAATTCTAACGTATTTCTTTTAGTAAATAAGATCAAACTAAGTTGCAAAAACGGCAGAAAAACCAATATGAAAACTTGAAAAACGGCAGAAATCAAAATGCATTGAACGGAAAATAATTCATGTCAATCTACTCATGTTGAGTAATCCTACCACTTAATCTAATTGACTTAAAAAAATAAAAAATCCGCAGAGTTTTCATTCTTCTCTAAAGTAAATTAGTAGTAAGTATTTAGGCTGAAATGCTGTTTGACTTCCTCTTTTCCACCTCCCTGTTTACCTTCCTACAATCTCAACCAGTACCTCCCTATAAACGGAATGGTGAACCCTACCAGTACCTGAATGTGAATTTAAATCTGGATGTGTGGTTGAGATTGTAGGGAGGTAAACAGGGAGGTGGAAAAGAGGGAGTCAAATAGCATTTCCGTTTATATATACTCTTGAAATACCATTGTTGATTAAGAAAGACTATCTAGTAGAGAAATAATTTATTTTTTGTGATTAGGCATTTTATAGTCTTAGAATGCTATCAGAGAAGACTGTCCTGTAGAGTATTAATTTATTTTTCTTGATTATTATACTCTTAAATACCGGCAGTGCTGTTTGGCTCTCTCTTTTCCAAATATAGAGAGGTGGAAAAAAAAAAGCCAAATAGCAGTGCCGATATATAAATGCACGATGGGAAAAAATAAATTAAAATTCTCTAATACCAGACAGCTTTTCAAAATCAATAATAATGATGAAAATAACTATAGAAATGGACACCACCATCACATACGAATACTTTTCAACAATGCATCTTTCAATGCCAATCCAGCTATGTATCTTAACTAATTTGCTAGTGTATAATTCTTCCTCTATCGAGTTATATAGTTTTAGTGGGTGAATAGTGACTAATTGATACAAACTCCCTATCCATTGCTACATCTCCACAAAATTACAAAGAGTCAAGCAATTAAAAACCATGGAGGGGGCCAATAGAAAGTGATCATTCACTAACAACTTTATCCTTTGTTTGTAGTCTTCTATCCCTTCTCTTTGTCAAAAAATAACAACAAAACAAGATGAGTTTTTTTTCTTTCAAAAATATAAAAAATAAATACATGATAACAAGAATTAAGAATAACAAGAACGAAGAAGAGATCAAGAACCTCACTTATTGTGTTTTTTTTTTTTTATATATATAATTTGTAATGGTGTATGCACTAGACTCACACACTCGTGACTCACCACTATCAAATGTAAAACCCTTTTGCTTGCTAGCTAAAAGGGAGAGTTCATTCATATATATATTAAGTAGCTCACATGAAACCATCTTATAAGCAATCCTCCTCTTCCTTCATTCACATGCAACTCTCCCACACCAAAACAAAACATTTACATACACAACACTTCTCTTAAAAAGTTCCTTCTACAAAACTCTTTCTCAATCTCTCATTCTCTGCAAGCCTAGCTTTATCTTCCTAGTTCCCACACTTTACTTATCTCTTTCAATGGGAGTTCATGGTGTTTGTAAAGTTCTTTTGTTATTGATACTGTTTGAAATAGTATCATCAACTCAACTGCAAATAACAAAATTACACAAACAAAAACCACCAAATTCATCATCAAAATCTCATAAGGGTAATAATAAGAAGAAACCAGTTGTTCCTCCAAACCAACAAAGTTGTAATATATTTGTAGGAAGTTGGGTTCAAGATGATAGCTACCCAATTTATCAATCATCAAATTGTCCTATCATTGATCCTGAATTCAATTGTCAACAATATGGTAGACCGGACTCTGCTTATCTCAAATATAAATGGCAACCCAGTGGTTGTAATATTCCGAGGTAAAAGAAATATGCACATACATTTTTATGTTAGTCTCATTAATTTTGATTAATTAAGTTTCTTAATCCATAACTAAAGTTTGTGTTCATTTTTTTGTGTTTGAATAGGTTCAATGGGCTTGATTTCTTAACAAAAATGAAAGGAAAGTCGATTATGTTTATCGGAGATTCGTTAGGTTTGAACCAATGGCAATCTTTGGTTTGCATGATATCGGCAGCAGTACCAAAATCAAAAACTCAATTTACGAAACATGATCCTTTATCATCATTCAAATTTGTGGTAATTATTATAATTAACAGTGTACTCTTGATTGAAATATGCTATGCTGAAATAGTTACATTTTGATTAAAAAGTGTACGTAATTTCTCTACAGGAATATGGAGTTACTGTATCCTTCTACCGAACACCGTATCTAGTCGATATCGACAGTGTTAACGGAAAGCGAATTCTCCGACTTGATAGTATTTCTCAAAGCGGTAGTATTTGGAAAGATGTTGATGTTCTATCGTTTAATTCCGGGCACTGGTGGTCGCACAAAGGACAACTTCAAGGGTGCATATATACAAACACCTTAATTCTTCCTCTTAACTAATTTCATTTTGTATAAAGAGATTAAAGATGGCTTGATTATAATTAATTAATTTGATTTTTGCATGCAAATAATAAAAATAGGTGGGATAGTATGGAATTAGGAGGATCAATCTACGAAGATATGGATCGTTTGGTTGCTTTTGATAGAGGTATGAGAACATGGTCAAACTGGGTTGACACCAACATTGACACATCCAAAACTAGAGTTTACTTCCAAGGTGTTTCTCCTACGCATTACAAGTAAGTTATTACCTCATCTTTATGTTTCCTATACACGCTTATTCTTTCTTCTGCTCCATTCTGTTAAGCCTTTATGATAATTCTTCTATTCCTTACGTAATCTATATACATAGAAAAATATTCTGCACGTATCTAAACGTCGTTTAAAACAACCACAAGTTTGACGTATGAATGAAATTATCCTTGGTAACAAGTCTAGAACCTATGTGTATATATTAGTCCAACAACTAGTCCTGCCAAGATTCTTTTCATCAAAATCAGCTATTGAATATGTCAGTGATCTGTGACCTCATTTGGCCTTCCTTTTGGAGGGGTGTAGGTCCGATGCATGACCACCTTGGTTTAGCAATTTGCTTTGTAATATTAGTATCTAGAACCCGTGATTACTTTCTTCTCCTCACGGGAAGACTAACAAAAGAGTAGGGTTGTCCTCCAGTTCTAAATATTTTCTTCCAAAAATACCCCTACTCGATGGTGATATAGTTCACGAGATTTCCTTTTTTTTTATTCTCATCGTAATATCATTGTCTGCCTATGTTGATTCTAGGGGTATTTTAGTCACTAAAGTGTATCTATTGTAGTATGTGAAAATTACAGTTTATTGGTAATACTGTCGGTGACATTCATAAACGGGTAAAAAATCAAACCCGACAAGTTACTATTTTTAGGCTTTGAGAGTTATGGCTCTAGGACCGCAAACTACGAATGCTTTATAGAAACCGAACTTTATTTTCTGCATGTGATTATGTGCTGGAAATGGTCCATCATGGTCCTACTCATGACTTCCACATTCACGGCGGCTTTCCGTGGTACGGTTACGATGCTTTACCAGACCCGCTTTATTGGGTCGAGTTAACCCGGTGGATGTTTTTGTGATCTTGTTGTTGTAGTCCTAAAGAGTGGAAAGACGATTCAGGGAGGAAGAATTGTTACGGAGAAACGGGACCTTTAGGTGGAGAAACATATCCTGGTCCATACCCAGATCAGATGGGGGTAATTCAATCAGTGATCAGGGATATGAAAACACCTACTTATCTACTCGATATTACGGTTCTTTCCGAGCTACGTAAAGATGGGCACCCGTCGATATACAGCGGAAATGTGAGTCCAGATCAAAGATTGAACCCGAATCGCTCCTCGGATTGCAGTCATTGGTGCTTACCAGGGTTGCCGGATACTTGGAATCAGTTGTTCTATGCTACCATTTAAAACACAATTGTTTTTAGGCTGTTGCTGCTGCTGCTGCATTACTGATTGATATACTTGCGACCATATAGTACAGGGTGCACATTGTGCCGGCGTTTCTCATTTAATCATGGGGTATAACTTATTATATATATACAGATGTGTAATCATTCAAAACGGTACGCAACAATGCGTATTGGTAACATTTATTCGAATTTCTGCATTAACATATAATAAGAAGAAATGGTTCGCTTACAAACATAAGAATTTGCCTTGTGTCTAATTGCTGTACTCTTACAGATCGGGTTCGAATTTCTCTCAACAAAGTGTTTACTGTTTGTGTCTTTTTTTCCAGGCAAGCCTCGTATATTAATATTAATAATAATAATAATAATACAGTGGAAATTTCATTAATTAATATTCGATTATTTAATAAACTCTCTTAAATAATATTTTTAGCCGATTCTGAGTCGGGGACAACATGCCAAATTAATAATTCGTTAAAATTATAAATTTGTTTTAGGGTGTAGCCCATGGATGTGCGGCCCAATATAGTGTCTAGGGTCTTCTTCCTACTTGTATATAAAAGAATATATGGATGTAACACAGTTGATTCAGATCAATAGAAACTTTCCTCTGCCTCTTTATCTTCCCTATTATTCTACTGCAACACGTCATCAGCACGACTCTATCAACTGTGCAATTTTTTTAATCGTTCGAGAACTGTGATGGATTACTTCTTGAAGAGGTTCGAATCTTATGGTTATAATATTATGGATGCGTCACCAGGTATTTCTTTTTAACAAAAGAATTTCGTTTTCATAGTATTTTCTAGGATTCCACGAATATATGATTGTAAAACATAGAGATTTCACCGTTAGATTTTCACAAAATTTGAATATGTGTGAAACAATTATGTATTACATACTCTATAAGAATTTCAATCAAATCAGAATATGATGCAATCTCAAAAACTAGATTTTAATGAATCTGTGTACGTTCAGGAAAACCCTAATTTATAACAGCTTCGAAAAACTTAAGGTTTAGGAATTCCAACCGTTGGATTATACTGTAATTTTGTTATGTGTTACATATTGTTATCCTAGAACCACTTTAAAAATTTAATACAGATCCAACCATGAAAAATACTCAAAAGTGAGTGATATTTCCAACTGTGTCCATAGAAACATTAATTGGAACAGTCACACGGCATTATGAATATATTTTTATATGGACGTTGGATTTCCTTGAAATTTTATTATGTTTGGCGAAATATTGTGATGAATCAACTGTACAAATTTCATCATAATCTGACTATGATGCATTTGTCTGTCGATCAGAATAGTTGAAAGAAGAAATTTTCAATTTTTAGGGTTAACGATATGTTTTGATATGCTAATGGTTTCAAACTTATTATCAACGGGCCTGAATACTTCATATATAATGGACCATATATGTTTATATTCATTAACCATGACCTTGTCAACCCAATGGACCGGGTCTTGACCAAACAGTTGATCGGACTTTGAGGAAACCAATTCGACTCTGATTTAACTTTTTGGACTCAGAAGTATTTGAGCAACATTAAAGAGTCTATGATGTGGAAGTATGTGTGCACAAGTACAATATTTTCGTCATAAAAATCTCTAACTTATGAAGATACACTGTTCAAAGAGGAAGTCATACCTTCAACATTTCTAAGGCTACATATTGACTTCAGACGATGTAATTATTTGAAGGAAGTTTGTCGAAACATTCATTTTTCTCCCAAACTTGAATGTTCAGTGGGATGTAATCCACTTGTTAGAATGTAATGAGTCAATAACTTCGACAATAATATGTTGGAATTGAAAGCACACCTCATTTTTTGTGGAAAGAAACTCACAAAAGTTTCCATGAGTCAGAGATGTAATTCTGGCTCCAGTAGTAATGATACAAAGTAAATGTATCTACCTATAACGGGACAGAGATGTAATTCTGACTCATATCAACGAGAGTTGCAAATCTTGGTATAAGCATTTTACTGAGAATGGTACAAGCGTTGTAATGCAAGTATCATATATTAGTAGTCAACTATAAGAAATATATGGAGTTTAAAGGAAAACGAACTCACTATATTCTTGGAGAAGGTCATATCCTAGCTAGACGTCAACATTAATGGCAACAAGAACTTTGCCAATTTTTCTTATTGTCTATCTTTATTCAATCGATTTCGTATGGTTATCTTCTATATTTTGCATGATTTGATCCTAAACTATTGTCTACATGATAGTTTGACCAATATTATATTAGCTAAAATAAAGAATTTTTTTTTGCTAAGAATTATATCCACTGTATGCTCTTATGCAATGAATAGTATATCATTTCCATGAGATTGAAATACTCTAAAGAACTTGAGATATACTCAGAAGTACTTGAGTTACACGGATCATTCGTACATTATGATGAATAGTATATTATCTTCATGAACTGTAACACTCTAAAGTAAATGAGATAAATTTTCTTTTGTTACGTAATAAGGCCACACAACTTATTACACGAAGCTCTTAAGGAAATATATTAAACTGCTTGTTGAATTGTTTCCTTATGTAATACCATGTGATGATTGGATCATTACATGTAATAGCCGAGCGAAGAAATGCTCAATCTTTATTTCCTAATTGGTATAAAGATTTAAAGTTACATGAGCTCTGTAAGAACTAAGAGTTAATCACACTTTGTCAAGTTTCTTATGAAATCTGTGTGAACGGTTATCGTACAAAAATTCATTGTGAGAATGGGAATGCATCTATAAATTGCCTCTAATGAATGTGAAAGGAATCACATTTTAGAGAAAATAATGAGCCAATTAGTCTAGTGAACTGTAAATCACTAATATTTGGATAATTTAATCCAGATCATCACTGACAATGTAATGTTGGGAATTGACTCATTCAGGTTTTGACATAACCATAAAGACACTTTGGTTGTGATATGAAAGAACTCAAATGGACATCCTTTTATTTGAGTTAACAAGAAAATGAGAATTACAAAGATTGAAAGAATGCAAAGTGATGACATATCTCATAATCAACTCTTTCTAAAGTACTAGAAACACCACCTCCCCTCTCATTATGCTTTTAAAGTAATAAAGCATGTAACTCATTTTACAAAGTCATTCTTTAGTAAAAAGGATTGAGACCATCCTAAGATGCAAATGGTAAACAACCCATTCTTTTAAAATAAACAAGGTGATATTTGTGAACATATCCATGCAGAATGCGGACCATTCAAGTGATTTATGGCTCTGGTGGATGATTCGAAGTGTTGAATTAATTATTGTTCATAAGAAATTATGCGTTTTTGAAACAATCCTAGCACTTATTACATAATTTAAGGGCTCACCGACCTTGTCAATGCTAGATATTTACATCAAAAGGACTTGATAAATATTGCATGTTTAATAGGATCAGTTTAGAACATCCTCACCCCATGGTCTCGCATAGGCTACCATCAAAGGTTACAGATGGTATCTAAGGATAGGTTATGCGTAACAACCTTCCTATAAATGCTTGGGGGATATGCAATATTACACGCATATTCACTTATTCGTTTTAGAATCCACAATTAGTCAACCTTTTCTACGTACTAGTTGGTAACTGGATATAAGCCTGACATTTGTATTGTTACGCATTTTTGGTTGTGCTATATATGTGCCATTACGACTCCACATCGTACGATAGTTGGTAATCAGAATGATTAAGTAGTTATGTTGGATATGAATTCCAAACAATTATCCGCATTTGAAACCTTTAGCAGGCAATCTCTTATCTGTTATATTTACGGATCGTCACTTTGATGAGACCGTCTTCCCGTCGCTAGGGGGAGATAAGATAAAGGATTCTTAAAGGAAAGACAGGAATTGTTGTGGTGTGTTCCCACTTTGTCTCATATTGATTCTGGTACTCCATAAATGTAAATGTGAAGTGAAAAAGAATAATCGATTTTCAGAAAGTACGCTGATATCGGTAATGTGACAAGATCATACATACCAGCTGCAAATATGTATGCAAGGTTAGAAATCCTCAGTATGGGGTACACCATAGACTAAGGTATTGCAACTACACTTGGTGGAAGTGTAGTTAAGGCCGTGGCTCCATAAAGGAAGATGGAGATGCCACTAGGTTCGATCAATGCTCACCTAGAAAGGAAGTAGGTGAGGAAGGCACAACTTATTTATATCATCAGGGGGAGATATGGTAGACTATTTTCTAAGTCATTACCGATATTCGGTTTCGAAAAGTACATGACTAAAGGAACTGTCTAGAACAACTCTGAAAGTAATCAGGGGGAGATGCCGATATCAGGGGGGAGGATCCAAGGATATGATGTCGACATATTTTACTTCGAAATTGAAGTTGTGTTGTACTCTTTTTCCCTTCGATCGAGAATGGTTTTTCCCAAAGGGTTTTGTTACTCGACAAGGTTTATAGCGAGACAACACTAAAAACATCAAGTATGTTGAACGTTGAAGACATAAAGATCGCGTTGATATTACTGAAA
Organism: Papaver atlanticum; assembly: GCA_023531105.1. Classification (NCBI taxonomy): domain Eukaryota; kingdom Viridiplantae; phylum Streptophyta; class Magnoliopsida; order Ranunculales; family Papaveraceae; genus Papaver; species Papaver atlanticum. The sequence continues at coordinate 1,695,616 of JAJJMB010017633.1, read as the reverse complement.
ATATCTGGATCAAAGAAATGAAACGCTATAGTCTGTTAAGCAACGTAACTTCCAGAATCAACCACATGGTCTTATAAACATTTAAGTCACCAAAGTAAAGTGTGATAAACTCCTTTTGACTGCGTTAGACTAATGAAAATCGTCTGACATCATGGGGAGCATCTAATGGTGTGTTGAACTATTTTCCTTCACCGAGGTTTCTTTTTCCAACAGGGTTTTGTTACTCGACAAGGTTTTTTAATGAGACAACAACAAACACCAGGAATGTAATTTCCCAACTAAGGCTATTTGTCTTTCCCACGAGGATTTTCTGCCTTAGGAGTTGTGAAGCAACTAGTCAACTTCAACGAAGCAAAGTGATCATCTGCAACGGATCACCTTTACTCACGTTGTACTCTTTTTCCTTGTCAAGGTTTTAATGAGGCAACATATTCGAGTCCAACTATGTTCTAAGTTTGCTTAATATTGTACTCTTTTTCTTTAGTTCAGGTTTTGTCCCTCTGGGTTTTTCCTGACGAAGTTTTAACGAGGAAATTAACTTAGACTAGTCGGTCCTTGAAGATCGTAATGCATGTGATGAACTACATGTAAAGTACGAGATAACATGTGAAGTACCACATGTGAAGAGTTGTACCAAGGTTTTGTCCAACTGGGTTTTTCCTTGTCAAAGTTTTAATGAGGAAATTGATTTCGGCACAAGTCATCAAGGAGAGGACGACATTTGAAGAACTATATTCGAAGCACTAAATGTGAAGCACCGCATATGAAGTTCTACTAGAACCGCACAAGGGGGAGTGTTGTAGGGCTTGTAGCCCATGGATGTGCGGCCCAATATAGTGTCTATGGTCTTCTTCCTACTTGTATATAAAGGAATATATGGATGTAACACAGTTGATTCTGATCAATAGAAACTTTCCTCTGCCTCTTTATCTTCCCTATTATTCTACTGCAACAAAATTAATATATTTTTGATTACTTATGTAGACCCCATATGAAATATAAATTAATAATCCAGTACAATACACTAATGTTTTATGAAGATTTCTAGGAAAATAAATCAATTGTCTTCTGCTTTTTGTTAAAATCAATATCACGCTGAACTAATTTTTCTTATCATCGTAAGAATTTCAAGTGTTGTTTCTCATAGCCCATTGAGAAATTAGTTAATTTGATTGTCGCTTTAACAACCTCGTTTCGTGAAGGGGGATCTATTGTAGAACTTTCATCATCCCCCCCCCCCCCCCCCATCTTTATCAGTTCCCGTAACACTCTCAATTATTTCTTCATCAGTCAACAATTGCTTAACTTTATTTTCTTCAAGATATTCACGACATATTGACATTCACTGGATCGAGATAACCCAACTTTTCGATCAAATTTTGCAAGTCTTAACTGATATCATCGTATAACTGTTCATCCGAACTGTCTAAACCTATGTTATTTGTATATCAAAGTTAAATTTATATATAGGTTAATAAGATATTAATTATTATATATAATTATCATTATTAATTTGTCGGTTAATTAATATCTCACTTAATTAATAAATTTTGGTGATCCCAACGGCATTAATTTATAAAGTTTCTACTGGATAATTTCAGATGAATTTCCTTTATCGTGGTTAAAAATTGAATCAAGCTCGATTTCTAAAATTTCTGGCCCCACCGTACTTTCTCTTTCTCTTATTTTACCGCATGTCCACCGCTTCCCCTTTTCATTCCTTCTTTTCCGTTTTCTCTGTTGCTCTTTTTTTTAATATATATGTCGCAAGTGAAGCTTTAAGCATGGAGATGTCATATACGGTTTGTTCTTTTTGATTTGGGGTGTTGTTCGACTGATTTTTTTGATTTATCTCACTGTGTTTTAATTCTGCAGGTGAGGGTTCATCTCTCTTCACCAGACATGATTCAAGTTCTCTTTTCATCGGGGTTTCTTATTTTTGGTTTTTCGGTTACAACCCAACCAAGCTTATTGTTTTGTTCCTTTTCTCCGTTCAATTTTGATTTTTGCTCTTAGTTTCGAATTAGGATTTCTAATTATACATAATTTTGTTTTAATTTTGCAGGAAAGTTAATCTCTGTGCAACAAGCGATATTCAGAGTTTTCTTTTGATCTACATTCTGTTTTGGTTTTGATTTTGTGATTGCAGCCTGAAGTATACCCTAACTTTTAACCACAACAGAGTGCACTATAAGTATACCCATAGATTAAATCCTGATACCCTAATTGTTATTGCATTTTATTTTGATTTTTTCCCAAAATATTCTTAATTTTCTTCTTCTGAATTGTGTATGGGTTCTGTGAACCAGAACTGCAAACTCAAAGAGCATTTTCCTTCCTTCGGTAAGAATATGCACATGAAGCTCAAACGATGTTAACATTAGTTTTTATATTGTTTTTAATAAATTGAGTTTTTGAGACTTTTATTTGGTTTTTTGTAGACCAGTTAAGGGCTTGCAAAATTTCATGATGTGGTATTAAATTCGAAATCAATCGCATCTCCAGTGCCCAAAATGTACTGAGTTGTTGGTAATGATTCTAAAAGAATTTGTTGTTAAGGTTTAGGATTGGAGGGCATCCTGACTTCTGAATTGGTTCTGCCACTTATTGAATCACTGGATTTGGAACAACGGTTGACATCACATCTAAACAGTAGTGCCGTAAGAGATATTCAATGTTGCATCTGATTCTGTCGATGGGGACATAAAATCCGAGGTAATGGCCAACTACACTCATATGTAAGTGTAACCACATCTCTTTACAGAGTTTACTAAGTTTGAGGAATCTAATATAATGCTGCCGTCTAAGCACTGAATTTTGATGACACAGGCTTTACCACTAACAGAGTATGTCTACTAGAGAAAACAGAAAGTTATGCTGCGCATGGAGCAACTACTAGCGTTTACAAGTTTACATATATATGTTTTAGTTACATAAACTATTCTAATGGGTTTTATTTGTGTGCTAACAGAGGGACTTAAGTAAAGGTTAGTAGCTGGAACATATGTCAAAGAGCACCTAGATGTACTTGGTTTTACTACTAAAGCAAATAAAGAGCCCTCCTTAATCGTGCAGTTGAATTCGTGCAACTGTAACTATAAAAATATGCTTGATACCATGTACCAACACTATCGTATCACTTTTATGCATTATACAGACACAAACTCTTTATTATTTGTTTTAACTCTTAGTGCAGACTAAATTTGGAAACTGCGGAGATTGAGAAAGTTGCCTTCAAGGAAGAAGAAAACTCATATGAAAACACAATTTCTCTACTAGATTTGACTGATAAGCTGCAGGTTAAGGATAACAAGGTAGGTGTCCAACAAATAATTAATTAATACGTATTGATTTGGTTCAATGTGAATAATCAATTAAAACGATACGTTGGTGTTTATGTCGCATAAGACACCTCATACAACTGCAGAGCAAAGGTTGTTCGATTGGTTGAGAGTGAGAATTGGCACGGTACTACACGGTTGCAACACATGCCACACAAAGATAGAATGTGTGAACAATAACCTTACATGCGCTAAGTGTTCCTACGGCTTCAAGGGAGTCACTGTACCATGGTAAGAAAGAAAACAACTTATTGATTAATAACGTCAGGAGTAAAAATATAATGACAAACTTTATTACTTCTCTATAGGTATCGTATCCAGCTAAGCTTGAAGGATGAGACAGGCACTGTAGCATTCATCCTTATAGAGACTGAAAAGACGAGGGTACCCAAATACACCATAATCTTTAATTTATCCACTTATAAGTCCTCTTACCGAAAGTGATTTTCTATGGACAAAGTCGAGACAATACGACAAATCGGTATTCACACTTTGTGTGATCGTCTATGGATACGAGATCGAGACAATACAACAATCAAAGTGTGATTACTTGATAATAGGTTCGGACTTAACCAAACTCTATAGGATCACTATCAAGTAAAGCGGAGTTAACGTTTTTGTATTTTACTTCTAATTATAATAAAAAATTTATAATTGCGGAAATAGAAAAGTAAAAGACACATCAAGATTTTGTTAACGAGGAAACCACAAATGCAGAAAAACCCCGGGACCTACTCCAGAATTGAATACTCTCAGAATTAAGCCGTTATACAAAATCTAAACCAACTTCGTATAGTTGAGACCAAGCAACTAACCCTAGATCACTTAGTTTCTTCAGTATCCCTACGCTTCCGACATTCAATAAATGCACGCACTGGAACAATTCCTTTGGATCGTATTCCAAACAGTAAAGGAACAACAAGTCTGTTTGGTAACAACTCTATTGATTCTTTCCAGATAAAGATATCTCAAGTCATATGCAAAGGCTTTTCCGTTTAATCTAATAAACTCCTTTGCCTGGTTAGATCAATCCAATATCTATTACCTAAGCAATAAGATTCGGATTTGTAATAATCAAAATAGATCTCAAGAGAACTATTAGGTGTTACCGATCTCACGCAACTAATCAATCGAATAAATCCGATTCTAGTTGGATCCCAGACGATCAAGGTTTGTGCTACACAAAGATATGAGAAACCAATAAGAAATCTTCTTCGTCTTCAGATCTTCTTTAATCTTCAATTAAACATGCAAAACACCACTTGAATCTCTTGTGATCAATCACGCACAGAACGGAGTCTGTTAACAATGAATTATCACAAGATATCTTTAGATCTACAAACAGTTCTAAAGATCCCGTCGACACTTTGATCTAGTTTGAGTGAATCTTATATCAGAAGAGAAGATTCTCAAGAATAAACAAACTAGGTGCAATCAAAGTTCAACAACCGCTAGTCAATCAAATCAATAGAAAACTAATAAACTGCAATTATCTAGTTTCCCACCCACGGTACTCATAGAGCTTCTTGATCCCACGGAAATCTTTAAACGAGCGGTCGTAAGAGATTTTGCCTAATTAGGGTACTTTCCTCTCCGAATAGACGGCTCCACCAGAAACTACAAAAAGATGAAGTTTGACTGGCTCTTAGGATAGTTTGCTAGAAATGCAAACTTAGGTTTTTATTGACCAAGGATGTTTGGGCACCAAGGAATTTCTAAAACTGAAAGTATTTTCAAGATATGCAATAAATGCCCTTTCGGTTTTCATAATTCCAGGAAATGATTTGTCCAATATTTTCCGAAATCTCTCAATAGAAAATATCCAATTAGTAAATGCACATTACTAATTTTCATTCTCTAGAGATATGCATTTAATTGCTGGTAATTAAAGCATATAAAACTAACAACCTTAATTAAAAGATTCTTAATTTATTTCGGACCAGGATCTCCTTGAGTAATTAAGGAATATCTTTGAACAATAAAATATAAGTGTTCGTATTCAAAGTATGTTGACATCTTTTCTTTGTAAATCCTTTTTCATATTTACAATCTTGGAATCGATTATACCACACTTCCAAACAAGTTTAGAATTGGTTCATCAGTATTCCAAGACAACTATGTGATTGATCAAATATCAAATCACATTCGTAGGTTCAATCGGTTCTACCAATCACTAGGATCATTTATACCTTAATATGGAACACTTGTGATCAGTCACACAAGTTACAAGGATCGGTTACATCAATTACTTGGACCGGTTACCATATACTCTTGGTATTGCTTGTGATCGGTCACCAGTCACTAGGATCGGTTACACCAATTACCAGGATCGGTTACACCAATTACAAGGACCGGTTACACCAATTACAAGGATCGATTACACAACTCTTTTGTGATCGGTCACACCAATTACTAGGATCGGTCACACCAATTACAAATATCGATCATACCATCTCAGGTGATTACTTAGGATCGGTTACACTAACTAGTCATACCAAATCATAAGTCAGGCATTGTGATTAGTTATACCAAGATACATTACAAGTTATGATCGGTTCTACCATCTCACACATATTGGTAATCCAAAGATATGCAATGAATAACAATATCAATAAGCCTAGCGATTTCCTTTTCGATTCATAAACAAGTTCATGAATGTACTTCCTTTAAACAAATGTAAAACATTGTTTCCTATGATGAAATCTTCACCTTTACCCATACACATAATCACAATAACATTCATAAGATTATGTCGATGTCATGTCTACGAAGTTCAAAAGATAAGCGTTATACTTCGTAGTCTAATTCCTTAATACTATGATCATATGATCACGTCTCACTACTAGAGTAAAATATTCATTCACAGCTTCGCAGTTATGTTTTCAATATAACACGACTTGAAAGATATGTTAGGAATGAAACAGTTCAAGTTAATATTACTAACCTCAAGAGGAAGGGTGATGTCGTCAATCCGAACATCTTTGTTATTCCACTTTTGTAGTCAAGATAACTACATAGCAATATGATATGTTTCTCCCCCTTTGTCAATGCTTTACTCTTTCGTTAGATATAACGTTTAAGCACAATTGTCCTTTCCTTAGTGATTGCAAATCACTTGTTTACTCCATATATTTCTCCCCCTTTTTGTCACAAAATGACAAAGATTCGAGCAAATAAAGGTCAAACCGAAAGGATCTTACAAATCTAAAAGACTTGTATATAACCTATAAGAGTTAAGCACGAAGGTTTCACATACCACTTTAGATAACCAATATTAAAACCGAAACTACAAGTAATTAAGTTTTAATATGTTATCAAGGAAAACTATTGCCCGAAGCAATTTTCCCTAATAGTTTAACAAATTGACTAAGAAACTTAGTTCCCTTGTTAAACCGATTGTAAACATACAATCGCTTATTTCGATAAGACCAAAATAAAGATCAGAATTAACTTTATTTCTCTCATCAGGTTCTAATTATTCAGACAATAACATAGAGCTTTCCCTTTAGACAATACAAGTACTAGGTTATTTAACTAGTATTTCTTGTCAAGGCATTCGATTAGACTTGAATAACTGAATCCTTCAATTTGATAAGTCTAACAAAGATCAGAATTAACTTAGTTTTTCTTATCCGGAATCGAATTGGACTAAACAAATGATCCCGTATTTTTTTAAGCCATAAACAATACATACAAACCAAAATAAATTGACTTGCACAATTATTTTCTTAACCGGAAGCAATTGAAACAAACATAGACATTATAGCACCGCAATTGCACCGAAATTTCGTTAAGCAAAAACACTTGATACCAAACAATAAAGAAGATACCAAACAATATGTCAAATGAATTGACACAATTTTTCTTAACCGAAAATAATTGAATCACACACACACATCCATACACAATATATCAATTGTACCGAAATTTTGTTAAGCAAAAGCAAAATATATGCAATATAAGAAGGCTTTTCTTAAACAGGAAAACGATTAACTAACAATTCGTTACCTCGGATTCCACATCCTCTTCTCCCCAGAAAGATATATCATTAAGCGCAAGTTCAAGTTAGAACTCTCCCCCAGTATGTTGTCATCCTCTCGCAAGAACAAAAGAACAACAACAAAGGCAACCTTTACCAGAGAAAGGTTGAATCGGTTTTAACTAATGCGTGCCAATAGCAAAAGTTGAAACCCCGAAACACATATGCTTTTATGCTTAACCAAAAAGATTCAACATATTGTGACTTTTTCACATATTTGTTTCAATCGGAACACCTTATGATCCTTTGATAAAGCCTACCAACATGGGCTACAACTTAATCCCGCTAAATCAAAAAGCCACACAAACTATAAGGGTTCACATCTTATGAGATCGAATATTAAGGTTATGAAAACCGAAATCAGACATCCCATAAACCGAAAACACATAGCAAAATATAGACATTCAAGTACAGGCTATGTAATCGTAAACTATCACAAGAAAAATTATAAAATAATAATTTTATTCATAAATAACTGATAGTTTTATTCAAAAATAGACCTTATACAATAATCGAAATAAATCAAAAACTGATGTCTATTTTCTTGGATAACAAGATATACTATTCCTCATTTGTCAGCTGCTCATCAGATTCTTGTTCAGATTCTTGGTCTTTTTTTCCTTTTAAGAACTCATCATTGATCACTAAGATTCCTTTAAGAGTTTCTGGATCATTTCGAGCGGCAAAGGCTAACTGTTTTTGAATACAGTTTAATTGTCTTCCAAGACGTAAAATATGAAACAAGAGATCTCCATTGCTATAGATTTGAGCAGTTGAAACAATAGTTCCTCTTTCTTTTCGAGTTTTACTCATTTGCTTGATAATTCCTGAGAGAAAGTTTTAGTGACTTTCTCATCTCCAAAATTATTCCCCATTGTGTGTTCACACAAGCTGGTGATGAGACATGGATATCCAAGATATCTCTGGGACGCTGTGGCATTGATAGATTTAAAAATCTTGATCATTTGATTAATAATCATTCCACATATATCAATTTGCTTATTACCTTCAAGAAGGAAGTATACAAATTCAGCAAATTCCTTGTCCCATTGTGATGTATCTCTTGTACAAGCAAAAAGAGTTTCTATACCAAGTTTACCGAAAACCCCTAAGTAGAAGGGTATTTCTTTGGTTAGCGCATTCTTCCATTCTTCCAGCCAACATATTTTCCAGTGATACGTTTTGAAATGTTATCATGCTCAATTTCAAAACCAGTAATCATATGATTTCCCTTCACTTTGTAATTGATGATCTTTGATATCATCTCTCTGTCAACATGGTGAAAAGTATAACCAACAAGAGTGCTAAAAGTAAGATTCTCATGATTAATATTGTGAATATTAGCATAAAAGATTCTTACTATATCAGGTGAATATTTTTCAAACCCAAACATATTTTATCCAGTTTCGGTCTTGAACAAACTTCACATATTTGCTTTCTGAAACATCTGAATCGAACCTCTTATCAGCAGTGAAGTTTACTCCTTTAAAAGCTTGATATCTTTCAAAACATGTACTATCCACAAAGATTGTAAGTTCATGTTTGTCTTTGATCAAGTGGGGATACTTGATTTTCTCAATATCACCAACAGTAATAAATGGATTTAAGTCCAGATTATCAGTTCCAGTTTCTTCTTTGGTTTTCCTTTTTCCCATATTTTCAACAATCGAAGATGTATTGAAAACCCTAATTTCGGTTCCGGAAAATCTCTCCCAGGATGTTTGTAAAAACAACACAAAATAATCTTATTTTATAAGGAGTGAAGATATCAAATTCCGGAAATAACTAGTTTTGGGAAATCCTTCCAAAATCGGAAACTTTGATTTGTTGGGGAACAAATATGATTTTGCAACTAGGTCTTTCTTTTGGAAGACCGATTTTTCATGGATTGGATCTATATTACGAATTAATCCTATATTCATGTCCAAGGATTTGTTTACTCTATAATTACCAAAACTTGATAATATTTTATGAAATTCACTCAAGAATTTTCCAATAGAGTATACAAAGACATTTTTGAACATGACAAGATATTTGTTAAAATTATCTTTAGAATCATAAATCCTGTAATATTTCAAAAGATCACTTGCTTCATTAAAACAGTTGTGGGGTGTATGAAGCAATCCACTGTTAATAGAATTATTAACTAAAAAATCATTCTTTGTAAATTTACAAAAGTTCCAAAATCGCATCCTAATCAGCAATACATTGATAGTCTTTGATCTGAAAATGTACATATATATATTTTGGTAGCAAATCCAAAATATATTTAAGATCCCAGATTTTTCAAGAACAGAATAGTCATGGTTCATATAATAAAAAATCTTATATGGAATCTTATGCATTTTCAAGATACAACATGTCATATAGAGTATTGTATCATTGTTACTAAACTTGTTAGTAAACAATACCATGAGATACAATTCTATGATATCTGAGGAATTATGTAGGTCAACCAAGACATACATAGGTATAATCTCAATTCCTAACAAATTTAAGAACAAGAGTATCATATACTTCATTCGTGTCTTCCACCACGAGTCTTTTAAGTAGTCAAATCCTGCAACTGCGTTAACTGAATCATCCATCAGATTCAATTCTTATAGGTTGGATCGCACCAAACACAAATTGTTAGATCTTTTCGTGTTTGTCTGCTCTGATACCAATTGAAAAGACGAGGGTACCCAAATAGACCACAATCTTTAATTTATCCACCTATAAGAACTCTTACCGAAAGTGATTGTCTATGGAAAAAGTCGATACAATACGACAAATCGGTATTCACACTTTGTGTAATTGTCTATGGATACGAGATCGAGGCAATACTGAAAAAGCGGGGGTCTAACAAACACACCCAATATTTCGCTTAGCAATCCGTATGGACAAACTCCAATATACTTTCGAGAGAATCAACTGGACAGTCAGACTCAATCTCAAGAAAAGTATATCCAAGAGTTGTATCTCTGTTTCACAATGTGATCAGCAAATCAAACAGATAGAAATCCGTGAGCCTGATTATTATGTGAAAAAACTTGAACGGTACAAAAGACCAATGTTCAAGTGTCAATCAATATAATCAACAACCAAAGGTTGGATTAACTAATTGATTGAACTACGCACAACCTATGATATTTCTATTATATAACAAAATATAATGCGGAAAAGAAATAACACAGACACCAGAAATTTTGTTAACGAGGAAACCGCAAATACAGAAAAACCCCGGGACCTAGTCCATATTTGAACACCACACTGTATTAAGCCGCTATAGAGGCTAGCCTACTACCAAGCTAACTTCGGACTGGAATGTAGTTTATCCCCAATCAATCTCATACTAATCAAGGTACAGTTGCGCTCTTTACGTCTCTGAACCCCGTCAGGATTCTACGCAATTTATTCCCTTAGCTGATCTCACCCACAACTAAGAGTTGTATAGATAAATCTGTCTCCCACCGATAAACCTATGAGTTTTGTTCCGTCTTTTGATAAATCAAGGTGAACAAGAACCAATTGATAAATAGACTTATATTCCCGATTAACATCCTAGTATTATCAATCACCTCACAATAATCTTAATCGATTAACGAAACAAGATATTGTGGAATCACAAACGATGAGACGAAGATGTTTGTGACTACTTTTCAATCTTGCCTATTGGAGAATAAATCTTGAGCAAATCTTAAAGAAGATAATACTCAATCACGATAGAAAACAACAAGATCAGAAAACGCACCGACAGAGAAAATAGTTGGGTCTGGCTTCACAATCCCAATGAAGTCTTCAAGTCGTTAACCTACAGGGTTTCGTGAAAAACCTAAGGTTAAAGGAGAATCGACTCTAGTTGCAACTAGTATCACACAGGCGGTGTGGGAATTAGGTTTCCCAGTTGCTAGAGTTCTCCTTTATATAGTCTTCAAATCAGGGTTTGCAATCTAAGTTACCTTTGTAACTAAGTATTCAATATTCACCGTTAGATGAAAATCTGATTAGATTCAAGCTAATATCTTTCAACCGTTAGATCGAACTTAGCTTGCCATACACAAATGAAATGTACCATCATTTAGATAAAGGTAACCGTACCTAAACGTGTTCACTTAGTTGGTTAAACAATAGTTAACCAATGGTTAGCCATATGAGCACTTTCATATTAACCTTATTCATCTTTATCATAACTAGTTCAAATGACTCAAATGAAACTAGTTAGAGAGTTGTACAATTGTTTATATTCTCATAGAAGTATACAAGACACAATTGAAGTAAAATCGATTTTGATTAACTCGAATCATTTCATGAACATTATAGCCACGGTTTGCAAAAGATTGCATTCCTTATTATATAAATGTATTAGTTCATGAACCAACCGATTTTAGAACATAACCTACTTAAGTATGCAAACGGGTACGCATACTTAAGTACCCGGACTGAGTTTGGTTACGCCAGTATGCATACGGGTACGCATACCACTTACACTTCCAAACTCCAGCAGAAATTCACGGGACCTAGACTTCCGCCAGTATGTGTACGGGTATGCATACTTAGTTCCCGGACTTTCAACAACCAACCAGTACGCGTACGGGTACGCATACCATGGTTCCCGATTTTGGACTTTACACAAATGTGATAACACACTATGTTTATATCCAATCATGGTTACATGTTCTAAACCCTCATTTAGATCATTAAAACATTCTTGGAAGACGACAATAGCTGTCTCACAAAAACTATTAGCTTCAAAGCAATTTTCAAGTGATCGAATGATCAATACGAAACATTCTGAGTCTATATCAAATGACTTTCTCACACAAATCATGTAAGATGTTACAAGGCGATTTTCACATGATCATCTTTTGACTTTTGTCAAGAATAAAAGATGTACTTGGTTAAAGCGAAAGCTTACCAACACATATTTCGAGAAATAGATAAGAGAGATAAACTCGGCTCGAAATACCAAATGTGTATAATTGAAGTCTATATAGCAATACGACTTTTTGTATCAAATAGGAGATAGAGTAGATAGACTTTTGAGTGATAGATTAGTTCAAGTCTCCACATACCTTTTGTTGATGAAGTTCCACAAGTTCCCTTGAGTAGTTCTTCATCTTCATTCGATGAACGCCGTGAAGTCTAAAGTTCAACTACACTTACTATCCTAATCCGAGACTTATCTATAAGTAGACTAGAAATCAAGACTTATAGTTTTGGCAACTAAACTTGACAAACAAGCTTGAGATAGCAACGCTTGCGATTTCGACCGAGCAGTGCTCTAACAAATACAACAATCAAAGTGTGATTACTTGATAATAGGTTCGGACTTAACCAAACTCTATAGGATCACTATCAAGTAAAGCATAGTTAACGTTTGTGTATTTTACTTCTAATTATAAATAACAATTATAATTGCGGAAATAGAAAAGTAAAAGACACAGCAAGATTTTGTTAACGAGGAAACCACAAATGCAGAAAACCCCCGGGATCTAATCCAAAATTGAATACTCTCAGAATTAAGACGCTATACAAAATCTAAACCAACTTCGTATAGTTTAGACCAAGCAACTAACCCTAGTTCACTTAGTTTCTTCAGTATCCTTGCGCTTTCAACATTAAATAAGTGCACGCACTTGAACAATTCCTTTGGATCATATTCAAAACAGTAAAGGAACAACAAATCTGTTTGATAACAACTCTATTGATTCTTTCCAGATAAAGATATCTCAATTCATATGCAAAGGCTCTTCCGTTTAATCTAATAAACTACTTTTCCTAGTTAGATCAATCCAATCTCTATTACCTAAGCAATAAGATTCGGATTTGTAACAATCAAAATAGATCTCAAGAGAACTATTAGGTGTTACCGATCTCACGCAACTAATCAACCGAATAAATCCGATTCTAGTTGGATCCCAGCCGATCAAGGTTTGTGCTACACAAAGATATGAGAAACCAATAAGAAATCTTCCTCGACTTCAAATCTTCTTTAATCTTCAATTAAACATGCAAAACACCACTTGAATCTCTTGTGATCAATCACGCACAGAATGGAGTCTGTTAACAATGGATTATCATAAGATATCTTTAGATCTATCTAAAGATCCCGTCGACACTTATCTTGTTTCCCACCAACGGTACTCGTAGAGCTTCTTGATCCCACAGAAGTCTTTAAACGAGCGGTCATAAGAGATTTCTCCTAATTAGGGTACTTTCCTCTCCGAATAGACGACTCCACCAGGAACAACAAAAAGATGAAGTTTGCCTGGATCTTAGGATAGTTTTCTAGAAATGCAAACTTAGGTTTTTATTGACCAAGGATGTTTGGGCACCAAGGAATTTCTAAAACCGAAAGTATTCTCAAGATATGCAATAAATGCCCATTCGGTTTTCATAATTCCAGGAAATGCTTTGTCCAATATTTTCCGATATCTCTCAATAGAAAATATCCAATTAGTAAATGCACATTACTAATTTTTATTCTCTAGAGATGTGCATTTAATTGCTGGTAATTAAAGCATATAAAACTAACAACCTTAATTAAAAGGTTCTTAATTTATTTCGGACCGGGATCTCCTTGAGTAATTAAGGAATATCTTTGAACAATAAAAGATAAGTGTTCGTGTTCAAAGTATGTTAACATCTTTTCTTTGTAAATCCTCTTTCATATTTACAATCTTGGAATCGATTATACCACACTTCCAAACAAGTTTAGAATTGGTTCATCAGTATTCCAAGACAACTATATGATTGATCAAATATCAAATCACATTCATGGGTTCAATCGGTTCTACCAACCACTAGGATCGAACACTTGTAATCGGTCACCCAAGTTACCAGGACCGGTTACATCAGTTACCAGGATCGGTTACATCAATTACCAGGACCGGTTACCATATACTCATGGTATAGCTTGTGAGGTCACACCAGTTACTAGGATCAGTTACACCAATTACCAGGATCAGTTACACCAATTACTAGGACCGGTTACACCAATTACAAGGATCGATTACAGAACTCTTTTGTGATCGGTCACACTAATTACTAGGATCGGTCACACCAATTACAAATATCGATCATATCATCCCAGGTGATTACTTAGGATCGGTTACACTAATAATCAAAACTAGTCATACCAAATCATAAGTCAGGCATAGTGATTAGTTATACCAAGATACATAACAAGTTATGATCGGTTCTACCATCTCGCACATATTGGTAATCCAAAGATATGCAATGAATAACAATACCGATAAGCCTAGCGATTTCCCTTTCGATTCATAAACAAGTTCATGAATGTACTTCCTTTAAACAAATGTAAAACATTGTTTCCTAGGATGAAATCTCCACCTTTACCCATACACATAATCACAATAGCAGTCATAAGATTATGTCGATGTCATATCTACGAAGTTCAAAAGATAAGCGTTAAACTTCGTAGTCTAATTCCTTAATACTATGATCATATGATCATGTCTCACTACTAGATTAAAATATTCATTCACAGCTTCGCAGTTATGTTTTCAATATAGCACTACTTGAAAGATACGTTAGGAATGAAACAGTTCAAGTTAATATTACTAACCTCAAGAGGAAGGGTGATGTCGTCGTTATAGCTCGTTACTTCTTCATGTTCTTCAGGTCTTCGAGTAATACTTGTATGTCTCATATTCCTAGACTTTCTAGTATAACCTATACGAAGTTGTCTCTAGTACATAATCAAGTGACTCTTAGATGAGTTTTTATTCACTAAAATATTACAACCAAACTTGACATACCAACGCTTGGTGGGTTCAACCGAGCTATGCTCAAACAGAGACTAATGTTGAAAATATGCTGAAATACACTTTAGGAGAGTTAAGAGTGCTATGAAAGGGTTAAAAAAGTCCAACACAATTGAGAATCTATTATTTTACATGTATGTGAATGATGATTAGTGAATCTATACTCATGCATGTGTACAATTAATCATGTAGTTAAATGATTCAGATTGGACTATGTAAGTGTTCGACAGAATCAAAAATGAAACTTTCCTTTTTTAAGGTGTTGATTTGGAGAATAATACTCCCTCCGTCTTTAATTAACTATCCTAATTGACAAAGTCAAGATTTTAAGGGGACCGTAAGAAATGTCATGACTAGCTCTATTAACTGCTATATTATTACTAAAACTAATATATAAATTTTCATAAATATTTTTATGAATAGGTAGAAGCTTTATTAGGAATTTTATAGTTGTTCATAAATATTTTTATTATTTAAAAGGGGAATGACGATTAATATGAAAGATATTGAATATCTTTTTTTCTTTATATATGGTGATACTATTTAAGATTTTGGATTTAGTTTATATTATTGTTAGTACCTAAAAATTACTTCCAGGTAAAACAAATGCACCGCTGTGTTACTTTCTTTTTAGGTTCGAAAATCAAAATCGAACAGGACAAGCCTAAACCACGATAAAAGTTATCCCGTCCTGCTTCGGTCACGATGGAGAGGAAGATGGGTTGATCTTAGGGGAGGGAGGCAGAAAAGTTTGAGAAATTGGCAATGGTATTGAATTGTGTGTGTTGGGTATTGAAAACTATGAAGAATACAGAGCTTTTAGGTATGAAAGCTTGTTCTGTCTTCTGAATAGGCTAAGTGACCTATTTATAATAGTTTAGAATACGCAATGCCAATCTAATGAGTAGTGGAGGTAGTGAGGTTGTGGAGAGATGGAGAATATGGGATCGTGTGAGATAAACTAGGGAAGTTTCTGGAAACTTCTTTTCTCACGAATCCATAATCTCTCTAACCGTTTGCAACTGTCACCACTACTCTAACTTTTCACATGGGGTGTTGCCATGCTGCATGTTGCCATAGACCACCAGACTAATACCCCATGAAGAATCCCCCACATGATGTATTTTGATATTTCTTAGGTGTTTTTGATGAATCGTAGATCTCATCTTAATTAGGCTAAACTGTAGCCATTAATATGCCATATGTTTAGGGCGCAATCGTGCCTTGTTGTGGCATAAACTATTATGACCGAAAATAGTGCACGGAGTCTTGCCATGGCTTTGGACTCAGCTATGATGACCGAGAATGTCGCATGGCTACGTGTTATGGCCTTGTCCTAAACTGCCAAGGCCGGTAATGACACGCGGCTAAGTGCTATGGCCTTGGCCTAAGATGCCAAGACCGGGAATATCGCACGGCTACTTGTTATGGCCTTGGCCTAAGCTTCCAAGGCCGTGAATGTCGCACGGCTATGTGCTATGGCCTTGGACTAAGCTGTCAAATCCGTGAATAGCATGTGGTATGATGCCATGGCCATGATGTGGCGTAATGTCGGATATGCCACAGGCCATATTTTGCCAATTTGTGTTATGGTGCCATGGATTTGACCGACTGCTTTGAGATAATTCTAACTAGGCCATTAATACATTCTTGTCTTAGCTGAAGCATTATGAGCTATAAAAACTGTATTGTGGCTTTGGCTATGTCTAGCCAAGATGTTACAGGTTATGCAGTATATGCTATGGGCTTGTCAATGCTTAGCCAATGCACTACAATTATTAGGCCATCGATCATGATTTGATCATCATATGGCTATGAGCTAGGGTTTGGGTCCATGTCAACATGTTAGACCAAGACTTAAAGTATGATGCTATTCTAGTACCAATTTGAATACGATAACGCCGCTATAGCATGTTCAAGGAACTCGACCGTGGGAGTTTGCGAATTGAGACGATACTTGATATAGCTATGTATAATACTCTCTGTGGCATATATATATTTTGTAAAGGCAGGGACCATCTAAAGGGTAGTTGTCACCAGCATCTGTTAGAGCACTGCTCGGTGGAACTCGCAAGCGTTGCTATCTCAAGCTTATTGTCAAGTTTAGTTGCCAAAACTATAAGTCTTAATTTCTAGTCTACTTATAGCTAAGTCTCGGATAATGATAGTAAGTGTAGTTGAGCATTAGACTTCATGGAGTTCATCGATTGAAGACGGAGAACTACTAAGGGGAGCTTGTGGAACTTCATCAACAAAATATATGTAGAGACTTGAACTCATCTATCACTCAAAAGTCTATCTCCTATTTGAGAAAAAAGTCATATAGCTATATAGACTTCGATTATACACATTTGATATTTCGAGCTGAGTTTAACTCGCTTACATATTTCTCGAAATATGTGTTGGTAAGCTTTCGGTTTAACCAAGTTCATCTTATATTCTTGATGAAAGTCAAAAGATGATCATGTGAAAATCTCCTTGTAACATCTTACATGATTTGTGTGAGACAGTCATTTGATGTAGAATCAGAATGTTTCGTATTGATCATTCGATCACTTGAAAATTGCTTTGAAGCTAATAGTTTGTGTGAGACAGCTATTGTCGTCTTCCGAGAATGTTTCAATGATTGAAATGAGAGTTTAGAATAAATAACCATGATTGGATATAGCACAGTATGCGTACTTGCATATGTGTTGTCCAAGTCGGGGAACTATAATATGCATACCCGTATGCGTACTAGTTGGTTATGGAAGTCCGGGAACTTAGTATGCATACCGGTATGCGTACTGACGTGAGTTTCAAGTTCCAGAAATTCAACTGAGTTTTGAAAGGTATGCGTACCCGTTCGCATACTGGCGAACCCAAACTTAGTCCGGCCACTTAGGTATGCGTACCCATTTGCATACTTGAGTAGGTTATGTTCTAAAATCGGTTTTTTCATGAACTATTACATTTATATAATATAAAGAATGCAATCTTATGCAAACCGTGGCTATAATGTTCATGAATTGATTCGAGTGAATCAAAATCGATTTTTCTTCAATTGTGTCTTGTATACTTCTATGAGAATATAAACAATTGAACAACTCTAGAACTAGTTTCATTTGAGTCATTTGAACTGGTTATGGTTAAGATGAATATGGTTGATATGAAAGTGTTCATATGGCTAACTTCGGTTAACTATTGTTGAGCCAACAAGGTGTACACGTTTAGGTACGGTTACTCATATCTAAATGAAGTCACTTTTCATTTGTGTGTAACAAGCTAAGTTCGATCTAACGGTTGAAATATATTAGCTTGAGTCTAATCAGGTTTTCATCTAACGGTGAATATTGAATGCTTTGTTACCAAGGTAACATTGATTGCAAACCCTGATTTGAATACTATATAAAGGAGAACTCTAGCAACTGGGAAACCTAATCCCCATACCTCATGTGCGATACTAGTTGCGACTAGAGTCGATTCTCCTTTAACCTTAGGTTTTTCACGAAACCCTGTAGGTTAACGACTTGAAGACTTCATTGGGATTGTGAAGCCAGACCCAACTATTTTCTCTATAGTTGCGTGTTCTTATCTTGTTGTTTTCTATCGTATTGAGTATTATCTTCTCTAAGATTTTCTCGAGATTTATTCTCTGATAGGCAAGATAAAAAGTAGTCACAAACATCTTCGTCTCATCGTTTGTGATTCCACAATATCTTGTTTCGCTACCATACGATTAAGATAATTGTGAGGTGATTGAAATTTCTAGGTTGTTCTTCGGGAATATAAGTCCGTTATATCAATTGGTTCCTATTCACCTTGATTTATCAAAAGATAGAACAAAAACTTCTAGGCCGGTCATCCATGCGTGTACATTTGCAACTTGCAATCCCGTGCAACTTTTTAGGCTCTTTGGACTTCAGAAAAGGAGCCATATATCTTTGCTCGTGTATTGATAAGTGCTTAATTTACATGTTTAGAATGTCAATTCCATACTTGTTTGAGCTATAAGTCTTGCATATTACTTGTTATTATGATCATTTTCTAGTTTATGTGTCATATTAGGTGAATCATCAAAAAAGGAATTACAAAGTGCTTAAATGGACAAGGAAGTGAAGTGTTATTGATGAAGAAGGGCCAAAGACAAAATTCAACTCATTATAATCTAGGAGATATTAATACAATCTTGAAGAGAATTCAATTACGAAGAGAATGGAAAAAAGAATGAGGTCATTCCGGGTTCGGACAAAGAAGATATGGCCAAAACGATATGCTGAAAAATACAAGGAAGAAGACTGTGACGACCCAATTTTATACCATGACGATTCTCAGAGATTTTCAGGCAGAGAAGAGTCAATTTCAGCACTTAGAGTCGTTAGGATTTAGGGAAATTACCATGACGACCCTTGAGTGTTTCCAGACAGTGAGTATGCTATATTTTGGGTGTTTAGAGTCGTTGGGTTCATGGTTAAGGACCGTGATGACTGTAACAAGCCAAGAGAGACTTCTTGGACACGTTTTGGACTTCTAAAAGGAGTAAACTTGATCCCAATGGGTTTCCTAACCCTAGAAGAGAGGAGACTTAAAGGCCAAGCATTGAAAACTACAAAAGAAGACATCCAAGGCCTAAACAAATATATATCTCTACCTCTCATATCATATCTTCTACATTAAAACCTAGGGTTTACCCCTTTAGGGGGAACCCATTCTTTTGCAATTATGTGTAACTAAACCTTTGTTGATTAAGGATGAATTCAATGTTCTAACGTGAAGCTTTATTAGTTATATAAATCTATTCTGAGTTTTAATCACATAATCGTTTGTTTTCACTATTTCTAGGGTTTATGATTGACTAATTAGATTGTTTGGAGTGCACGCTGGATAAATCTATTGCTAGTAAAGGGTTAGGATATCTGTGTAATTGTTGAATAATCCTTACACGAGTAGAGAACGTGAGACCTCGCAGAGGGATTCTATGGAGCAATCGTGTGTGAAGACAACACTAGTAAGTGGACCTTGCGCTAAGAGTATAATTGCTAGGATCAACCTAAGTTCACATAACTTAAAGCTTCCGTTGGGTTACACCTTGAGTGCGCTACTACTTGGTGGTTCAGTTGGATAAAACTTGGTATGCGAGCATTTCGGTATCCGGTTGCAAGAGGAGCTTTGGGGATAGCACTGCTCTAGCTGCTTTCCTACGGTTGGTGATGAATGGTTCTAACGAAGATAGATAAGTATACTACTGCGTCAACGTTTGGTAACGGCGAAGGATTCCTTGATCATCTTTCTTTTATTTGTTATTCTTTTTATTTTACTTTAATTTTGTTTGCTAATATAAATAACATATCAATTACACATCTCTCTGTGGGAACGATCCTTACGACCGCTATATTACTTGTTTATTAGTGGGAAATATCTTAATTAATTTATTGCACTTACGACACGCATCAAATTTTGGCGCCGCTGCCGGGGAGCGATTGCTAATTGATTTATTATTTGTTTTAGCTTGTTTTTATTTTTGTTTTTAGATTTTTGTTTCGATTTTCTCTTTCTTGTTAGTCGTCATGTTTCCTAACGGAAATAACATGTGTTAGAGCATAGCTCGGTTGAACCCACCAAGCGTTGGTATGTCAAGTTTGGTTGTCATATTTTAGTGAATCAAAACTCATTTAAAGAGTCGCTTGATTATTTACTAGAGTCAACTTCGTATAGGTTAGCTAGAAAGTTACTAGGATATGAGACTTACAAGTATTACGTGAAGACTTGAAGAATGTGAAGAAGTAAAGAACTACAACGACGACATCATCCTTCCACTTGAGGTTAGTAATATTTGACTTGAACTGTTTCATTCCTAACGTATCTTTCAAGTCGTGCATATTCAAAACATAGAAGCTGTGAATGATTATACTCTAGTTAGACATAGTATTAAGGAATTACAATACGAAGTATAACGTCTATCTTTTGAACTTCGTATATAAGACATCGACATAATCGTATGAATGCTATCGTGATTATGTATGGGTATGGTTGAAGATTTCGTCCTAGGAAACAATGTTTTTACATTCGTTCAAAGGAAGTACAATTCATAAACTTGTGTTATGAATCGAAAGGGAAATCGCTAGGCTTATTGGTATTGTTATTCATTACAAATCTTTGGATTACCAATATGTGTGTTTAGTATAACCGATCATAACTTGTTTATGTATCTTGGTAAAACTATTCACAGGGCCTGACTTTTGTATTGGTATGACTTTTATTAGTGAAACCGATCTTAAGTAATCACCCTAGATGGTATGATCGATTTACTGTAATTGGTATGACCAACTCTAGACATTGGGGAACTTATCCTAGTAAGAGGTGCAACCGATCACAAGTAGGGGAATCGATCCTTGTAAGAGGTGCAACAAAATCTTAGAGAACCTGACAAAGGAGTTTATTGGGATAAGCGGAAGAGCCTTTTGTCAAACTCATATCACGTTGATTGAAAAGAGTTGTTACCGAACAGATTTGTTGTTCCTTTACTATTTGGAATACGAACCAAAGGAATTGTTCCAAGTGCGTGACTTATTGCAAGTTGGAGGCGCAGGGATACAGACGGAACTAGGTGAACTATAAGTTTAGTTGCTTGGTCTCAACTATACGAAGTTGATTTAGATTTTGTATAACGGCTTAATCCTGAGAGTATTCAATTCTGGACAAGGTCCCGGGGTTTTTCTGCATTTGCGGTTTCCTCGTTAACAAAATCTTGCTGTGTCTTTTACTTTTCTATTTCCGCAATTATAATTGTTTTATTATAATTAGAAGTAAAATACACAAACGTTAATTCCTATTTACTTGATAGAAATCTTATTATGTTTGGTTTAAGTCCGAACCTATTATCAAGTAAACATACTTCGTTGTTGTATTGTCTCGATCTTGTATCCATAGTCAATCACACAAGTTATCTTGTTGTCGTATTGTCACGATCTCGTATCCATAGACGATCACACGAAGTGTGAACCGATTAGTTGTATTGTCTCGACTCAGTCCATAAAAAATCACTTTCGGAGAAAGGACTTATAGGTGGAAAAGTTTTAGATTGAGGTATATTTGGGTACCCTCGTCTTTTCAATTGGTATCAGAGCAGGCAAACACGAAAAGATCTAACAATCTGTGTTTGGTGCTATCCAACCTATAAGATATGAGTCAAAATAAGAAAAACAAAGATAAACTTATGAACAACTCAGTTAACGTATGTCAAGATAATGAGAATAAGATCTCAGAGAAGGTCAATGGAAATTGGTCTCGTAAGTCTTTTCGAAAATCGAAGAAAAAGTCAATGACTGATGACTTGATTGCGAATCAGGTTCCTGATCAGAAAAGAATGAATCCAAAACTCAAGAAACATGCTTTGGATCCGACTCCAATCTCTAGTTAAAAATCTTCTGTTTCCAATTGTGAAAAGAGATTAGATTCACTAGCCTGCCCAAGTTCTGAATTTCTTAAAGTGTTAGAAAGATTTTTCAAACATGTTGAAAACTTTTCAGAAAAGGGAAAAACCATTGACAGTCTAGATGATGTCCTAGAACTTATTGTTCAATTGAATGTAAGAATTTGTGAAGGAAAGCGAGAAACACTCAGTCTTCAAAATAATCTGGTAGATTATGTGGAACAAAAATTGTCTCTATGGAATGAAGCTTATCAACAGACTACAGAGTGTGAAATTCTTACACAATCGCTGGAGCATTCACAAATAAGGAATAAGATCCTTATTGAAGATCTTCTTACAGAGACATGTCAAAAGGTATATCTAGACAAGTGTTTAGAAAAAAAATTCCAACAAGGAATGGATACCTTAAGAGGACATATAGAATGTCTTGAACAAAAGACATCAGCAATCTGTCGGATGGCAGATCTAGACCACACGAGTTCAAGTTCAAGAAACATACCATCTTGGTCACAAGATGTAATCAAGGATATAACATCTCGCAATATTCCTAATTAAGATGATGGATTCAAAACCCACACAAGGGATCATGATAATTTCCCCAAAAATAAGGAGGAAGAAATTCCTCAAAAGGAATTTAGTGAGGAAGATTCTCACCCCAACGCTTAATTATGTTGGAATGTGCATCCTTACAATGCCCAATCTACTGATGTAAGGAAGCACACATATCTGGGCAATCTGTATCCTGTCGATAATCTCTTATTCAACATAGAGAGTTTACACAATCTACCTAAAGATGCATAATCTGTCTCCATGTGTAGAAAAGTTTTCTTGCAAACAACTTGTGTAAACAGGATAAGTTTCCTATCTAAAAGTATCTCTTGATACTAATCTAGAAGATAATTTCTTTTCGAAGAAAGTTGTGAATCAGTAACACATAAGATGCCAAAATCCTTTCAAATCTTGTCAGAATTATTTATTTAAGGCTGGCATCTATGTTTGGTATGTGTTAAAGATTTCAAGTATATGTACTCAACGTGTCTGAGAACTTATGCTAAAGGATGTATTCTCAAACCAGATCTCAAGCAAAACTTCTGAAAGCCTTGAGTGGAATGACTTCTAAGGAAACTGTTCATCTTGATGATACCCTCAATAAATCTGGTTGTGAAGATATAGAAAATGAAAAGGAATATGTGACTTATCTCCTTGTCCAAAACAGTTTGGATGCTAAGATTGATATTATCAATCTTCGACAAGTCCTCCTCAGTACTATTGAAACTCATCATAGACAGGCAGCACTACTAAGCACTGTTATCCGTAACCAAAGAAAGCTTATTAAACTTGGAATCGGTAATAGGGAGTATGCTCGGAATATTAATCAGAAGGTTAATGTTTTAGCCTGTGAACATAATCAAGGTACTATGTGTAGAATCCGAGATATCAGTCATGATGCTGTTGATGAAGATCCTGAAAAATTTGAGGAAATTGAAGATGATCTTTGAAAAATCTGTTGAAAAAATAGACATTAGTTTTTGATGATTTCAATAAAGTCTATTATGAATAAAACTATCTTATTTATAAATAAAATTATTACTTTATAATTTTTCTTGTGATAGTTTTCGATTTCATCGCCTGTGCTTGAATGCTTTATTTTATTGCTATGTATGTTTATGGGATGTTTGATTTCGGTTTTTATGACCTTAATATTCGATCTCATATGGTGTGAACCCTTATGGTTTGGGTGACTTTTTGGTTTAGCAGGATTAAGTTTTAGCCCATGTTGGTAGGCTTTATCAAAGGATCATAAGGGATTCTGATTGAAACAAATATGTGAAAAAGTCACAATATGTTGAATCTTTTTGGTTAAGCATAAAAGCATATGTGTTTCGGGGTTTCAACTTTTGCATTGCAATAGTTAAAACCGGTTTTCAACCTTTCTCTGGTAAAGGTTGGTCCTTGTTGTTGTTCTTTTGTCTTGCGAGAGGATTACAACACAACGGGGGAGAGTTCTATCTTGAACTGGCGCTTAATGTCATATATTAAGGGGAGTAGAGGATGTGGAGCTTGAGGTAACGAATTTTTTAGTTAATCGTTTTCCTGTTTAAGAAAAGCCTGATTTTATTGCATATATTTATTGCTTTTGCTTAACAAAATTTTGGTACAATTGATGTTTGTTCCATTATTTGTGTATGGATGTGTGTGTGATTCAATTGTTTCCGGTTAAGAAAAACTATTGTTATCTTGCTTTGTTGTTTGGTATCAATTGTTTAGGCATACAAAATTTCGGTGCAATTGCGGTACTATAATGTCTATGTTTGTTTCAATTGCTTCCGGTTGAGGAAAATAATTATGCAAGTTGATTTATTTGGTTTGTATGATTTGTTTATGGCTTACCAAAAAGGTTTTCGGGATCAATTGTTTAGTCCAATTGGATTTCGGATAAGAGAAACTAAGTTAATTCTGATCTTAGTTAGACTTGTCAAAGTGGAGGTTTCGGTTATTCAAGTCTAATCGAATGCCTTACCAAGAAATGCTAATTAACTAACCTAGTATTTGTCTTGTTTAAAAGAGAAAGGTCTAAGTTATTATTTGAGTAATTATAACCTTGTTGATGGTGGTTTTCGGTTTAGGGCTAAAATCGTGAAACCCTGTATTTAATACGCTGTCATCCTGCAAAGGAACAAAAGCCATTTGAAAGTGATGAGTGCATAAACCTTTTCACTTATATATGTATTGAGCAATTCAACATATTTACGAAATTTATCCAGAATGGTGCGTGAAGCAACAATCGCAGATATTCAGTAAATTTTAACCTATGGCATTATTCACTAATGCATGACCTGCCTGGTATTTTCATATGCTATGTTCCCAGCCGAACTCTCAATATCGGCATGACATGACGATTAATGTTCACTCGCGTGGAGTAGCATGAATCTCCCGAAGTGTCAGTATTGAGACCTGCATGAAAACACTCACATAGGCTACACCACCCTCTGACAAAGAGATCAGCGTACACTTTTTAATTAAAAGTTAGCGCGATCGAACGCTTTTAAATTCCTTAAGGAAAATCTAGACTGTCCATATCAGTCTTGAAAAACGATCACGGCCACACGATTTGGCCACACAATTCAACAGGCCTAGCCTACTCCTAGCGGAACTAGGCGATCATCCTGATAAACACCGGCGGGCCCACTAACATCCCGACCGGTCGAAATTCTTTTAGCTCATCCGCTACACCCTTGAACGCTCCCCAAAACATGGGTGATCGCGCTGTTTTTAAAAGAGCTCAAACGAGCTGAAACCAACAAAAACGGTCTCAAAAATATCACGACCGCCCAACTTAGCTAGCCTAGTTGGATGGCTTATATTTTCCTTCGAACAATCAAAGAAGTGCTGGCGTGTTCACCGGCGACCCAGCTACACCCATGATCGATCGACTTGCCCGCGGCAAACCAAGAGTGTGTAGAATCACTCGCCCAAAGTAGGGTTAACACGCTGCTTTAGAAATCCTAAATTGCGTTTGCGGCAACGAGATACTATCGCAAATCGATCATAATCGTCCATCTTTGTTGGCCAAAGTGAGTGGCTCAGATTCAATTTCAGGCTGCCCAAGAGATGTCAGCGCGCTCACTGACGACCCGCCTTTACATAAGGCCGATCGGCCTGCTCAAATTAGCGCCCATCGCTTTTAATCGATCAGCCAAAATAAGGTTGGACGCATGGCTCCTAAACCCTAAATTACATCAACAGTAATATGCAACTTCCGCAAGCCTAGTCGAATGGTGTAGATTTGTTTTCATACGTCCAACAAGGTAATGCTGTGATCATCGGCCACCCCTCTTCCACAGGGAGCGATCGACCAAGTGGTAGCTCACCCATAGGGTTCCCAAACGATCGCCCAAAGGTGGCCGGTCATGCTACTTTTTTAAGACGTTCAATTCGCGACTAATTTGAACGACCTCTAAAACAACGACGTTTCATGCACAACGATTATTTTTAGCTGCTTGTTTAAAAGCGATGCTTTATATACATCGATCATAAGCGATGTTTTATAAATATTGATTTCACAAATAATTTATTAATTAACCTAAAAGCACTATGTGCTGCTTTTAGCGGCGAGTCTCACGACTTGACCCATTTACTCAAGACATCAAACATGTCACAAACTAGGGGATGCTCACTGGGGTATTGGTATGGCGGTTTACAGCGTGCGGCGTGCAACGCGCCCATTACGAGAAAGTGTCAGGAAAGAACGGACGGTTAACAACAATGAGAGTAGTGGGTGTAAGTGTGACCAGTTTTCCATCATAATGGAAACATGGTGATCACCACTTGGTACACAACCCCACCTCTCCACTACTTAATCACCTCCACTTCCTACGAGATCAGGGGTGCTCGAACATGACTTGTATAAATAGGATTTCAATCTATTTCAAACATGGAGAGAACACAAGTATCAAGAAAACACCGAGAACTGATAGCTTACATTCTGCAAGCCAGTTCCACATTCTGATACAAGTCATAAAACAGCCACACCTTCATAATTCAACATTCTGATCTCAAACACCTTCTTCGCTTCCCTCCCTAAGATCAACCCTTCTCCTTCACTTTGTGACCGAATTGAATCTAGAATGACCATTTATTGGTTTAGGCCAGAGTCTTATAGATTGATCTCTCGAATCTAAAAGTACTCCCGTGCAGTGCATTTGTTTAGGGTTTGAATTCGTTTCTCATCAACACACCCAAATTTACCAAAAACGGCAGAATCAGTTTTTACCCAAAAACAACTGGCGACCACAACGGTGGTATCCCTAATCAAATCCTCGTCCTTTTTAATAGGTGAATAATCATAAAAATTATTTGGATTTGAACTTGAAATAATATCATCATTACAAAGCTCAATTGGATTAATAGTTTCCTGATCACTATGCCTACATATTTCAGATTCTTTATTATTACTATCCTCATCATCATAATAGTACAAAGATGATTGAACCTTATCTAAATAATTAGTGTCTTTTATTCTAACCTCGTCCTCTAAATTAGGCAAATATTCACCATTGATATCAAGGGTAAAATTGGAAACACTATTTTGAAAAATTAGATCTTTTAGAGAAGTTCTTTTCTGGGTCTCTAACAAAAGCTTATGGGTCGACTCACATGATTTCCTGACATAATCTAGGAAAGAAGGTAAAGAAAGTTCACTCGTTGCATTCTTTTCGTCCATAACTAAGTTATTCATTTCTGCAAACTTACGTGCTGTCTCAGCTAACTTACGTGTCGACTCTAGTAAAGAGGAATTATTAGAATTATTCTCGTAAGACCAATTCTTGTGTGGATAGTACTTGGGCTCACCATGGGATGAACCATAACCTTTAAAAGATTGGCGTTCCCAACTACTATTCCCACCATGGTCATAAAAATGATGATGTCCATAATCAAATTCAGGTCGATACTCATTGTATTGGCTTCTATCATACCAGTTCGACATTCTTAATTGCAAGGGAATTCTACACAATCACAAGCAAGGATGACTCGACCAAATCCAACCCATAAAATCTAGCAAACAATAAGCATGATGGCTCCCTTAGATTGTTTCTAGACCAGCTTCTATTCCTCCAAAAGGCAACTAGGTATCGTTTTAGCAAACCTCTCTAGTCGATCCGAATAAAGTGAGTCGAAGAGAAGTAGGGAAAGCTCAGAGGAGCTTTGATACCCCCACCTCTTTGGCAACGTTTCCCGTTAGGGCGGCTCTATTCGACTCACAGTAATCTTCCTGAACTTTTTAGTTAAGCTAATAAGATACCCAATACTTCCCTTTGAATGACTTTCATACAAGCTCGTTACCCTATCGGTCTCGTTCTAATCATTATTTTAAGCTTGGGTTCGCGTAGGTTATGTGTTCCTAAGGCGGGCAAGAAGAGAACGGTGATGAAATACGAACCCTTATCTTGTATGGCCTGGCCTTGCCCTTTACTAGGAAATTAAAGTCCGTATTCAAAGCCTCAACATATATGCACCTTAAGGAAGACAGTAAACCCACTGACAGGGGATTCGCGGGTGTTTAGAAGCTTACCTCCCGTACCAGACGGGCGATGAAACGGTTGTGGTCGACTCGGGCCACTGACTCCTGTGTCTGTGTACGAACCCGAGGGGCCGAGACGATATCGTAATCGTCGTCCTTCCCTGCAAACAGTTTTGTATTTAATAACCCTTCCGTAGGGTTTTAAAAAAAAATTAAAGTCTAAAGTCCAATGTCCCAAAAATAAAAATAATAAAAATAAAAAGGTTCAAAAATAAAAATTTACAAAAATAAAGTCCTATTTACAATTTCTAAAAATGAAATCTAAAAATAAAAATAAAATCTAATTAAAAAAAAATAAGAAAAATAATAATAAATAAAAAAAAAAATCTTCGTCTTTTCTCCGTTCTTTTCGCTTTGTCTAGCTTTTAATCCCCCAGGTCTTTCGTCCCCAATTCCTTTTTGATTCAAAACCTGCAACAAAAAGACAAATACCCAAGAAACGTAAAAAAGAACAAAAGAATAAAAATCTAAAAACTCTAAATCTAAAAACAAATCCGCGTCGGCGGCGCCAAAAATTGATGTAATTTTTAAGTTGTAGTAAAAATGATTCGAACTCTAAGACTTGTGAAGATTCGAGTTTTTAAATTTAATAAAAATATACAATAATATTACAAATGGTGCAAGAGGTACTGGAACTAAGGATTCGGCCAATCTTCATAACATAAGGTTCAATTATTTATTCTCAACAATTTTAGCTCAAGAAATGTAAATATGGACTCTTATTTTTGCCAAGGTAGATTCTAAAAACATTAGTTATAAATCGCAAGCATGGGACATCAAACATCTAAGCAAGCATGACCCTTCTAATAAAATAATAACTAATTAATCAAAATCATATTTCAATTAATATTAGTGAAAAAGTCATAAAAAAGAATAAAATAAATTTACCCATGTATGAAGTTCGGCTTCCTACGTCGCCCCAGTGTTGGGGTTTAACTCATCATGTCGAAAACACACTCAAAATATGTATTCATGGCTCAAAAAGTGTTTACAAGAAGAGAAAATAATGGAACAGGAAATCTTCAACAGCACAGGTGCGTTACAGACCGACTGTTTCAACTCTCAACTGTTATGATGAAGATAATCGTTACAAATCTGAAGATAAATGTTGCAGAAGAGGATGAAGAAACTTTTACAATGAAGATAAATGTTGCAAACCAGTTAAAGAAACCGTCACTGTTTCCCTGTTCTTCACGAGCAGCAGCAGCAGCAGCAACAACAACAGAGTTCTGAAAACTCTTGATTCAAGCCTCCTGAGCTCTCCTCTCGACCCCAAACTCTCGACACCCCTTCTATATGACCTGGGTAATCTATTTATACCCGAAAGATGCATCAAATCTCCTCCATAACTTCAAAAAATCTTCTCTTTATTATTTTTATTCTCACGGCAATAATTTCCTGTTTTAGCTTCTCCACGCATTTGCAGCTGGATTAATCTCCAAATATAACTTATTTACGCTCCAAACTGTTGCTCTAGTCATCATACACATTCAGAACACGTTCAAATTCTCCAGAACTCATGCAATCCCGTGAAATATTTCTCTCATGCACGTGCTGCCCTGTTTTGCTCCATGACACGATTCAGCAAATTCTGATCCAAACGAACTCCCATACCATCTTTCTATAGTCATATCACGTCTACCCACTAAGTTTCAGGGATTGAATCTCACTAAATCACGTCCAAACATCCGATCGAAATTCTGCAAGAGAAGAAATGGTTTTCCCGCCAAAATTTATTTTTTGAATTTGAGAAGAAGATGTCCTCCCCCTAATCCTGCATGGGTGTCCCTTTAGCACTTGTCTTATGGGGTGCAAATCACCACTTTTCGAGCCAATTTTGCCGCAAGAGATTATTCCCTAGAAAAGACTTAAAACAACTTTACTAGAAATAAAATGAGTCCTAGATTATGTAGTTATGGGTGAAAATGCGTCACACTTACGTGCTTATCACAGAGCCAGAGCCGCTGCTACTCCTAATATTTTTTCAAGCATGACACCTCCAATTGTCACCAGGGCTGCCACCATTTCTTCATTAGGACGAGAGACCGGAGGAGCCAGAGGAAGCCAACCCCCTATCACCATTGTCGATTTGATGAAAAGATAAGAAGTTCTCGCTATGGCTCAGACGGACATGGCTACAACTCAGAAAGAGGTACTCACTTTCCTCAAGACGCTAACGGAGCGACTACCACAAGAGCCGCGTCAACCATGGAGCCAATGAGGAGTACTTTTAACACTCCTAGCGCAAGCACTTCAACAGGGCGTGCCTTCATAGATGAGGAAGTTCGTGTTGCTCCTGAACGCTTACGGGAAAGGAATCAGCCATCCAACTTCATCACACGTGAGGATCTGGAGCGTCTCTTCCAAAATCGAGGCAAATAAAACCCCGTGGACATTGATAGACGCATTTATGTGTCTATTTTCATCTCTATTGTGTATATTGTTAGTACCCATTTTTGTATTAATTTTGATATTTTATCTCTTTGTAGGTGTTTTTTGAGAAATAGGCTTTTGCGGCGAAATTGGCTCAAAGAAGTTGTTAAAGGCACCTGGGAGGACATTTGCTATTCGGACTCTCATTTTGGATAAGGGGTAACCCATTTCCAGGCAGCTGCTAAGCACAGACCGGGATTGGATAGGGGGACACCTTCTTCACGTTTTGAAAATGAAAATTGGCGGGAAATTTTGCCGCACGAAGAACAGAGTTAGGATTGCGATTTTGGGTTAGTTATGAAGAGATTAAAGCTCTGATTTTTCTTGGGCTTGCTTCTTAACCATCAACAGACGAGGTATGAGTGATTGAATGGACTGTTTTGGGCTAGATAATCGGGTTTTGATAAAACAGGGAAGAAAAAAAAAATGGAAACAGGCAAGTTTTCAAAATTACACATGGAAGTTTCATGGGATTTAGGAGAAAATATCTTCCCTGTGATTTGGAAGTATCATATACAGAGATATCTTGGGACAAAATCAGAGAAAACACGTGAAACAGAGATAAGAAAAGAAATATCGCAACTTGTGGAGAAAGGAAAAAAATCAAAGTTATTCTCGGATTTTCTTGACCCTATGATATATAAAAGAGTTGGTTCGAGTCCTAGGAAGGATAGGAACACTTTGAGAGAAGTTAGGGGAAGTTTAGAACCTTAGAGAGCCGAAAAAATCAACTTGCAGAAACTCTCCTGCTGCTGCTGAAGAAGAAGAAGAAGACGAAGAACATAAGACCCACAGAGTCAGTCGCAGAGGCAGACTTATTTTCAGTGACAACGAGATACGGTCGCTCCTTCCTTCAGTTACCGAAGCCTTTCAGCAACGATCCAGTCTTCTGTTTTAGACTTTCAGCGACTACAATATACTCTTTTCTCCCTTGTAATCAGTTTTTGAGCTATAAACATGTATTTCGAGCAAGTGATTAATATGAGGAGCTAAACCCCTTTGCTGAGGCGGTAGAGGAAGCTATTTTTCCAACAAAAAGTGGTATATTCTATTTTATTTATTTTATTGCAATTATTTTATGATTATTTTCCTTGATTGAAAATTGTTTGAATGATTTTTGTTGAGCAATTGTTATTTCTTTTGATAGAGCATTCTTGGACCTAGGTTTTTGATGTTTTATGCTTTGGATTTACACTTGTTGTTTTGAAAATCTACATGTTGCAATAGTTTAGAATCAAATTGAACGAGAAAATTGCATGAATATAAATACTGGATTAAATCACTTTGAACTTGGAAAATAGTGGAATCTCAGCCTCAGTGTTCTTTTAATATTGATAACAACTTTGTCAGTGTTTGCTATAATTTTTAGTGATTTTTCTATTTAGTTTTGAATTTAAGTCTAAAGTTATCCTTCACAAGTTCGAGCAACGAATCATTTTTACTACAACTACAAAACTCATCAGACATGCACCAGCACCAACCTCCGTATCCTCCTGATGTGCAAAGAGTTCCTCTTCTCAGTTTTCCCTCTATGATGGTACTGGTAACGCTCGTGAACACATCTCTCGTTTTCTGGAATCCTTAGTAGAATAAGAATACAATCATGTCCTCCGCCTGAAAGAATTTTCAAAGTCGCTTTCCGGAAGAGCGTATACCTGGTACAACAATATCGCACCAAACAACATATCCAACTGGTGCGAGATGGTCACTGCTTTCTACAAGAAATATTTCCCCGTGTCTGAGCAAATCACTTTCTCAGACTTAGGGAGAATTTTTCAACGAAACAGTGAACATCCAAATGATTATGTCAAGAGATTCAGAATTCAAGCATTGGATTATCATGACCCAAATGTGACCGAACAACAGTTGGTGGAGTCATGTATTAACGGTATGGTTCCCATCTATCGTGCTTTGCTTGAAAACCTGCGTTTCCAGACGTTCACTGAACTCCATGAAGCTGCTAAGCGGTCAGCTACGACTGCACCAGCATTGTTAGAAAGAACCAGACCGTCCAGGGGTGAAAATGCACGCGAAACTCGAAGAAATAAGCGCCTCGTCAACAAGCAATATAACACTGGTCCTTCTGTAAGCGTAGTAGGTGAAGGAGGGAAAAGGAAAGCTCCAGCAGCGGAACAAAAACCCAAGCGTGCAGCACCAGTGCAGACAACTCCATCCTGGAAAACCGCGGCTAAGACTCATGTGCAAGAAACTGGAGATGTTGCTCCAGATTTCCCATTTCCAATGGATAAAGTCATTGAACTTTTGGAAGCATGGATTCAAGATGACGCCATCAAGCTACCTCCTCTCCGACGTCCGCCAACCGAATAAGAGATGGAAAATCCCAAATATTGTCGTTACCATAGGTTTGTAAACCGCCCAACCAGTGACTGCAACAAATTGAAGCGCATTTTCAAAGAGAAGATGGATGCAGGAGAACTTCAATTAGGAAATGAAGGAGTTCACATGGACCCTCTTCCTGTCAGGAGCTGCATGATTTCTGGGACTCCTTCCACAAAACTGTGCAGTCTATGATGTCACATTTATGTGAAATTCTGTATTTCTCCAAGGCGCAGCGTCAAGACATGTTTGGAGCCCTCAACCATGTCGTATCAGGCGAGCGTCTGTTTCCAGACAGGGAAGTCACTCCCAAACCCCAATCTTTCATGGGAAGTGCGACTAAAAAATGCAACTGGGGACTCCTAACCACCGCTCACTTATAAGATGTCGAGTTTGACAGCACACTGATTGATGCAGCATTTGATTTCAATATTGTCACTGTCAAGACTCTGAGAACTGCGAAGATTTCAAAGCAGGAAGCTGTTCACTTCCCAACTGTGATTAAAAGCGCAGAAGGAGAATCAAATGATGCTTACTTGTATATTAATCTCGAAATCAAGGTAGGAGATGCTCTAACACACGGCAAGTTTCATATTGTTAAAGAATGCCCGAACTATGATATGATTCTGGGTCGTTCGTGGGTGCACGACAATAAAGAAAGGCTAGGAGTGTGTCCTTTGCCAGTGTCTATACCTGAAAGGATTTCCAACAAGCCGTCCAACCCCGAAGATCATTTGTTGCCGTATCAACAACTTGCCAATGTGACACAACTACTTGGAAAGAGCCCATTGATGTACATTCGAAGATTCCGAACCTAAGTAAGTCTTATTGAACAACTTTTTCTGCAACCAATCACTTCTCCTCCCATCAAAACCTGGGGACTCGATTCGATTATCAACCCAGCTGTTACTAGGAGATGTGAATGGGATGTTGATCCTTTCAAGTATTTTATCAAGAGTTTAGAAGCTATCACAGTTAAAGATGAGGAATCTGGGAAAATAATGGCACAACACCCAAATCCATTCCAAGTTGGAGATATAGTGGTAAGAGTTGCAGCTCAGCCTGCTTTGTCCGATTCCACATAAGGGAAACACGAGCCATACCTAGTGGCAGAAATCATTTTGGGAGGTTACTTCAAGCTCATCAATACTGTCAAGATAGGAGGAGTGGTAATACTCTCCCACTGGCTCAAACCCTTCAATACCTAAGATGTCGCGCCGCCCTCTCCTCCAAGATTCCTTTTAGTATCTCATTTAGCAATTTACCTTTCATGCAATATTTGTAATTCCTCCAAAATGATTGCACTGCCTGCATTCATGATTAGGGTTTTAATTTATCAGTTAATCAAAGCATCATTTCTTTTAAAATTCTTACTCCTGAGTCATCTCAAGGTAAAGTCTCAAGTAAACCTAAACCCTCATAAAATCATTACCCATTGATTCAAAACCCAAAAAAAAAAAACAACCGAAAGAGGCACCTCGTATATTTCAAAAACACCAAAGAATGGAATACATAAAGAAAAAGAAGGGTAAGGCGACCAAAGGAAATCGTCAAGCATCCAATACACGGTTTTTGGCAAGCATCCTGATGTGCAGCCTACTTCAACAAAGAAACGGTCTCTCAATCATCGTGTGCTTAGATCCAGGAAAGAAGTTTCGCCGCTAATAATTCCTTCACGGAACCAGGAAGCAGCAAGCTAGCACGTGGTACTCCTGGATTGCAACCACTTCTTCAGACGCGTTCAATCACGTCACGCGAACTATTAATTGGAGGAGGAGCCTCAACACCTAACAAATAGGACTCTTGTATTTTTTGTTCATTGAAGCACAACACATGTGATATACAAGGATAATACCAAATGGGAGTTACAGGTTCGTGGCCGAATCCTTTTTCACCATTACATCCCATACTTCAAGCTATTGTTATTAGGGTTACACATAATAAATATCATCATGGAAGCGGTATCCAGTCACATGAAAGGAAAATACATCATCATTTATGTATGTCGCCTCCCCATCGGCCCCATCAATGGGAAGAACTCATTTACGTAATCGAGGCACTAGTCGTGGCATTCGAGGAATGAGTATGAGGCTCTACTGTAACTCTATCGAAGGATGTGGCGACTAAAATTCCAAGATGTTATGAAATTTTCCGAAGATTTGGATTTATCAGTCAAGAGATTTCATTCATTCACCCAATTGGACACATAAGGTTGTTAAAGCAACATGAATGAAAGATTATTATCCGATAAATCCCTGGCTCCAGTCACATAAACAAAAAACCACTGAAAAATCGAAAACATCTGAAAGCTAAGCTACGAAAAGATATTCGTCTACGAAAGAAAGTAACAAGTGGGAAATCTAATTATCAGCGGGATCAACAACGCCTTCACCAGAGCCGTTGTTGGAGGCTGCTTCAACATCTTTTTCACAAGGCGCCCCCATATCCTCTCCAGAAGCCGCCTCGACTTCTCCTTTGGACGCCGCTTCAACACCTCTCTCAGCAGCTGCTTCAATGTTCTTTTCGGGAGACGCTTCAACATCCTCTACAAATGCCGCTCCCATGTTCTCCCCAGCATCCACTTCAGCGTTCCCTCTAGCAGTCGCTTCGATGTCCTCTACAGAAGCTACTTCGACCTCTTCCTCGGAAGTTGCGCCGATATCCTTTTCAGAAACTGCCCCAACATCCTTTTAAGGATGCTCCGGTTCGTCCACATCAGAGTCGAGAATTATGATCCCGTTATGAATAGGGTAATCATACTTATTCCCACCTGGAGATTGCTTATGCTCAACCATCCGCCGCTTCAATCGAGCCGCGAATCTTTCAGCCCTGGCACTCGGGGGATGAGACGCTTCATCACGTTGAGACGCTTTATAACGTCTCCACTTCTTCTCCATACTAACCGAAGCCAGAAAAGCTTGAACACGTTCTCGAACGACGCATAAGTGCACAAGAGATATACCCTATATAGCACGACCAGCTTCGCGAAACGGAGAATCTATTTTGGCCATCACCTCCTCGAATGCGTTAGCCCTGGGTTTGTCGACTTCAAAACTCTTCTCTGGAGAAGTTGAAGAATAATCATCACCGGCAGTTTCCATCATATACTGCGAAGAGGCATCATGATTATATCAACAATCGATAAAAAAAAGAAAATCAAAAATCAAATTACATGAGACATATGGAGCAATACGTGGAATGAAGAAGAATGCAATTTTGTAATGATTGGTGTGGGGAGAAAGGCTCAAACGCTTCTCTTTATATTCCACAAACCAGCAGGATCCCGGGAAGAAAATGAGTCTTTACCTGCCGTGAATAAAGGCTTCAGACGCGGGATAACAATCAAATAGATACTTATCTACCTGAAGATAACTGACGTATGCTGAAAATAAACGTATCTTGCTCAAGAACCGAGCCAGCCTCTATCCTGGTAATGTACGCCGAACTTCTCTTTTGAATTTCTTTATCTATCACCATCTAGTGCTTACCCCGCAATAACGTCACTATTACATGCTAAGCAGGGGACTTAATGTTGATAGTGGTTTTCAGTTTAGGGCTAAAATCGTGAAACCCTGTATTTAATACGTTGTCATCCTGCAAAGGAACAAAATCCATTTGAAAGTGATGAGTGCATAAACCTTTTCACTTACGTATGTATTGAGCAATTCAACATATTTACGAAATTTATCCAGAATGGTGCGTGAAGCAACAATCCCAGATATTCTGTAAATTTAACCCATGGCATTATTCACTAATGCATGACCTGCCTAGTATTTTCCTATGCTATGTTCCCAGCCGAACTCTCAATATCGGCATGACATGACGATTAATGTCCACTCGCAGCGGAGTAGCATGAATCCCCTGAAGTGTCAGTATTGAGACCTGCATGAAAACACTTACATAGGCTACACCACCCTCTGACAAAGAGATCAGCGTGTTTATACACTTTTTAATTAAAAGTTAGCGCGATCGAACGCGTTTAAATTCCTTAAGGAAAATCTAGACTGTCCATATCAGTCTTGAAAAACGATCACGGTCACACGATTTGGCCACACAATAAACAGGCCTAGCCTACTCTTAGAGGAACTAGGCGATCATCCTGATAAACACCGGCGGGCCCACTAACATCCCGACCAGTCAAAATTCTTTTAGCTCATCCGCTACACCCTTGAACGCTCGCCAAAACATGGGTGATCGCGCTGTTTTTAAAAGAGCTCAAACGACCTGAACCCAACAAAAACGGTCTCAAAAATATCACGACCGCCCAACTTAGCTAGCCTAGTTGGATGGCTTATATTTTCCTTCGAACAATCAAAGAAGTGCTGGCGTGTTCACCGGCGACCCAGCTACACCCATGATCGATCGACTTGCCCGCGGCAAACCAAGAGTGTGTAGAATCGCTCGCCCAAAGTAGGGTTAACACGCTGCTTTAGAAATCCTAAATTGCGTTTGCGGCAACGAGATACTGTCGCAAATCGATCATAATCGTCCATCTTTGTTGGCCAAAGTGAGTGGCTCAGATTCAATTTTAGGCGGCCCAAGAGATGTCAGCGCGCTCACTGACGACCCTCCTTTGCATAAGACCGATCGGCCTGCTCAAATTAGCGCCCAGCGCTTTCAATCGATCAGCCAAAATAAGGTTGACCGCACGGCTCCTAAACCCTAAATTACATCAACAGTAATATGCAACTGCCACAAATCATCTCATTCATCCAACTTCGCTAGCCTAGTCGAATGGTGTAGATTTGTTTTCATACGTCCAACAAGGTAATGCTTTGATCATCGGCCACCCCTCTTCCACAGGGAGCGATCGACCAAGTAGTAGCTCACCCATAGGGTTCCCAAACAATCGCCCAAAGGTGGCCGGTCATGCTACTTTTTTAAGACGTTCAATTCGCGACTAATTTGAACGAGCTCTAAAACAACGACGTTTCATGCACATCGATTATTTTCAGCTGCTTGTTTAAAAGCGATGCTTTATATACATCGATCATAAGCGATGTTTTATAAATATTGATTTCACAAATAATTTATTAATTGACCTAAAAGCACTATGTGCTGCTTTTAGCGGCGAGTCTCACGACCTTACCCATTTACTCGAGACATCAAACATGTCACAAACTGGGGGATGCTCACTGGGGTATTGGTCTGGCGGTTTACAACGTGCGGCGTGCAACGCGCCCATTATGAGAAAGTGTCAGGAAAGAACGGACGGTTAACAACAGTGAGAGTAGTGGGTGAAAGTGTGACTAGTTTTCCCTCATAATGGAAACGTGGTGATCACCACTTTATACACAACCCCACCTCTCCACTACTTAATCACCTCCACTTCCTACGAGATCAGGGGTGCTCGAACATGACTTGTATAAATAGGATTTCAATCTATTTCAAACATGGAGAGAACACAAGTATCAATAAAACACCGAGAACTGATAGCTTACATTCTGCAAGCCAGTTCCACATTCTGATACAAGTCATAAAACAGCCACACCTTCATAATTCAACATTCTGATCTCAAA
Organism: Papaver atlanticum; assembly: GCA_023531105.1. Lineage (NCBI taxonomy): Eukaryota > Viridiplantae > Streptophyta > Magnoliopsida > Ranunculales > Papaveraceae > Papaver > Papaver atlanticum. Next base: position 1,656,685 of record JAJJMB010017633.1, on the reverse strand, counting down.
CACCTTCTTCGCTTCCCTTCCTAAGATCAACCCTTCTCATTCACTTTGTGACCGAATTGAATTTGGAACGACCATTTATTGGTTTAGGCCAGAGTCTTACAGATTGATCTCTCGAATCTAAAAGTACTCCCGTGCAGTGCATTTGTTTAGGGTTTGAATTCGTTTCTCATCAACACACCCAAATTTACCAAAAACGGCAGAATCAGTTTTTACCCCAAAACAAACCTGATGAGAAAAATAGAGTTAATTCTTATCTTTATTTTGGTCTTATCAAACAAACGATTGTATGTGTACAATCGGTTTAACAAAGGAACTAAGGTGCATAGTCGATTTTTGTTTGCTAAACTATTAAGTAAAATTGCTTCGGGCAATTGTTTCCTTAGTAACATATCAAAACAAAATTACTTTGTAGTTTCGGTTTTGATATTGGTTATAAAAGTGGTGTGTGGAACCCTCGTGCTTAACTCTTATAGGTTTGCAAGTCTTTTGAGATTTGTAAGATCCTTTCGGTTTGTCCTTTATTTGATCGTGCCTTTGTCATTTTGTGACAAAGGGGGAGAAATATATGGAGTAAACAAGTGATTTGGTATCACTAAGGAAAGAACAATGGTGCTTAAACGTTATATCTAACGAAAGAGTAAAGCATAGACTAAGGGGGAGTAACTTATCATATTGATACTTGTAGTTACATGAACAACAAAGGGAATAACAAAGACGTGCGGATTGAAAATCTACCTATCTTACCTTTAGGGGGAGTATTAGCTTTGTTATTATAATGTCAACAACGAAATTTATGGATTGAATGTATACAAGTTATTGTGCTGTTGAAACTTGGAATCAAGCGTATGTGTAATGAATTCTTGTAATTTGTTTATCCATATGATGTAAGAGTTTTTTCACTAAAATTGACAAAGAGGGAGATTGTTAGAGCATAGCTCGGTTGAACCCACCAAGCGTTGGTATGTCAAGTTTGGTTGTCATATTTTAGTGAATCAAAACTCATTAAAAGATTCGTTTGATTATTTACTAGATTCAACTTCGTATAGGTTAGCTAGAAAGTTACTAGGATGTGAGACTTACAAGTATTACGTGAAGACTTGAAGAATGTGAAGAAGTAAAGAGCTACAATGACGACATCATCCTTCCACTTGAGGTTAGTAATATTTGACTTAAACTGTTTCATTCCTAACGTATCTTTCAAGTCGTGCATATTGAAAACATAACTGCGAAGCTGTGAATGATTATCCTCTAGTTAGACATAGTATTAAGGAATTACAATACGAAGTATAACGTCTATCTTTTGAACTTCGTATATAAGACATCGACATAATCGTATGAATGCTATTGTGATTATGTATGGGTATGGGTATGGGTGAAGATTTCGTCCTAGGAAACAATGTTTTTACATTCGTTTAAAGGAAGTATAATTCATAAACTTGTGTTATGAATCGAAAGGGAAATCGCTAGGCTTATTGGTATTGTTATTCATTGCAAATCTTTGGATTACCAATATGTGTGTTTAGTATAACCGCTCATAACTTGTTTATGTATCTTGGTAAAACTATTCACAAGACCTGACTTTTGTATTGGTATGACTTTTATTAGTGAAACCGATCTTAAGTAATCACCTGAGATGGTATGATCGATTTACTGTAATTGGTATGACCAACTCTAGACATTGGAGAACCGATCCTAGTAAGAAGTGCAACCGATCACAAGTAGGGGAATCGATCCTTGTAAGAGGTGCAATAAAATCTTAGTAACCAATCATATGACTTGTGCAACCTAATACAAGTTAGATACCATATATATGTGGTAACCGATCCTAATACCTAGTCAACCAATTTTTGGAAAGCTAGTGTGACTAATCTTAGTACCCACATAGAGGTAGAACCGAAACTTGTTTTGGTAGAACCGTTTAAACCCATGATTGGTGATTTGATAGGATAATCAATCACATAGTTCTTGGAAGTCAGATGAACCAATTCTAAACTTGTTTGGAAGTGTGGCAAATCATTTTCAAGATTGTAAATATGAAAAAGGATTTACAAAGTAAAGATGTCGACATAATTTGAACATGTGCAGTAACTCTTATCTTTTTATTGTTCAAAGATATTCCTTAATAGCTAAAGGAGAATCTCGGATCGAAATAAATTTAGAATCTTTTAATTAAGGTTTTTAGTTTTATATGCTTTTAATTTCCAGCTATTAAAATGCATATCTTTAGAAAATAAAAATTAGTAATGTGCATTTACTAGTTGGAAATTTTCTACTGAGATTTCGGTCAATATTTGGACATAGCATTTCCAGGAATTATTAAAACCGTTTTTTCCCTTATTGCACATCTTTGAGAATATTAAATTTTGGAAATTCCTTGGTGTCCAAACTTTCTTGGTCTATAAATATTGAAGTTTGCATTTCAAGCAAACTAATCCTCAGAGCCAGCAAAACTACCTAGTTGTGTTGTTACTGGTAGAGCCGTCTATTCGGAGAGGAAAGTACCCTAATTAGGCGAAATCTCTTACGACCGCTCGTTTTAAAGATTTCTTTGGGATTGGGAAGCTCTACGAGTACCGTTGGTGGGAAACTAGATAATTGCAATTTATTATTAGTTTTTGGTTGATTTGATTGACTAACGGTTATTGAACTTTGATTACACCTAGTTTGTTTATGCTTGAGAATCTTCTCTTCTGATATAAGATTCACTCAAACTAGATCAAAGTTTCGACGGGGATGTTTAGACAGCTTGTAGATCTAAAGACGTCTTGTGATAATCCATTGTAAACAGACTCCGTTCTGTGTGTGATTGATCACAAGAGATTCAAGTTTATTGTGTGAAGGTGTTTATTTAGGATCTAAGAAGATTTGAAGACGAAGAAGATTTCTGATTTGGGTTCATAATCTTTGGTGTGCATAAAACTTGATCGGCTGGGGATCCAACTATAATCGGTTTATCTTTTTGATAATCTAGATTGAATAGTTGAGTAGATCGGCATCAATATGTTTCTTTGTGATTCAAAGTATTGATTGCAAAATCTTGACAATTACTTTGGTATTTGTTATTTGATATATCTGAGAACCTGACAAAGGAGTTTATTGGTATAAATGGAAGAGCCTTTTGTCAAACTCATATCACGTTGATTGAAAAGAGTTGTTACCGAACATATTTGTTGTTCCTTTACTGTTTGGAATACGAACCAAAGGAATGTTCCAAGTGCGTGACTTATTGCAAGTTGGAGGCGCAGGGATACAGACGGAACTAGGTGAACTATAAGTTTAGTTGCTTGGTCTCAACTATACGAAGTTGGTTTAGGTTTTGTATAGCGGATTAATCCTGAGAGTATTCATTTCTAGACAAGGTCCCGGGGTTTTTCTGCATTTGCGGTTTCCTCGTTAAAAAAATCTTGCTGTGTCTTTTACTTTTCTATTTCCGCAATTGTAATTGTTTTATTATAATTAGAAGTAAAATACACAAACGTTAATTCCTATTTACTTGATAGGAATCCTATTATGTTTGGTTAAGTCCGAACCTATTATCAAGTAAACATACTTCGTTGTTGTATTGTTTCGATCTTGTATCCATAGTCAATCACACAAGTTATCTTGTTGTCGTATTATCACAATCTCGTATCCATAGACGATCACACGAAGTGTGAACCGATTAGTTGTATTGTCTCGACTCAGTCCATAGACAATCACTTTTGGAGAAAGGACTTATAGGTGGAAAAGTTTTAGATTGAGGTATATTTGGGTACCCTCGTCTTTTCAACATGTACGAAGCACAAGACCAATCAACATATAATGGGGGTAATCAATATGGATTTCAATCTCATTCATATAACAACTACCAACCATACCCTACGGAGCCTTATGGATACTCTCATACATATCAACAACCTTATGACGGGTATGTAAGTGAGCAATCACAGGGATAGGAGGATAGTTATACTTCTGATCAGTTGTTTTCTAGTAATGTGCAGATGACAGAGAGTTTGGAAAGACCTATTCCTCTTTATCACGTTCTTTCTTCATTTATGTTAAAAGAAGATATACGGTCTAAAAATTCAAGAGGATGAATAATCCGATTTCGTGATCGAGAGGTTGATCTCCGTCTATGGTCGTCAATTGTTAGTACCTAAAAATTACTTCCAGATAAAAAAAATGCACCGCTGTGGTACTTTCTTTTTAGGTTCGAAAATCAAAATCGAACATGACAATCCTAAACCATGATAGCAGCTGTTCCGTCTTGTTTCGGTCACGATGGAGAGGAAGATGGGTTGATCTTAGGGGGGAAAGCAGAAAAGTTTGAGAAACTAGCAATGGTATTGAATTGTGTGTGTTGGGTATTGAAAACTATGAAGAATACAGAGCTTTTAGGTATGAAAGCTTGTTATGTCTTCTGAACAGGCTAAGTGACCTATTTATAATAGTTTTGAATACGCAATGCCAATCTCATGAGTAATGGAGGTAGTGAGGTTGTTGAGAGACAGAGAATATGGGATCCTGTGAGATAATCAAGGGAAGTTTTTGGAAACTGCTTTTCTCACGAATCCATAATCTCTCTAACCGTTTGCAACTGTCACCACTACTCTAACTTTTCACATGGGGCATTTCCACGCCACATGTTACCGTAGACCACCAGACCAATACCCCATGAAAAAAAACCATGTGATGTATTTTGATATTTCTTAGGTGTTTTTGATGAATCATAGATCTCATTCTAATTAGGCTAAACCGTAGCCATTGATATGCCATATGTTTAGGGCGTAATCGTGCCTTGTTGTGGCATAAACTATTATGGCCGAAAATAGTGCACAGAGTTTTGCCATGGCTTAGGCCTCATCTATGATGACCGAAAATGTCGCACGGCTACGTGCTATGGCCTTGGTCTAAGATGCCTAGGCCGAGAATGTCGCACGACTACGTGCTATGGCCTTGGCCTAAACTGCCAAAGCCGTGAATAGCATGTGGCATGGTGCCACGGCTCATGATGTAGTGCAATGTCGGATATGCCACGGGCCATATTTTTCCAAATTATGTTATGGTGTCATGGATTTGACCGACTGCTTTGAGATTATTCCAACTAGGCCATTAATCCATTCTTTTCTTAGCTGAAGCATTATGAGCTATAATAACTGTATTGTGGCTTTGGCTATGTCTAACCAAGATGTTATAGGGTATGCAATGTATGATATGGGCTTGGCTATGCTTAGCCAGTGCGCCGCAATTATTATGTCATCGATCATGATTTGATCATCATATGGCTATGAGATAGGGTTTGGGTCCATGGCAACATGCTAGACCTATACTTAAAGTATATTGCTATTAAAGTACCAATTTGAATACGATAACGTCGTTATAGCATGTTCAAGGAACTCGGACGTGGGAGTTTATGACTTGAGACGATACTTGATATGGCTATGTATAATACTCTTAGTAGCATATATATGTATTTTGTACAGGCAGGGACCATCTGAAAGGTAGTTGTCACCAGCATAAGTGGTAACCTGAGGATAATATTTCTCTACACTAGCGGTCAATTCATCTAGGAGCTTGTCCAACCAATATGATAGAGTATCAATAATGAAATACTCTGATCATTTATATACGTACGTTATGCGACGGCTAAACTGGAGGTTGGATATGCATTACTGATTCTCTTGCGTAATATAAGTTGTAAATACAAATCCTTAATCCTGATGCTAGGTCAGGGATACATTACACTTCTGCAACCAGGACAGAGCAATTTTACAATTTATGTCCTTGTCAAAAACTCACCATCAACAATTATAAATAATTTTATAATTATAAAAAATAAAAGTATATTTGATAGTTTAAGGGGAAATATGTATATAAACAGAGTAGACAGATAAAACAAGACGAACCAAACTAGAATATAGGACAGATAAAAAATGACAGAGGGAATATCAAATTCCAGTCAGACAATTTCAAGGTTTTGAAAGTTTATAACTATGGAAAGGGGCGAAAGAAAACTGCTAGCAAAAATACTGACGAGTTGGCTCCATCCCCAAATAAGAAGAGAGCCAGCACAAAATAAACTACTGGTATGGACAATTATCATAGTCAATCATCTGAAGAAACGATCTGAAGAAACAACTAAAGAATGAACTCGGAGAAGTAATAATGATTTGATTTAACAATATGATTTTTTTTGTACGAGTAGAGCAACTCCTCCCCAAGAGACTACATTAGGATGTTTTTAAACTGGATTGAAAATAATATATATTTTTGACTTTATAATTTTTAATTATTCTTTGCTATTTTTAAGTTTATTAATTACCTACATTTTATGTTTCATGCTTCAAATTTTGAATTAGATAAATTCAATAACAACAAAACATACTTATCTCTATAAATTCAATGGACCACACGGGCGCACATCTAGTATATATATATATTGATTAATAGAGTCGATCCAAGACCGGAACTGTCACAATGTTTCCTAAGGTTCAAGATGATCAATATTCCTAGCATTACAATCATCACAACCAATTTAGAATTCCAAAGGGATAAATACACTTCAATGGCCAAACTTGTCGTGTAAAATAGATTTACATCAATGTTTTCCGACTCAATGGGATTTTTGGAAGATCCAACCATAGTTTGTCATTTTTCGTAAATCAAAGTAACCAAATCTTAAATAACCAATGCTGAAATAATCTAACACAAGTCTTCTCTGTAACACATGTCTCTGGATCTGTTGGAGTTAGTCGTAATCCGTCTGAGCCGGTCCGAGTCGGCATAGCAGTCTTAGTAGCCATTGTAGAACCAATTGATTGATGTTATTATTGATGAAGATGTTGATGATGTTGCTAGCTTCATTCTTGTTGGTGTTGATGTTCATGTTGTCTTCATCAGTTGAAGAAGATCTTTTGGAGAGAAACAAAACCACACCCTTTTCTAGCTAGAAATGATAAAAACAACAATCAAAATAAAAACAAAACACCCAAATACCAGAGGAACAACCTAGATCTAGAACTGAAAAACAGATAAAAACAAGCATTTTAGATCAAATAAACTAAAAACTAGATTAAAAGAGAAGGTAAGCAAAAAGAGAGGTTGTTAAAGAGGATGATTTGCTCAGACCGACTCCCATAAAGCCAATCTGGGAATATGAAGATTCAAGATCTTAGAGTTTCTGGTACATTTTTTTTAAGGTGCGAGACATTGGGAAAGGAGAGTGTAAATTATGTAATTTGAGAGATTTTTTTTGTTTTACATTCCTCAATGACCCAATCAAAAATTGATCATCCGAAGTTAATCCAACAACCCAAAATCTGCATGAGGACTTAAAATGTACCCTCGAGCTAATGTCTATTTCGTAGCTAGTCTAGAATTCGCCATACCTCGTAATCCTAAGTCTACACCTTAATCCAAAATACCCAGATCCAATATCTGTCACTGTAACTTAAAATTTTCTTAGTCTTCACAATATTCCCCATGAACTGGCATTTGATGAACAAATCAACATGCCAGAGTATGTTTGTATCCCAAATTGTGTACCTGGAAAATTTCTTACCTCTCAATCCTAATTATGTATCCGACCAAAAGTTTGGATTCGGGGTTGTGACCCAATCTTATGAGCGAACTCTAAGTCATACCATCCCCCACATTGAACGGTGATGAAAACTCCCAGTTTTGTGAAAAGTGAACAATACAAACCCCTTAATCTTGCTCAAAGACACAAATACTGAAACCATCACTCAGGTTTAGATCGCATATGTCTGCAGAAAAATAACATTGAAATCATATATCAAAACAACTTAAAAAGAAAATCTAAATTCAGATCTCAACTTCAATTTCGAATGTAATACAAAAAAGAAATTCGTTGCATACTCTAATCGTACCTGAATCATGATTCTGACAAACGTTTGTCACTGAGAAGATTTTGAGAAATCAAAAGAGATTTGGATTTCTAAGAGAAATCGAGAGAAAGAGAGAGAATAAAATGATATTTGAGTTCTTTCTATTTATTCTTGAATGACCAAGTTTCCGTTGTTTTAACATATGACCCGTACAAACAAAGTTGGGCTTCCTATTTAAATTTTTTTTAATGGACACACTTTAGATCACTGAGTAGTCGAGAAAGCGGTCAAATGGTCAAATCTACAGAGTACTCTGCAAAGCATGAGATTTATAAAAAGGTGCTTTCTGATTAGATCATATACATCAAAATATTAATAATCTTTAAGTTTTAGCTATAAAATGTTAACAAACTTACATAACACGTGATCCATAGTATGTAATCCAAAGCATGTTTTGTTGTACTGTGGAAGTGTAGATGGGGTTGTTGATACTATTATTGATGAAGATGTTGATGATGTTTCTAGGTTCATTTTTGTTGGTGTTGGTGTTGATGTTGTCTTCATCTGTTGAAGAGGATCTTCCGGAGAGAAACAAAACCACACCCTTTGTTGTTAACACAAAAACAACACTCAGAACTTGCTAGAAATGATAACCAACCAATCAAAATAAAAACAAAACACCCAAATATCAGAGGAACAATCTAGATCTAAAACTAAAAAGTAGAGAAAAATAAACTAAAAACTAGATTAAAAGAAAAGGTAAGCAAGAAGATAAATTATTAAAAAGGATGATCTTCTCAGACCGGCTCCCATGAAGCCAATCTGGGCATATGAAAATTCAAGTTATTAGAATTCAAGGAGATAGACATCGTTAAAGGAGAGTGTAAATCCTGTAATTTGAGAGAATTTTTTTATTTTGCATTCCTCAATGACCCAATCAAAAATTGATCATCCGAAGTTAATCCAACGACCCAAAATCTGCCTGACGACTTAAAATGTACCCCCGAGCTAATGTCTATTTTTTAGATAGTCTAGAATCCGCCATACCTTGTAATCCTTAGACTGCACCATAATCCAAAATTAGCAATTGCGATTCAAAATTCCCTGATCCAAAATCTTTCACTGTAACTTAAAATTTTCCTAGTCTTCACAATATGCCCCATGAACCGGCATTCGATGAACAAATCAACACGCCAGAGTATGTTTATATCCCAAATTGTGTACCTGGAAAATTTCCTACCGACTGATCCTAATTATCTATCTAACCAAAAGTTTGGATTTGGGGTTGTGACCCAACCTTACGAGAAAACTCTAAGTCATATCATCCCCACGTTGAACGGTGACGAACACTCCTAGTTTTGTGAAAATTGAATAATACCAACCCCTTAATATTGCTCAAACATACAAATACTAGAACCATCGCTCAGGTTTAGATCGCATACGTCTGCATAAAAACAACATTGAAATCATATATCAAAACAATCATCTAAAGGATTTTCTGTTCAATCATCTGAAGAACCAACATTACAAGGGTGTGGTTGGCAAAGACAAGTGTCGAGAGAGGATAAGCAGTCATGTAGATGTCTATAAGGCTTGGGATTCTGTCATGCTACAAATGAAGATCTGGCTTTGCTCTCAGTGTATGCATGTTAATCCTTGGGAAAAGAAATGTAAGCTGCATCAGGTGGAAGTTGTGTCTGCTCCAGTTACTGTAATAGGCATAGATGCTCCTAGTAGCTCTGTTGTCTTCAATACTTCCGTGACAGACCAAACCAGATATATAGCATTACCCACTGTGAGTTTGGAGCTTCTGAACATTGTGTTTTAAGCTAATATTCCTATAGTTTCCAGTATCCCTCCCAAGTATAGACTTCACTTCGCTCGCACCTTCAAGTCAGTGCTACAAAAAGTGGTTTCCTTGCCTAAGGAGCATACTTCATGGATTCAACTCTTTCTTTTCCCCGTTTGTTCTGTCCATACCTATACTCCACAAAGCAGTCAAGAAGAGAAAGTTAGTACCAGAAGGAAGCTGCAAGTTAAGTCTATAAACTTGGCCTTAAGCTAGTGGGACAAAACTAATGAATGTATGCGGTTGGTTGAACAAGTGTTGGATGAGCACAAATTATGAAAAAAGCTGCTTGACAAGAGAAAGAAAACCAAGCCAGAGAGATAGTAAACAACCAACTTACGGATATGCAGAGGTAAGTTGATAAATGGTTTTCATGCGTCTGCAATTCGCACTCTCACATCCAGTGGAGTTGCACCTGAAAATCAAGGTACCCTGAATGAATTTCGGAGTAAGCATCCTATGGTGGCTCCACCCCATATTTCGTCTACCCCAGTTGCGCATGAAGCTATGGTGGCTTCAACTGATCTTGTTTTGGATAGACTTAGAAGTTTCCTAAGGGGACTTTTTGTGGGAGATATGGGTTCAGGGAACAACATTTTTTAGATACCCTTAGTGGCTCTGCAGCTGCTATCTCGGAGGAGCTAATCGCTTCTATCACAGACCTGGTTAACTTATGGCTATCGGGTTCATGTCCTCTTGCTTTTGGTGAATTTGTGGCAAGTGCTCCCCTTACTCCATTGATTAAACCGAGTGGTGGTTTACGTCCCATTGCAGTAGGCATAATATGGAGAAGGCTTGTCTCCAAATGCGCTGTAACTCATGTTGGTGAAGAAATACATGCATATTTAGGCGATTACCAATTTGGGGTTGGGGCTAAATGTGTGTGTGATTTCAACTTTGTTGTAGTAAAAGGTTCGTTGAGACTTGTGAAAGCAATTGATTTTAGACTTATTTAAACTAAAAATAGAGAAAATTTAATTTCAAGATTGAAAATAACCAAGACACTAGATTCCACTATTACACATGAATGAATGATGGTAAAATTCCAAAACTCTAATTATCTTTAAAATCTCTTATTTCTTAATTCACAAATAATCAGGCATATTCTCAAACATTAATTGTATTCCTTAAGCATAGATTATCTAAACAAAGTATAACCTATCTAATTGAATCACAACTAATTAAGAAAATTATGCAAAGCAGTGATTTGAGTGAATTATAAAATGCAAATTAGAGAAAAGTAGAATAATTACCAATTATTCATGCATCAATAGCTTCCTCCGTGCCTTGATTACGTGAGAATTAGCTCATCATCATGGAAACATGCTCAAAATTCATCTTTATTAATGCTAAAAAATGGTTCACAAATGATGAAATGGGAGAAAAATAATTAAAACCGGGTTTGTAACACTTGTATTTGTTACAAACTCAATTGTTACAGGAAACGATAAGAAATAACCGTCACGCTTATTTAACCTTATTTAACTCCTTCACGCTTCTGCAGCGGCCAAGCTCTATCCAAACACGCTCAAACTCTTTGTAATCCCGTAACATACCCTTGCAAACTCGTGCTCCTCTGTTTTCTTCCGCACGATTATTCTGCCAAATCCAATCGAATCCAAGGTCCTTACCATCCCTGTTTAGTCGTATCAGACTATTACCAAACCAAATCCACGAAAAGATTGCATAAAATCACGTCCAAAATCCGCCGTTAGAAGTCTGCATGTTACCGGAGTTTCAAACACATTTTCCCGCCAAATTTTTCTCAAACCGTGAAGAAGAAGATCGCCTCCTATCCTGAATAGGGGTGCCGATAGCACTAAGTGTAAATAGTAAATAGGGTGCCCCTTAGCAGCTTGGCGCCCCTTATCAAATAGGTGCCCCTTATCCAAACTGAGAGTCCGCATAGCAGATATCCTCCAGGGGTGCTCCGTATAATTTTTCGAGCCGATTTTTCCAAAAATGTTTATTGCCCAAAAATACCTACAAACACATAAAACACCATAATAAGTACAAAAATGGGTACTAACAATATACACAATAGAGATGAAAATAGACACATAAATGCGTCTATCACATAGCTAAAACGGAATTGTTCTGGCCCACCCTGGATCCGAGAGCTTCAATTACATGTGTTTTCGCTCATAATATTAGTAGGCCTTCTAAGGGAGTGAAATTATTGGGTGGTCCGGTCAATCTTGATGCTAAATTCAATAAATACTTGGTTGTTGGTAGAGTGCGAAAGACTTTAGCTCTTATTGATGCTGTGGAGAAGCTAAAAGACCCTCAATGTGAACTACTCTTGTTTAGAAATTGTACAGGTGTGTCGCGGCTTTACTTCGCACTGAGAACCACTAGACCTGAATTCATTCTAGAAGCTCAAGATTTATTTGATACTCAACTGTTTCAATCCCTTAGGCACATTATTACTAGTGATGGGCCTGGTTACGGACTTCTTCAGCGGAGACTATCTACCTCTCCATTCAAATATGGAGGTATGAGTGTTTATACTATACAGGACACTAAGAATTATTGTTTCCTTGCTTCTTGTTTACATACCCTAGATTTGCAGTCCACTATTCTTAGATGCACCGACATCGATGGTAGTAGCCCTTCTCTTCAGCAAGCTTTAGAATCCTTTAATTCTCTTTATGGGATTGTTTCTCCTATTTGCACTAGTAATTTTGCCACCCATTCCATGAACTCATTGGAAACTATTTACTTTGATGTTTTAAAGAAGAACTTTCCCACCAACTTTGTTATGACTAAACGTGATTCTGTGCTTTGGCAATGCAACCAATCAAAACATTCTTGGGATTTTCTGATGGCGATTCCAATTTTGGGGCTCAATCAACTTATTGGAGCTAGGCAGTGTAGTGCAATTCTCCGGTACAAATTTGGGATCCCCTTATTCGAGGTGGATGGTCCTTGCCTCTTTTGAAAAAGAGATATGGATGTCTTCGGTGATCATGCCTTGCACTGTGCGAGTGAAGTTGGGCTTAAGTTTAGACATGAATTGGTGCGTTCCACTATTGCGGACATGTGTTTTCGAGCAGGTGTGCTGGCTAGGAAGAAAGTTGACTTGGGTCTTCTTGCGAATAATGGTACGGCTCTGAGACCAGCTGAAATATTTGTATATAATTGGGACAATGGGCGTGATGTTTGTTTGGATGTGACTGGTGTTTCACCTTTCACTGGTGGCGGGGTTCGTTCCTTTATTTCAGGAATAGCCATTAAGAATTCTAAGTATTTTGAGAAGTGTACGTCTCAAGGTTATGGTTTTGGGACGCTGCTTTTACCACCTTAGGAAAGTTAGGGGATGATTCTATATACTTTCTGAAGTGCTTTCGCAATTATATTGCTATCCATGATGCTAATGTTCGAGTTGGAGAGTTTTTTTTCATAGGTTAGGTGTAGCCATCCAAAAAGGAGTTGGAGCTCAGCTTGTTGCTAGGCTTCTGACTAATTTCTTACCATAAGATAGTCCTTCTGAGTTGTAGTTACATTAAAAAAAATATTGATGAAAAAAATAATTAAAAAAGAAACTTTAAATTCAGATCTTAACTTCAATTTCAAATGTAATCCAAATAAGCAATTTGTTGCATACTTTAATCGTACATGAACCATGATTCCGACAAATTATTGTCACTGAGTTGATTTCGAGAAATCGGGAAAGATTTGGATTTCTAAGAGAAATCGAGAGAGAGAGAGTGTGTGAAATGAGATTTAAGTTCCTTCTGTTTATTCTTGAATTACCAAATTTCCTAAATTTTCGTTGTTTTATTATAAGGCCCGTACAAACAAAGTTAGGCTTCCTTTTAAAATAAAATAATGGACACACCATTGATCACTACTGAGTAATATAGAAAGTGGTCAAATAGTCAACATAAAGATCACATTCTCAACAAAGCATGAGATTTTTAGAAAATGTGCTTTGTAATTAGATCATATACATCAAAATATCAATAATCTTTAAGTTTTAGCTATAAAAAGTTGACAAACTTTCGTTACATGTGATCTATAATATGTGATCTAAAGCATGTTTTGTTGTACCGTAGAAGTGTAGATGGGGTTTTCGATATTATTATTGATGTAGATGTTGATGATGTTGCTTTCTTGTTGGTGTTGATATTATATTCATCTGTTGAAGAAGATCTTTTGGAGAGAAACAAAACCACACCCTTTGATGTTAACACACACACACACAAAAACACTCGAGAACTTGCTAGAAATGATAAACCAACAATCAAAATAAAACATCTGAATACCATAGGAACAACCTAGATCTAGAAATGAAAAGCAGAGAAAAACAAGTATCTTAGATCAAATAAACTAAAAACTAGATTAAAAAGAAGGTAAGCAAGAAGAGAAGTTGTTAAAGAGGATGATCTTATCAGACCGGCTCCCATGAAGCCAATCTGGGCATATGAAAATTAAAGTTATTAGTGTTAGAGAACTTCTCGGTCGAACTCGCAAGCGTTGCTATCTCAAGCTTGTTGTCAAGTTTAGTTGTCAAAACTATAAGTCTTGATTTCTAGTCTACTTATAGCTAAGTCTCGGATTAGGATAGAAAGTGTAGTTGAGCATTAGAATTCACGGCGTTCATCAATTGAAGACGAAGAACTACTAAGGGGAGCTTGTGAAACTTCATCAACAAAAGGTATGTGGATACTTGAACTCATCTATCCAAAAGTCTATCTACTCTATCTCCTATTTTAGACAAAAGTCGTATAGCTATATAGACTTCAATTATACACATTTCATATTTCGAGTTGAGTTTAACTCGCTTACATATTTCTCGAAATATGTGTTGGTAAGCTTTCGCTTTAACCAAGTTCATCTTATATTCTTGACGAAAGTACAAAGATGATAATGTGAAAATCCTCTGGTAACATCTTACATGATTTGTGTGAGACAGTCATTTAATGTAGACTCGGAATGTTTCGTATTGATCATTCAATCACTTGAAAATTGCTTTGAAGCTAATAGTTTGTGTGAGACAGCTACTGTCGTCTTCCGAGAATGTTTGTCGTCTTCCGAGAATGTTTCAATGGTTGAAATGAGAGTATAGAACAATTGATTTAAGCACAGTATGCGTACTTGCATATGTGTAATCTAAGTCCTGGAACCATGGTATGCATACCCGTATGCGTACTGTTTGGTTTAGTCAAGTTCCGGGAACCAAGTACGCATACCGGTACGCGTACTGGCGTGAGGTTCAAGTTCCGGGAATTTAACTGAGTTTGTGGTATGCGTACCAGTTCGCATACTGGCGAACCAAAACTTAGTCCGGCTATTTAGGTATGCGTACCCGTTTGCATACTTGAGTGGGTTATGTTCTAAAATCGTTTTGTTCATGAACTAATACATTTATACATTAAGGAATGCAATCTTTTGCAAACCGTGGCTATAATGTTCATAACTTGATTCGTGTGAATCAAAATCAATTTTGCTTCAATTGTGTCTTGTATATTTCTATGAGAATATAAACAATTGAACAACTCTAGAACTAGTCTCATTTGAGTCATTTGAACTAGTTATGGTTAAGATGAATAAGGTTTATATGAAAGTGATCATATGGTTAACTTCGGTTAACTATTGTTGAGACAACAAAGGTGCACACGTTTAGGTACGGTTACTCGTATCTAGATGAAGTCACTTTTCATTTGTGTGTAACAAGCTAAGTTCGATCTAACGGTTGAAAGATATTAGCTTGAATCTAATCAGGTTTTCATCTAACGGTGAATATTGAATGCTTTGTTACCAAGTTAACTTAGATTGCAAACCCTGATTTGAAGACTATATAAAGGAGAACTCTAGCAACTGGGAAACCTAATCCCCACACCTCATGTGTGATACTAGTTGCGACTAGAGTCGATTATTCTTTAACCTTAGGTTTTTCACGAAACCCTATAGGTTAACGACTTGAAGACTTCATTGGGATTGTGAAGCCAGACCCAACAATTTTCTCTGTAGTTGCCTGTTCTGATCGTGCTGTTTTTTATCGTGATTGAGTACTATCTTCTCTAAGATTTGCTCGAGATTTATTCTACGATAGACAAGATAAAAATTAGTCACAAATATCTTCGTCTCATCGTTTGTGATTCCACAATATCTTGTTTCGCTACCATACGATTAAGATTATTGTGAGGTGATTGATATTTCTAGGATGTTCTTCGGGAATATAAGTCCGGTATATTAATTGGTTCCTGTTCACCTTGATTTATCAAAAGACGGAACAAAACTCATAGGTTTATCTGTGGGAGACAGATTTATCTATACAATAGACTTTTCTGTGTGAGACGAATTTGTTTATCAAGTCTTCGACTTTGGGTCGTAGTAACTCTTAGTTGTGGGTGAGATCATCTAAGGGAATCAAGTGCGTAGAATCCTACTGGGATTCAGAAACACAAGGGGCGCAACTGTACCTTGATCAGTGTGAGATTGGTTAGGGATCGACTACATTCCAGTCTGAAGTTAACTTGGAGTAGGCTAGTGTCTGTAGCGGCTAAATACAATGTGGTGTTCAAATCTTGACTAGGTCCCGGGGTTTTTCTGCATTTGCGGTTTCCTCGTTAACAAAATTTCTGGTGTTTGTGTTATTTCTTTTCCGCATTATTATATAATTGAAATATCACAGGTTGTGCGTAAGTTCAATCAATCGTGAATACAACCTTTGGTTGTTGATTAAATTGATTGACACTTGGATATTGGTTTTTGATACCGTCCAAGTTATTTCTTATATTCAATCGGGCTCGCAAATTCCTATTTGTTTGATTGCGGATTGAATTGAGAAATTGAGATATAACTCTTGGATATACTTTTCTTAAGATTGAGTCTGACTGTCTAGTTGATTCTCATAAAAGTATATTGGAGTTTGTCCATACAGATTGTTAAGTGAAATATTGGGTGTGGTTGTTAGACCCCCGCTTTTTCAATTAGAATTTCTGATATATACTTTTCAAAGAGAGTGTAAATCCTGTAATTTGAGAGATTTTTTTTATTATGCATTCCTCAATGATCCAATCTAAAATTGATCATCTAAAGTTCATTGACTGAGCAATAGGTAATAGAACCTAGTCATGGAGAGAGGGTGGACCGACCAAGAGGCGTAAGACCCTTGGTGGTCGCGGGACCAGCTGATAATGCGTGGATCATCATTCCCAGTTACAGGAAGGAGTTTGAACCAAATATGGACTCTGGATGATTAATTAGGTCAAAAATCATCAAAAGAGGTGGGACCAGCTTTTGCAAGCCAAAGGGCCGGCCATGACCGGTCATGGTGGCGTGCCTATGTTGCCATGCTCTTTACGGACCAATCCTGATAATTTTGGTATTTTTTGTTGGTCCATTGAGCATTATTTTTTCCTTGTATGAAGAATTTGAGTTTAACTGAAACCCTTAATAGTGGTAGAAGGACCACTTTAATATTTCTCATGGTAGTAAGAGACAAGTCATGGTTGCGGGACCACTTGTTTTGCTAACCACATGGTTTATGGACAAATATGGAAGTTTCATGAGTTTTGATCGAAAGAGGAATCCTTGAAAGAGCAAAACCCTAACAATAATAATAATAATAATAAAATAAGAATAAGAGGGGAGGGCCGGCTAGAACCGCCGGCATAGCCGGCCGGCTAGCCGTGTGGGCCCATCCTCATGGTTCCTTTATTATTTTATCTCTTCCCTTTCCTTCTTTAACCAGACTTCCAATCCTAGTTTTTCCATGAATGCTCCTTTGAGCACTATCACTAAATACACATGTGCCTTTTTCTCGGGGCTTACTCGGAATATCCCAAATGCCCGGAAAGGTAAATATCCATTACTTTCCATGAAATTCAACTGAGAAAAGCCATGGATCCTGAGTAGATGAATATTTAGGGTCTAATTAGTACATAATTTCTAGGAATTCAATCTGATGAATGATGCGACTAGATTTAATTAATATATTGCTCTATACTAGCATATGATATGTCTAGGAGCATCCATATGATGTGATCAGCATCATATATTATCCTGGGTTAATTCAGACACCAGGAATGAATTCAGAATAAAGTGTGCTGAATCTTTCAGCTTTTATTAATGAAATGCATGGAATATTAAAAGCTCTTCCTCGGAAATCTTAATATTGCTATTATACGTTATTACAGCCATGATATTATAGAAATGCAATTCACCTATTCGTGATGATACAAATTTCTTATGATTCTGACACTGATCAGTGATACATGGTTTCCGATGTGATTTTATGAATATGACCTTTGTCAAAAAGCCACCATCAACATTAAGTCCCCTGCTTAGTGTGGGACAGTCATGTTACGCAGTATGCATTTAGATGGTGATTTTTACTAACATAAGCAAAATGAATAAATAAGCTCAGTTGTCAGATGTTACCAGGATTTTTGATCCAATAATGCTCCACCTATGCCGAATGATCGTTGAAGGAGCGATAGTCAGTCGTAGGAGCTCTTGTACGGTGACTGGACATCTTTCGTAGAGCATAAAATGATAAGGTACTTTGATTTTGGTGGTAGAAAGACCATGTTGACCCGCGTATGGCATGGGCACTGCTTGAAAGAGGAGTCCTAATTTGACTGAAATTAGGAAACCCTAATAATACATATAAAAGGGAATAAAACCCTTTTAATTTCTTCACCTTCTGTCATCACCACCACCGACCAGCAGTAGGAGCACCTCCATCTTTTCTTCTTCTATCTGTCCGTTGGCAGCAAACTTTGCCGGAAAATCTCGTTGGTCGGCCAACTTCCGGCGCCGGCACCGACCAAGCTCCGGTATATATATATATATATATTTTATTTTCCTGTTTTGTTTTCCTTTTCTCTGCAACATGATGCTTTATCCATGGAAAAAATTTATTTTAGTATTTTTCACGAATTAATGAAGTTTTAGGTCAAAATACCATATTTTTGACTTTCGGTGCTTTAAACGACTTCGTAGGTGCTTAAATCAACTTTGGTACAGCAAGAGGAAGTCCTTGTAGCTGCAACTCTTGTGCCATCACCACTGGTCGTTAGTTGAACCATAAACAGGTAATATTCAGAGTTTCATTACCTTTTCTTTGTTTTCGTCGTTTCTGATCGATATATGTGACTTTGCGATGTAATCCTCTTCTAAAATCGGTCTTCTTTAGTTTATAAATCTTGCTGATTTTTGATTTTTTACCCCCCTGCATGGTGCATTGAAGTAGTCATGCCTAGCCGATCCGTTGAGATGTCATAGGACAATTATGATTGTGCTTCTAATGATGGAGATGAGAGCGTGATTAAGACCACTCTGAATATGGATGATGAATTTTTTGTGGTTCAGTATAAACCAGCAAAGTCTCCTCAAGGCCATAACTTCCATCTTCTTGTAAACCTCATAGAAAGTGATAAGATAAAGATGGTTTCTCTGAAAGCCATCATTCGATTTTGTTTGCAAGGAGGTCATTATGCTGCTTCAGTCATAGAGTTTAGAATTGCTAGAAAAACTTGCCTAATTTTTCTGGATGGACGTGACACATGCTTGGTGATGATCATGTTATAAAAATGTTGGACAGCGCACAGATCACTGAAGCCATCAGAGCGTCTAGAGAAATCTTCATATATCATGACATGCCTGGTATCGTGGCTTTGCTCGCCCGGTGGCACGCCCCTACTCACACGTTCATATGTAGATGGGGAGAGCTCACTATCACCTTGGAAGATGTTGCTGCTTTGCTTCATTTGTCGGTTACGGGTAATCTTCCCATTGTGTTTTCAGCGGAAGAAACAAGCTATGTACAACTTTAAGGGTTGAGATGATTAAGATCAATGGCATAGGGAATTGTTATTCTCAGTGGTTGAAGCACTGGGTTTCAATGGAAAAAGAACCGGCCATACCTGATGACAGTCTATTGACCATTGCAGCAATCTTGTGGTTGTGGTTGTCTAGAGACGTGTTCGAGGACGGTAGCTCACAGTTGAAGGCGTTCGTGATTACTCTTGCGGTTAAGATGGCTCAAGGTGAAAAACTTTACATTGAGCTTGTTTCTTGGTTCATTGTATTCCCATTTACATTCCTTAGTCATCGACAGACGCATCTCCAATGGTTATATGAAAGTTGAATCATACGTTAACACACTGTTCATCCAAGCATGGTTGTGGGAGCATCTGAGCAATTATGCACCTGTTCCTCGTAATGTTTTGCAAAAGAAAGGTGTAGATTCCCGTCATGCTTTTTCTGAAGATAATAACACAAGGATAATGCGTTGGTCCAATAAGATGCCACACTCTCGGGTACGCCTTGTTGATTTGTTGGATAATGAAGCTGAGTTTGATTTCCGCCCGTGGGAGCTAGTTCCCCCTTATGTCTCTCAGTGGACCATTTTTGCCAGAGAATAAGATACAATGCTGCAATCCGGTACTGACCTCACCGATGGCGAGAAAACATATATGCTGAGTTGTACTCCTGGACATCTTGTGTCTGTCATGCAACAAGAATACCTCGTGGAAGAATATAACATTGACAGAGCTTCTAGGCAAATGGGTCTTGATCAGTGTGCCCCTCCTTTTAGGGCTAACAATCCTCAGGTTCATCACCTTATGACCAACTTGGATCGCACACATGTGGCTGGGAGTAGATATTTGTTTCCTCGTCGTGATCGTGACACATATGTAACTCCGGGTTACATAAATTTCTGGAATCAACAACTCGAGCGAAGTTAGGATTTCGCAGTGCTAGCGGCGGTGCCTCCATCACGTGGTGCTCCTTCTACAGAGATGACGGCGGATTGTCCTCGATTAAAACCGCTTCCCAATAACGACAAGAGAAAAACATTTCCAGAATCTTCACAAGTTAGTATTTTCTTCGTAGTTTCCAGAGAAGTATAACATCTTCTGACCTAATTATTTTATTGACTCCAACTGTAGAGCGAGCGTGTTGTGAGACCCCGAAATAATGGTGACTTTGGGGATGTTGGAATAAGTCCCCAGAGCGGTGAAAAAAGAAGCAAAAGTCATAGGATGTTATCTAACATTGTGGAGCCTCCGCCTGTCTCTTTGGTTAGTTGCCTTGCTTAATGACTTCCCTTCTTAGAGTTCATGAAAAAAATCGTATTATTATTCCATTATAGGGTTTTTCTCCTTCTAGCATAGAGGGTATTCGATTCTCCACAGCTGAACAGTCAACTCAGATTGTTGGATCCTCTGAGGAAGATGACGGAACTGAAACCGAAGATGAAGAAGTCGATGTAAATATATGGCTTGATTCTTCATAATTCTTTTTGGAGAAAATAACCCTATATTCGTGATTGCTGTTTATAGGAGGAAATATCTATGGATGATCAAGGCAGCGACGGTTCTCAATCATCTTCGGAGGAAGAAGAAGAAGGAAATCACCACGATTCGGAACCGAATGGAATGAATGGCGATTCCAACAACTCCGATGATGCCAATGCTTCAAAGGATTTAGAAGCTCTTCAAGTAAGTCCCATCTTGAATATTCTTGTTATAATATGAGCTTTTATCCTTTAATGTTGGAACCCATGTAAATGAATGAAGAACTTCATTGCAACCCATTTCCAGAAAATTCAGAAATAATAGTTATAGCAAAAACGCCATAAAATCTTCATCCGATGTCCATTTTTGACGGTCTACCCCAACTTTTTCATGCTCGGACAATTTCCCATCAAATCTATAGAAGCTTTTTAAGTTTTGATCTTTTTTTGCGGCTCAAATCAGCAAAACGGAAAAGTTCCAGGAGAATTTTAGAAAATTTCCAGCAGTGATGGTACCTAAAGTTTGATTTTCCGCTCTTAGCTCGTTCGTCCGATGAACTTGAATTTTGGATATGTTATAAATAACATCCATACGAATAGAATGGTATATGATCCATTGGTGTGATTTTAAAGTTGTTGTAGTATATCAGTTCAAACTCTCGGACTTGTGAAGATTCGAGTTTTTAAATTTAATAAAAATATATACAAAAATATTACAAAGGGTGCGAAAGTTACTGGGACTCAGGATTCCACCGAATTCAAAACATAGGTTCAATTATTAATTCTTTGACAATTTTAGCTCAAGAAAAATATGGACTCTATTTTTGCCAAGGTAGATTCTCAAAACATTGATTGTAAATCCTAAGCATGATGTATCAAAACACCTAAGCTAAGCATACATCATCAAATTAAATGACAACCAATTAATTCAAATCATAATTTCAATTAAAATTAATGAAAAAGTCTTAAAAAGAATTAATAAAATTACCACATGCGTGAAATAGGGCTTCCTCCGTCATCCCAGTGTTAGGGTTTAGCTCCTCATATTAGAAATATGCTCAAAAGTTGATTTCATTGATCAAATAAGGTGTTTTTATTAAAAAGGACGAGTTGTAGTTACAGAAAGCTTTTTGCAAGGAAAGCAATGGTCGCTGAAAGTTTAAAGCGATTACAGTCAGAAACGATAACAGCTTTCTGTAGTTGAATATAAGACTGCTTCTGCGACGGTTCGGTGTGGGTCGAAGTTCTTCGTGTTCTTCAGCAGCAGCAGCCGGTTTCCTGCAACTTTGATTTTTCGGCTCTGTGGTGTTCTAAACTTCCCCTAACTTTCGACACCCCTTTGTGTGACCTCCTAGATCCCTATATATAGTAGCAGATAGATTAAATCTCCAAAAATAAGCTCATCTCCTTGGGCAGAAAGTATCGGACTTTCTCTTTAAGTCACAAGTTTATCTCAACTTGCAATCTTCCTTTACGCGTCTTGGTTCCTCAAAAATCCTTCTTAGTACATAATCAAATCCAGATAATAAGATATCTTCCCTTCTTCTACATAAGTACCATAAAAAACTCGGAAATTTTCCGAGAATAGCTTACTCTCCCTTAATCTTCTCGCGCCACTGCTATTTTTACTCCAGACTTTCTCAAAATGGTTCAAACAAATCAGCAGGGAGATATTTCCTCTTTTACTCGATTAACTTCCAAAATACACAAAACAGAGAACCTATATTCTTTCCCCTGTTGTGTCGGGATATATAAGGAAGTTTCCTTCTTTTCTTCGAAACCAAACTCCTCGTAACCCCGTTTCACTTAACTAGGCCCAAACTAATCCAAAACAGCCAAGAAGTCCGAAAGAAACCCATCCAAATCTCGATCCAAAACTCTGCCAGTAGACTGCCAAGTTTTCCCGCCATTTCTTCTTTTTAAATGATGAAGAAAGGTTGCCCCTTATCTAGTACAGGGGTGCAAATAGCCGTGAGGTGTAAATAGCAATTAGGGTACCCCTTATCAGTGGAGTACCCCTTAGTAATTGAGATGCCCCTTATTCAAACTGAGAGTCCGAATGGTAAGTATCCTCCAGGTGCCTTTGTCAACTTTTCGAGCCGATTTCTCTGCAAAAGCATATTCCTCCAAAAATACCTACAAAGGGATAAAATACCAAAATTAGTACAAAAATGGGAACTAACAATATACACAATAAAGATGAAAATAGACACATAAATGCGTCTATCAAATAGCGTCTATCATCCATGTATTTATACCTTACTAATCGCCCCCAGCTCGTCACTTTGTGCATGGAAGTGTAAAACAGCTTCAGTATGGTCTTGTTAGGAAATGTGTTTTTATGCTTTTAGACCATTAACTTGCGCCTCCAAATGATTTTTCCGAAGAATGAACATATTTAATTCACTTGTGTTCTTGATTCCATGCTTGAATCTTGAATTCCTCACTCGAAATATCTTTTTTCATAAGATTGTCATACAAATAACGAAACCGAAGAAAACAGAGTCACCAAGGATATTGTTGTGAATCAGGTTAACAACGAGACTCTCTCTATATCACAAGCTCATGTCAATGCCGTTTTTGAGACCATGGAGACGGAATCCCAAGTAGATGTTATTCCAAGAATCGAAAGAGATACTCCAATGGGTGATATTCCACACGAGTACCCACATGCAGGTGTTCATTTTGATCCTCCATTCAGTGGGCCGCTCGAACATCATGAATTAGTTTTAGGATTTAGCATTCCTACTGGGTATGCCAATTTATACCAAGAGATATGGAAAACATACGGCCACATTGGTATTACTAAGGATCCTGAGCATGATTATTTCTTGATCATGCGATGTTAAAGCATTGCTCGGTCAAACTCGCAAGCGTTGCTATCTCAAGCTTGTTGTCAAGTTTAGTTGCCAAAACTATAAGTCTTGATTTCTAGTCTACTTATAGCTAAGTCTCGGACTAGGATAGAAAGTATAGTTGAGCTCTAGACTCCACGGCGTTCATCATGCAAAGATGAAAAACTACTCAAGGAACTGGTGGATCTTCATCGCCAAAAAGGTGTGTGGGGACTTGAACTTATCTATAACTCAAAAGTCTATCTACTTTATCTCCTATCTTGAGACAAAAGTCGTATTGCTATATAGACTTCGATTATACACATTTGCTATTTTGAACCGAGTTTATCTCGCTTATCTATTTCTTAAAATATGTGTTGGTAAGCTTTCGCTTTGGCCAATTTCATCTTTACAAGTGACGAAAGTCATGTTGATTATTTCAATATCTTGAAAATTGCTTTGATGAAGAATAGTGTGTGAATAACCTCTATTTAACATCCTCTAACAATGTTTCAATGATTGAAATAAAGAGTTTAGAACATGTAACCATCTTTGGATATAAGCATATAATGTGTTCGCGCATTAGTGTATAAGTCCAAAACCGGGAACCAAATGTATGCATACTTGTGTGTGTACTAAATGGTTGATGTAGACTGGGTAAGTATGCGTACCCGTACGCATACTGGCGGAAGTTCACGATCGTGAATTTCTGCTGAGTTTGGAAATAAAAACTAACTCAATCCGGTTACCTAAGTATGCGTACCCGTACGCATACTGGCGGAAAGTTCACGTCCGTGAATTTCTGCAGAGTTTGGAAACCAAAACAAACTCAAATCCGGTTACTTAAGTACGCATACTTAAGTATGTTACTTTCTAAAATTGGTTTGTTTATGAACTAAAACGTTTATATATTAAGGAATGTAATTTGCAAACCGTGGCTATAATGTTCATGAATTGATTCTAGTGAATCAAAACCGATTTTGCTTCAATTGTATCTTGTATACTTCTATAAGATCTAAGCAATTGAATAACTCTTGAACTAGTTCATTTGAGTCATTTGGACTAGTTATGGTGAAGATAAATAAGGTTGATATGAAAGTGCTCATATGGCTAACCATTTGGTTAACTACTGTTCAACCAACTAAGTGTACACGTTTAGGTACGGTTACTCAAACCTAAATGACGTATATTTCATTTGTGTATAACAATCTAAGTACGCATACTTAAGTATGTTACTTTCTAAAATTGGTTTGTTTATGGACTAAAACATTTATATATTAAGGAATGCAATTTGCAAACCGTGGCTATAATGTTCATGAATCGATTAGAGTGAATCAAAACCGATTTTGCTTCAATTGTGTCTTGTATACTTCTATAAGATCTAAGCAATTGAACAACTCTTGAACTAGTTCATTTGAGTCATTTGGACTAGTTATGGTGAAGATGAATAAGGTTGATATGAAAGTGCTCATATGGCTAACTATTTGGTTAACTACTGTTGAACCAACTAAGTGTACACGTTTAGGTACGGTTACTCAAACCTAAATGACGTATATTTCATTTGTGTATAACAAGCTAAGTTCGATCTAACGGTTGAAAGATATTAGCTTAAATCTAATCAGGTTTTCATCTAACGGTGAATATTCAATGCTTTGTTACCAAGGTAACTTAGGTTAATGATTATCCTTTAACCTTAGGTTTCTACCGAGACCCTGTAGGTTAACGACTTAAAGACTTCACTGGGATTGTGAAGCCAGACCCAACTATTTTCTCTGTAGTTGCGTGATCTGATCTTGCTGTTTCTATCGTGATTGAGTGCAATCGTAAGATTGGCTTGAGATTTATTTCTCCGATAGGCAAGATAGAAAAGTAGTCACAAACATCTTCGTCTCATCGTTTATGATTCCGTAATATCTTGTTTCGCTAGTCGATTAAGATTATTGTGAGGTGATTGATAATTCTAGGTTGTTCTTCGGGAATATAAGTCCGGGTTATCGATTGGTTCCTGTTCACCTTGATTTATCAAAAGACGGAACAAAATTCATAGGTATTTCTGTGGGAGACAGATTTATCTATTCTTGTAGACTTTTCTATGTGATACAGATTTGTTTATTAAAGTCTTCGACTTTGGGTCGTAGCAACTCTTAGTTGTGGGTGAGATCAGCTAAGGGAATCAAGTGCGTAGTATCCTACTGGGATCAGAGACGTAAGGAGCGCAACTGTACCTTGAATCCGTGTGAGATTGATTGGGGTTCAACTACAATCCTGACCGAAGTTAGTTTGTAGTAGGCTAGTGTCTGTAGCGGCTTAATACAGTGTGTGTTCAATCTGGACTAGGTCCCGGGGTTTTTATGCATTTGCGGTTTCCTCGTTAACAAAACTTCTGGTGTCTGTATTATTTCTTTTTCGCATTATATTTTGTTATATAATTGAAATATCACAGGTGTGCGTTTTTATCGATCAATTGGTAAATCCAACCCTTGGTTGTTGATTGAAATTGATTGATCCTTGAACATTGGTCTTTTGTACCGTTCAAGTTTATTTCTCTTGTATTCAATCAAACTCGCAGATTTCTATTTGTTTGAGTTGGGATTGAATCGAGAAATTGAGATATAACTCTTTGATATACTTTTTATTAAGATTGAGTCTGACTGTCTAGTTGATTCTCTTAAAAGTATATTGGAGTTAGTCCATACAGATTGCTAAGCGAAATATTGGGTGAGGTTGTTAGACCCCCACTTTTTCAATTGGTATCAGAGCAGATTAACACGTTTAAAGACCTCATAAGTCTGTGTTTGTAAGCGATCTGACACTATGGACGGCAGTAATCTCTCTGATAACACAACATCAGTTCAGAAGTCCCCTGATGTGTTTCAAAATCCTGAGACATCTAAGAAACCTCCTGTATCTGCCTCTATGTCTGAATCTGCCTTCAACTGGGAAAAACGTCTTGATGAACAGTTGGATGATCTTTCATATGAGAGTGACTCAGAAGAAGGACAAAGTATTGATGAGGAAGTCTCTCAATATATCAAGCTCTTTGATCATGCTTTGAAAGAAAAGAAGTCAACAGCTTGCCTGGGTAAATATTTGGCACCTCTCTGTCAAGAAAACAGAAAGATGAGAAAACTCTTTAGAGGTTATGATTGTGGATATAAACTATTACAATCTACCGTTAAAGATCGAGAAGAAGACTTACGTTCAAAAAGGTTTGAATGTGATAATCTCCTTCGAAATCTCTTTGTGTTGAAAGAAAGACTTGCGGAATCTGAGGCAAGATATGACTCTCAACAAAAATGTTTTAATGACAGAAAACTCGGTCTCCTCGCCATAGAAAAATCCTTGGATACTGATCTCGCTGCTGCCCTTAATAAGGTAAAATCACTGGAAGAAAATCTGAAAAGATTCAATTCTAGCTCTAAAAAATTATCTTCTATACTTGGAGCATGTAAAGAACACTGTGATACACGTGGTCTGGGCTATAAGGGAATAAACTCTCCAAGCACCGGTAAGATTAATTTTGTTCATGCTAATGACAACTCTTCATGTGAAAAAACTTTGCCAGCAGCCGACGGTCTTAGAAACAAGGATTGTACTCCTTCTAATTTTACTTGCATGAGAATAGTCAAGAATAATTCCTTTAACTGCTATTATTGCGGAAATAAAGGACATCCTGAACGAAGATGTCGTTTTCGACTGAGGAATGAGAAACTTCACGACATTCTTGCATGTATGTCTAAAGAAGTAATTAAACATGTCTCTCATATTGCTTAAGTAAAAGGCAGTGTCTGCGATCAAGAGAAATATTGTGATGAGTCATTTCTAGATTTTGATTTTGAGACAAAAAATGCTTACAATGGTAAAAGGAGGAACGTCAAGTGGACAACTGACTCCTTAAATTATTCTGAGAAGAGAAAGAGGCATAGGAGAAAGAAAGAAAAGTAAAATTCCTTTTCTCTCTCTGAAAAAGACTGTGAACCAGAGGTATCTGCTCCAGATTTTATTCATATCAATAATCGAGTCTCTGAGCTCAAGATAAGCATAAACAGACTCAAACGGAGCATCAAAAAGGCAAGGAAAGCAGCAGGTTTAGGTATTCCTTGTTCCCCTCTAGTTAAATCTCTTTCAACTAATCCTAGTGATTTTTCTGGAAAAAAAATCATGAAGGAAAGAGAGAAGAAGTCAATATTCTTGATGAGAAAAATGCTCTTCAAAATACAACATGACTACTCAATGTAGCATCCTTCTTGTAATGTGGAAGGATGCTCATAATTCTCAAGAAGCCCTTGTGTCTTGAGAAGTAGTTGTTGTTATCTTGTAGTTTTTTTTTATTATCTTTGCTCTTATGAAACAATGATCATATAACTGTTGAGCCTTGCTCCAGTACTTTACATGATGTAATGATTTTGATCGTTTACTCTTGAGAATAATTCCTTGTTGATTGCCTTGGTTTTCAATAATTCTCTTATGTTCCTCTGAACTAAGAATGTCATCCTTGGGTTAGAATGACTCTTGAGTTTTTCAAGACTTCTTCTAAAAATTGGCTTCATTATTTTCTTGGTCTTGTACCAAGGTGGTAACCATAAGTGCACGTACCTGACCCACACGGAACATATACGAGTAATCCTAGGGTTTCCTTTGAAACACTCATATATATAGTTATGTATCATGCTCCGTTTTGATACATACACGTTCCGCAACGTCAAAAGGTTCACCTGATTTCTGTGTGCATAATGGATGGATGCAACAAAGAAGACAATGTTGAAAAGGGTAAGACTATCGAGTTTCACGAGAATCCTATTTTCATAACCTGTTATCATGCTGTTGATCATGAAAACAAACTACCCTTTCAGATGTCATCACAACTGGTAGGAAATCTTCTTCGAGATTTTGAGGTCGTTCGTGAACAACTTAGAATTGCAACAAGGAATCTTGAATTTCTGAAAAGCGAACTGAAGAAAGCAACTGATGAGCTCGTCCATGTTCAATCTCTGGTTGCTGGTCATGTTTAATATTTTTCGAAATATGTTCTCTAAGGGTTGTTTTGGAGCTTTGTCTAGGAGAACTTCTTATGAGAATTTTATTCTTGTGTGTTTAAGAAGAATAACTAGAGTTTGGAACAGCCATTATTGTGATTACACATAGCTATGTCCAACGTTTTCATCTTTAATGTTTTTAGATTTATTTATTTAAACTCTAAAGTTTGATTGGAAGATAATTTTTGCAGTATTAATCTTTATGATTTTATATATTGCAATTTGTTATGGGATATGTGTGTTTGCGTCCGTGAACTATGATTGTCCCATACGTTTTCAAAAGTTAAGTCTTTCATATGTTGATATGCAAGTATTGATAAAAGATTGAATGAACTTTTGACAAAAAAAAGATAAGTCTTTTATGTCATTATGCAAATATTGATGGAAGAAAGGATGAGCTTTTGTTTACAAAGATTAAATCTATTGTATGTCATTGTGCAAATAGTGAAGAAAGATAGAATGAATCTTTGTTTATTCCGCAGTATTGATCTTCCCTAATCCATATTTTTATGTATATACTGTGTGGCTCCGGAAGTTCTCTTATGTTGAGTATTTACGATTAAATTAATCATAGGTTCTCTTGTGGTTAATTTAATTGAGTATTTTGGATACAAATTCATATTCTTATGTGATTTGTTGTTGTCCAAAGAAATCCTTCTTTTCTTGTGAAAGTAAGGTCGCTCTTGTTGTTCTTTCGGGAATGACATTTTATGGGGGAGAGTTCTTAATTGAACTTTTGCTTAATTGCCAAATCTTTGTGGGGAGTATGGCTGTGGAATATTATAGGGGTTATCTTGTATCTTTATAAACTCCTTGATGAATGCATTTAGTTTCGGCTATATGATTGCATCTAAAAAGTTGATATGTGCTTTCTTTTAGTCATGAAGTGTCTATACGGAAATTTCATTAGGATCCCACTAGTTTTCGTACCATTGCCAATTTTATTGACAAAAAGGGGGAGAATTAATGTGTAGTACACACTACAAATACATATGGTTTTCGGATCATTATGTAGGGGGGGGGGGGGGGGGTGTTTAATGGGAGTTGAAGTATTGACTAAGGGGGAGTGATACATATCACCATAGTATTGTTGTCAAAGTTGTGATACAATTGAACTTTGATGTTGTGTAATAATACTATGGCATTGTGTAACAATGATTGAGAGCTTTTGTTTTCTCATTGTTATGGCTACGGATCTTCAACAGCGGTGATGCTGATTTGAATATCTTTGGAATCATTGGAGTACTTGGAAGTGACAAAGATTTCGAGTAATGTTGAAGAACCAAGGAGATCATGCATGTGGAAGAGAAGCTGCAAAGTTTATTTATTTTGTATTTCATATGCATTGATAGTTTTGTCACTAAAATTGACAAAGGGGGAGATTGTTAGAGCATTGCTCGGTCGAACTCGCAAGCGTTGCTATCTCAAGCTTGTTGTCAAGTTTAGTTTCCAAAACTATATTTTTGATTTCTAGTCTACTTATAGCTAAGTCTCGGACTAGGATACAAAGTGTAGTTGAACTCTAGACTCCACGGCGTTCATCATGCAAAGACGAAGAACTACTCAAGGAACTGGTGGATCTTCATCGACAAAAAGGAATGTGGAGACTTGAACATATCTATCACTCAAAAGTCTATCTACTCTATCTCCTATCTTGAGACAAAAGTCGTATTGCTATATTGACTTCGATTATACACATTTGCTATTTCGAGACGAATTTATCTCGCTTATCTATTTCTCGAAATATGTGTTGGTAAGCTTTCGCTTTGGCCAAGTTCATCTTTAAAAGTGACGAAAGTCATGTTGATTATTTCAATATCTTGAAAATTGCTTTGATGAAGAATAGTGTGTGAATTTGGAAATCAAAACAAACTCAATCCGGTTACCTAAGTATGCGTACCCATACGCATTCTGGAGGAAAGTTCACATCCGTGAATTTCTGCTGAGTTTAGAAACCAAAACAAACTCAAATTCGGTTACTTAAGTACGCATACCCGTACACATACTTAAGTGTGTTACTTTCTAAAATTGGTTTTTTCATGAACTAAAACATTTATATATTAATGAATGCAATTTGCAAACCATGGCTATAATGTTCATGAATCGATTCGAGTGAATCAAAACTGATTTTGCTTCAATTGTGTCTTGTATACGTCTATAAGATCTAAGCAATTGAACAAATCTTGAACTAGTTCATTTGAGTCATTTGGACTAGTTATGGTGAAGATGAATAAGGTTGATATGAAAGTGCTCATATGGCTAACCATTTGGTTAACTACTGTTCAACCAACTAACTGTACACGTTTAGGTAGGGTTACTCAAATCTAAATGACGTATATTTCATTTTTGTATAACAAGCTAAGTTCGATCTAACGATTGAAAGATATTAGCTTGAATCTAATCAGGTATTCATCTAACGGTGAATATTGAATGCTTTGTTACCAAGGTAACTTAAATTGCAAACCCTGATTTGGAGACTATATAAAGGAGAACTCTAGCAACTTGGAAACCTAATCCCCATACCTCCTGTATGATACTAGTTGTATAAGCTTGAGTCGATTCTCCTTTAACCTTAGGTTTCTACCGAGACCCTGTACGTTAACGACTTAAATACTTCGTTGGGATTGTGAAGCCAGACCCAACTATTTTCTATGT
The DNA here is from genome assembly GCA_023531105.1 of Papaver atlanticum. Classification (NCBI taxonomy): domain Eukaryota; kingdom Viridiplantae; phylum Streptophyta; class Magnoliopsida; order Ranunculales; family Papaveraceae; genus Papaver; species Papaver atlanticum. Next base: position 1,625,231 of record JAJJMB010017633.1, on the reverse strand, counting down.
AGTTGTGTGATCTGATCTTGCTGTTTCTATCGTGATTGAGTGCAATTGTAAGATTGGCTTGATATTAATTTTTCCGATAGGCAAGATATAAAAATAGTCACAAACATCTTCGTCCCATCGTTTGTGATTCCGCAATATCTTGTTTCGCTAGTCGATTAAGATTATTGTGAGGTGATTGATAATTCTAGGCTGTTCTTCGGGAATATAAGTCCGGGTTATCGATTGGTTCCTGTTCACCTTTATTTATCAAAAGACGAAACAAAACTCGTAGGTATTTCTGTGGGAGACAGATTTATCTATTCTTGTAGACTTTTCTGTGTGATACAGATTTGTTTATTAAATTCTTCGACTTTGGGTTGTAGCAACTCTTAGTTGTGGGTGAGATCAGCTAAGGGAATCAAGTGCGTAGTATCCTGCTGGGATCAGAGACGTAAGGGCGCAACTGTACCTTGAATCAGTGTGAGATTGATTGGGGTTCAACTACAGTCCAGACCGAAGTTAGTTTGTAGTAGGCTAGTGTCTGTAGCGGCTTAATACAGTGTGTGTTCAATCTAGACTAGGTCCCGGAGTTTTTCTGCATTTGCGGTTTCCTCGTTAACAAAACTTCTTGTGTCTGTGTTATTTCTTTTTCACATTATATTTTGTTATATTATTGAAATATCACAGGTTATGCGTTTGTATCGATCAATTGGTAAATCCAACCTTTGGTTGGTGATTGAAATTGATTGATCCTTGAACATTGGTATTTGGTACCGTTCAAGTTTATTTCCATTTTATTCAATCAGACTTGCAGATTTTTATTTGTTTGAGTTGGGATTGAATCGATAAATTGAGATATAACTCTTTGATATACTTTTTATTAAGATTGAGTCTGACTGTCTAGTTGATTTTATTAAAAGTATATTGGAGTTAGTTCATACAGATTGCTAAGCGAAATATTGGGTAAGGTTGTTAGACCCCCACTTTTTCATGCGAGTATAAGCAATATTACGTATTGTTAAGGACATACGTACCAAACCAAAAGGTGCCATTACCGCAGGTGTACTCTTTGATTGGGAGTTCAACCTGAATGTTGCTGAGGAGCATGGCCTCAACGTCAATTGCTCCGCCAAGGAGTAGAACTTGTCAAGAAAGCTCGAACTGAGAGTAAGGCCCATTCCTATGAGCCTTACTTTTGAACTTGAGAGATGTGATACTTTATTTGGTGTTAGGTTTTGGTTTTCTGATTATTCTGGGATAGGTGATGATTGGATTTTGATCTTCTTGAGGATTTTCTTTTGGTTTGATAAAATAACAAATTAGATTTTTTTACTGAAAGAAGAAATTCAATTACTGGTTGCGAGTATTGCATCCGTTTTGGAGGAATTGAAAAATACAAATGAAATAAGAAAATTCTAGATGTTCCAAACATTAAACTTGTTGAGCCCTGAGCTCATGCCTCGGCCATTGAATGCCTTAAGCCATTCCTCATAGATTGTTGCTTCTACTACTTTGCCATCCGCGGCAACTAACTTGTAGTATCCACCGCTAGTGGATTTGGCAATCATGAACGGAACTTCCCAATCAGAATCGGTCATAGAGCGACGGTTACGCTTTGTTGCTTTGAGTACCAAATTCCCAACATTAAAGGCATTTGGTTTGATTGGCTTAGCCTTGAATATCTTCTATTGATTCATCTTTTCCTTCATCTTTGTTCTATGAATCTTATTCCAGGCATGAGCATATCCTGGAAATTCTTCGCGACTTTTCCGAGGCACATGAGGACATTCTTGCAATGTCAGAAGAGGAACCCTAGATGTTCTTCATCATATTTGGGGATCACATCAGCAGTGAAAGTCCCAGCATCTTGCTAATAGATCTGAGTCACCCAATTATTGAAGTACTGTAAGGGAGAGGCTAGCCAGTCGTAGCGCCTCGTAATTACAGTTATGCTTTTATTAGCATGATTGAGTCCGGCTATTAGGGTATACGGATAACTCAATGAAAGAGATTCAGGTGAGATGAGACTTGCCTGATCATTGAATATTTTGACATAGGACATTGCGTCTTCTCCTATTTCCTGCTTCATCGTCCTCAGGTTATGAAATTTTTCCATTGATGTTAGATTCAAAAATTCTTCTAGGCGGTTTGCAGATGGACTATCGATTAAAGTCTCAGGACTAGGGATTTCCTCATGAGGGAGATGATATGAGTCTTTGCCAGCGATGATCTTCTCAGTGTGTATCCATTCTCGTCTAAGGATCATGTCTTACCCCGGATCTTACCTGATAATGTGGAATTGGGCCTCTGCCCAAGAAGAATCCATTTTCATTTTAAGAGTAATATGACCATAAGAATTTCTGATTTCTCCTTTAGGGTCTCTTATTGTTACAGCGATAAACATAGCTTCTTGACGGGTAATCCCTACAGCTCTGAGTGTCTTGAGAGGGATGATATTGACATGGGTACCAGCATCAATCAAAGTTCTTCCAAATTCATTTTCCTTGAAATGGACTGAGGTTAGCAGTCCCCAGTCGTGCAATTCTTTGTATGTGGCTGGTGGTTGATAAGGTGATTTTGGTACTGTTAAGAGAAGGCGTTTTCCTGACACAACATGGTTGAGAGCGTTGAAGATGTCTTTCCTCTGCGCCTTTGATAAATAAAGCAGTTCGCATAAATGATTCATCAAATATTGGACTGCTTCATTGACTGGATCCTCAGATAAAGTGAATGCTCTGACTGGTAAAGGATTTCTATGGACTCCTTCAGTCCCCAGGTTAAATTCTCCAGACTCTACCTTTTCCTTAAAAATACGTTTCAGGACATTACACTCACTTGTTGGGTGGTTGAAAAATTGATGGAAGCGGCAGTATTTAGGATCTTCCATCTCTTCCTCAGTAGGTGGATGTCTGACAGGAGGTAACTTGATTGCTCCATCTTGAATCCATACCTCTAGTAGTTCCAATACCTCCTTTATGGGTAGAGGGAAGTTTTGAGGCGTCTGAGATTCTCTTTCCTGACGTAATTGTTGACGTGGACTCAATGCAGGTATAGATTGATCTTGATTAATACATCATGGCGCCCTTGCCTGTTGAGATGGTGTTGGTGGTGTTCCACATTTGGGCGGTTGTGCATCTGATGCCGCGGCTTTCCTCTTTCCTCTCTCGTTAACATCATTCAATGAGGGTCCGAGATTATACTACTTATTAACAAGCCGTCTGTTGCTTCAAGTATCACGAGGTTCTTCGACTTTGGCAGGCTTAGTTCTCTCCAGTAAAGCAGGTGTTGTGGTGGAGCTTCTCTTGCCTGCCGTAATTGTTGACGTGGACTCAATGCAGGTATAGCTTGATCTTGATTAACACATCGTGGATCCCTTGCCGGTTGAGCTGGTGTTGGTGGTGTTCCACGTTTGGGTGGTTGTGCATCTGATGCAGCGGCTTTTCTCTTTCTTCTCTCGTTGACAGTATTCACAGAGGGTCCAAGATTACACTGCTTATTAACAAGTCATCTGTTGCTTTAAGTATCAAGAGGTTCTTCTACTTTGGCAGGATTAGTTCTCTCAAGTAAAGCAGTTGCTGTGGTGGCTGACCGTTTGGCTTCTTCATGGAGTTCAGAGAATGTCTGAAAGGGAAAATTCTCTAGTAATGCCCTGTAGACAGGAATCATCACGTTGATGCACAGGTCGACAAGCTGTCGTTCAGTGACATTCAGATCATGACAGTTCAAGGCCTGGACCCTGAACCTCTTAACGTAATCATCTGGATGTTCAGTAGCTCTTTGGAACATTCTTCCAAGATCAGACAAAGTAATCTGTTCTGAGACAAAGAAATACTTTTGATAAAATGCATTGACCATCTTACCCCAACTGGCGATGCTACCTGGTGCGATGTTGTTGTACCACGTGTATGCTCTGCCTTTCAGGGATTCCGAGAACTATCTCAAACGAAGATTGTGATTATATTCGTATTCTCCCAGTGATTCTAAGAATCATGAGACATGTTATCGTGCATTGCCAGTTCCATCATACATTGTGAATGTTGGGTGACGTAACCTTTAGGGAGCGGAACCTTTTACACATCAGAGGGGTATGGGGGTTGATGGCGGTGAACAGATGACGAGCCTCCGTCTTTTTCACGTTTTTACAAGAAGCGTACCAGATCTTCCTTAGTAATGAAGTTTGACTGGTCCTTTATCTGGGATTCTTTTGTAGCATTGTGGATCTCATTATCTTCAACAACATGAATCGGAGTTATCTCAGGATCCGCATCTGGAGAAGTCTCTTTTGCTTTTCCTTTTTCCAGGCGTCGATCATCCTTTAACTGATCTGTCAGAGCCTTCAAGTAGGTGAGAATGTGTTTTTGTGTTGTGGCCATATCTCCTTGAGTTTTGGCAAGAGTTTCTTGTGTTTGCATGAGATCAGCTATGGTAGGAGGGTTGCTTCTTATTTCTTTGGGGTTTCGACCAAAGAGTGGATTGTTGGCAGCAGTGTTTCCAATGTTGACAGGAATGATGACTGGAGGATTATTGGAATTACCCGCACCAGTGTTTCTAGTAACAGGTGTGATCACTGGAGGGTTATTGGTATTACCTGCACTAGTGCTTCCAGTAACATGAGTGATAATTGGAGTAGTGGGAATACCAATGGGAGTACCAGTGTTGTTGGCAGGAGGAGTGATGTCAGGGCCACTGGAATTTGCGGGGGGAGTGGTATTAGTAATACCACTGGAACTCGCAACATTGGGATTGGGTGTCGAACCTTCAGGATTGGGGTTGGTAGTTGCACTAGATCTGAGACCGACTATCTTCGAGAAATTAAATTTTCCACCGAGATATTTATTTCCCACTGTGGTCGCCAATTTTTTTGTGGATAACAACGGCTCACAGGTTTTCTGGTAAAAAGTGGTGGAGGAGGTAAGTGCTCGTTGAAGCAGAAGCCCGGAGTTGTAAATCGTCTCAACCTTTAAACAAATGTATTGCACGGGAGTACTTTGAGTTCGAGAGACTAATATGTAAGACCCTGGACTAAACTAGGACAGTGGTCGTTCCAGGTTCAATTCGTTCATAAGAGGAAGAGAATGGTCGGTATGTAGGGAGGGAAGCTAAGATTGTTTGGAGATCAATGGAGATTGATCTGTAGGTGATGTGATGTGTTGAACTGCTGTAAAGATGATTCTCTATGTAGACGAGAGAAATCTTATGAATGCGTTTGATAACTTGACAGTGATGAGTCTTAGTTGTTATTCGTTATCAGATCATAGGTTCAGAAACCTATTTATAGCAGCACATCAATCTCCTATAAGTGGTGACAATTGAAGGTAGTGGAAGAATGGGAAGTGGGAGATCGTGTAAAAACCATTTCCATTTTGTGCGGAAGACTGGGTTAATCTGCCATCCACTATTCTATTTACTACTTAACTGTCAACACAACTTACCACAACTCTCATCGTGGATGTACCTCACATCACATGTGTTGTAGACCGCCAGACCAAAACCCTAGTGATATCCCCCCATGTGACATGAAATGATGTCTCATGTATGAGTGGTCAATCTTTGACCTAAGACTATGAGTCTTATGAACTGAACGACGAAGTTCAATATTATGATAGATGAAGCATGGAATGTTGAAACAGCAACATGTTATGCATACCATGAATGTTGAGTTACCATGATGTATCATTATGCTAGTTGAAGCAGTAATGATAGTCGAATGACTAAGTGTTGGTTTTATGAGATTGCTGGATCAATCATAAACCATTATGTTGGTGCGCTGAACACTTGTGAAAATAATCATTATTGAATGATTATAGAAGGTATTTCTCAATCCATGTGTCATGAGTCAGTCGAATGACGAGGAAAGATTATAATATTAAAATAATGGTGATAGACGAACCAAATGTTGGTTGATGAACCAATGAAATACTGGTAGATGAATCAATATGAGAAACACTGCAACTCAAATATTGATAGTTGAATCAATATGAGGAATATTGCTCTAAGCAATTAAATATTGATAGTTGAATCAATATTGGTGATTCTGAACCTTGTTGACCGTGACCCACTGCTAGTTGAAGCAATTAGGGTTTTTTCCAGATGGGGCATTGATAATTAGAGCAAGTATTGCTTGTCAGAGCAAATACTGCTAGATCCATGAATAATTGGTAACAAGACCAAATAAATATTAATTAGAAATATTTACCGAATATTATTTAATTAATTAATTAAAATATTGATTGCTGAATCAATGTTAGAATATTAGTGTTTGAACATGTTTAGAATTATGCTAGACAAAGCATTCAGTTCAAAACCCTAATTATGATAAGTGGATGATCAATGGATGTTCGACTGAGAGTCAACCAATGGGTGAGAGAGGGACCGCTCTATAAGTGAGTGATGGACCGACCATGTAGCATCTGGATGCTAGAATGAGCATTTACCAAACTCCTTTGCAGAGCAGTTGGTGAAAGGATGATTAATGGTTGTTTAATCATTATTAATTTGTGCTTGACTGAGCAATAAGTAATAGAACCGAGTCATGGAGAGAGGGTAGACCGACCAAGAGGAGTAAGACCGACCCTTAGTGGTCGTGCAACCAGCTGATGGTGAGTGGATCATCATTCCCAATTACAGGAAGGAGTTTGAACCAAATATGGACTCTGGATGATTAATTAGGTCAAAAATCATTAAAAGAGGTGGGACCGACTTTTGCAAGCCAAAGGGTCGGCCATGACCGGTCATGGTGGCGTGCCTATGTTTCCATTCTCTTCACAGACTAATCCTGAGAATTTTGGTATTTTTTGGTGGTCCATTGAGCATTATTTCATCCTTGTATGAAGAATTTGAGTTTAACTGAAACTCTTAATAGTGGTAGAAGGACCACTATTAAATGTATTAAAATAATATTATTTTAATATTTCTCATGGTAGTAAGAGGACAAGTCATGGTTGTGGGACCACTTGTTTTTCTAACCACATGGTTCATGGAAAAACATGGAAGTTTCATGAGTTTTGATCGAAAGAGGAATCCTTGAAAGAGAAAACCCTAACAATAATAATAATATTATAATAATAATAATAAAATGAGGAAAAGAGGGAAGGGACGACTAGAACCGGCGGCATGGCCGGCCGGCTAGCCGTTTGGGCCCATCCTCACGGTTCTTTTATTATTTTATTATTATTTTATCTCTTCCCTTTCCTTCTTTAATCAGACTTCCAATCCTAGTTCTTCCATGAATGCTCCTTTGAGCACTATCACTAAATACCTCCGTGCCTCTTGCTTGGGGCTTACTCGGAATATCCCAAATGCCCGGAAAGGTAAATATCCATTACTTTCCATGAAATTCAACTGAGAAAAGCCATGGATCCTGAGTAGATGAATATTTAGGGTCTAATTAGTACATAATTTCTAGGAATTCAATCTGATGAATGTTGCGACTAGATTTAATTAATCTATTGCTCTATACTAGCATATGATATGTCTAGGAGCATCTAGATATGATGTGATCAGCATCATATATTATCCTGGGTTAATTCAGACACCAGGAATGAATTCCGAATTCAGAATAAAGTGTGCTGAATCTTTCAGCTTTTAATAATGAAATGCATGGAATATTAAAAGCTCTGCCTCGGAAACCTTAATATTTCTATTATACGTTATTACAGCCATGATATTACAGAACTGCAATTCACCTATTTGTGAGGATACAAATTTCTTATGATTCTGACACTGATCAGAGATACATTGTTTCCGATATAATTTTACGAATATGACCTTCGTCAAAAATCCACCTCCAACAATTGTTTCCTACGATGAAATCTTCACCATTACCCATTCACATAATCATAATAGCATTCATAAGATTATGTCGATGTCATATCTACGAAGTTCAAAAGATAAGCATTATACTTCGTAGTCTAATTCCCTAATACTATGATCATGTGATCATGTCTCACTACTAGAGTAATATATCCAATACAAAGCTTCGCAGTTATGTTTTCAATATAGCACGACTTGAAAGATACGTTAGGAATGAAACATTTCAAGTCAATATTATTAACCTCAAGAGGAAGGATGATGTCGTCGTTTTAGCTCGTTACTTCTTCACATTCTTCAGGTCTTCGAGTAATACTTGTATGTCTCAACATTCCTATACTTTCTAGTCTAACCTAAACGAAGTTGTCTCTAGTACATAATCAAGCGACTCTTAGATGAGTTTTGACGCACTAAAATATGACAACTAAACTTGACATACCAACTCTTGGTGGGTTCAACCGAGCTATGCTCTAACACTTCGTATAGTTGAGACCAAGTTGACTACGCTAGCTACTTAGTTTCCTCAGTATACCTACGCCTTCGACTTCTAGAGTCACGCATGTGAATCGCTACTCCTTTAGATCGTATTCTAAACAGCAAATGAATGAAACTGTTTGGTAACCACTCTATTCAATCTTTCGTAAAATATATGTTGAGTTGTTGACAAAGGCTCTTCCGTTTAAGCTAATAAACTCCTTTGTCTGGTTAAATCAATCCAAAAACTTGATTACCGAAAGAACCAATTTCTAGATTCATAATCAATCAATATAAATCTCAAAGAGAAACTATAAGGTTATGCCGATCTCACGCAACTAGTCAATCAAGTCTATCAAAGATAAACACGATTCTACTTGGATCCTAGCCGATCAAGGTTTGTGCACACAGTTCACAAGAAATAATCAATCATAAGTTAAGGTATATAAAGGAGTTTGTAAGGAGGTATTCTCAGGGATGGCGGTCGGGATACGTTGTTCCTAACAGTTTTCAAAAAAAAAAAAGGGTAGAAAAACAGTCTTTTAGAAAGTACACAACAATTTTTCAATACTGCACTTCTTCCTTATCTACGAAAAATATTCTTCCTTGAATATTAATGCATTCTTAGCTCAACAAACGTGAGTTTAGAGCACAAGAGAATTAATATTCATGAAAAAACTTTAATCAGAGAATGTTAGATCAAGAATTCATAATATTCAAATCTGATCGAACTTGTCATGGAAAGGTTGCATTATGCAAAAGATTATCTCTCGTCATATTCAAGTACTACTTGAGACAAATAGTACACATGTCACGCAGTAATCCTTATCCAGCAGGAGTTTTCATGGATAAGGTTCCAAGACTTGTGCCTAGTTTGCACAAGGGTGAGTTGTACGCTCACTACAGGAATTATGCTGCTATTTTCTTTTGTTCTTCCTTTTGAAATATGATCTTATAAATTACTGTCATCAAAATAAGAGATAAAGATACAAGCAATAATACTCAATTTTGATCCAAATCCCTGATGTGCACAGTTCTTATCTCTTTTAAGGGCACATGAGATAAGATGCACTTTTCAACACAATTAAAATTATGTTGAGGTGAGAATTAGGTTGCTCACCACTAGATTCCTACACGGAATTGATAATATCCTTCAATACAGAACGTTTAGTTTGGAGTCTTCTCTTTATTTGAAATTTTACCTTATCCTTAGAATTAATAAATCTTTTAGAAGAAGAAGAGTTAACTTTTTGTATATCGAGATTGGACTTTTGAACAAGTTTAAGCATATTTGTCAAATGAGTAGCCATCCGTTGCAGTTTGTTGACATACCTTAGTTTATGTTTGTACTTGAAAACTTGTGTGAGTCTGTGACCCTCACTGGAACAATAAGTGTTAGAACACTGCTCGGTCGAACTCGCAAGCGTTGCTATCTCAAGCTTGTTTGTCAATGTTAGTGATCAAAACTATAAGTCTTGATTTCTAGTCTACTTATAGTGATGTCTCGGACTAGGATAGATTGTATAGTTGAGCATTAGACTTCACGGCGTTCATCAATTGAAGACGAAGAACTACTAAGGCGAGCTTGTGGAATTTCATCAACAAAAGGTATGTGGAGACTAAAACTCATCTATCACTTGGAAAGTCTATTTCTACTCTATCTCCTATATTGAGACAAAAGTCGTATATGGTTTTTGATTATACACATTTGAGATTTCGAGCTGAGATTAACTCCCTTACATATTTCTCGGAATATGTGTTGGTAAGCTTTCACTTCAACCAAGTTCATCTTATATTCTTGACGAGAGTTAAAAGATGATCATGTGAAAATCGCCGAGTAACATCTTATATGGTTTGTGAGATACAATCATTTGGGATAGACTTGGAATGTTTCGTTATAGTTATTTCAATAACTTGAAAATTGCTTTGATGCTAATAGTGTGTGAAAACGGTTATTGTCATCCTCTAAGAAAGTTTCAATGATTGAAATAGAGTTGAGAATACTTAACCATCATTGGATTATAAAATAGTGTGCATTCTTGCATGTATGTGATCCATGACCGGAACTAAAGTATGCATACCCGTATGCGTACTTGTAGTTGTGAAATTCCGTGCACCAAGTACACATATCGGTACGCATACTTGCGTAAGGTATAGGTCCGGGAATTTCTGCTGGGTTTTGGAAGTGTACTTAGGTATGCGTACCTGTTCGCATACTGGCGAACCCAAACTCAGACCGGCTACTTAAGTATGTGTACCCGTTTGCATACTTGAGTGGTTAAAATTCTAGAATTGGTTTGTTCATGAACTAATACATTTATATATTAAGGAATGCATTCTTTGCGAACAGTGGCTATAATGTTCATGAATTGATTCGAGTGAATCAAACCGATTTTGCTTCAATTGTGTTCTTGTATGCTTCTATGAGAATATAGCAATTGAACAATTCTTTAACTAGTTTCATTTGAGTCATTTTAACTAGTTATGGTTAAGATTAATAAGGTTGATATGAGAGTGTTCATATAGCTAACCTCGGTTAACTACTGTTGAGCCAACATGGTGTACATGTTTAGGTACGGTTACATAAACCTAAATGAGGGTACATTTCATTTGTGTATAAAAAGCTAAGTTCGATCTAACGGTTGAAAGATATTAGCTTGATTCTAATCAGGATTTATTCTAACGGTGAATATTGAATGCTTTGTTACCAAGGTAATTTAGATTGCAACCCCTGATTTTAAAACTATATAAAGGAGAACTCTCGCAACTGGGAAACCTAACCCCCACACCTCCTGTGTGATACTAGTTGTATATGCTAGAGTCGATTCTCCTTTAACCTTAGGTTTTTCACGAAACCCTGTAGGTTAACGACTTAAAGACTTAATTGGGATTGTGAAGCCAGACCCAACTATTTTCTCTGTAGTTGCGTGATCTAATCTTGCTGTTTCTATCATATTTGAGTACTATCTTCTTTAAGATTGGCTCGAGATTTATTCTCCGATAGGCAAGATAAAAAGTAGTCATAAACATCTTCGTCTCATCGTTTGTGATTCCACAATATCTTGTTTCGCTACCATACGATTAAGATTATTGTGAGGTGATTAATATTTCTAGGCTGTTCTTCGGGAATAAGTCCGTATATCAATTGGTTCCTGTTCACCTTGATTTATAAAAAGATGGAACAAAACTCGTAGGTATTTTTGTGGGAGACAGATTTATCTATTTCAATAGACTTTTCTGTGTGAGACAGATTTGTTTATCAAGTCTTTAACTTTGGGTCGTAGCAACTCTTAGTTGTGGGTGAGATCAGCTAAGAGAATCAAGTGCGTAGTATCTTGCTGGGATCAGAGGCGTAAGGAGCACGAATGTACCTTTAATCAGTGTGAGATTGATTAGGGTTCAACTACATTCCAGTCCGAATTTCATTGGTAGTAGGCTAGTGCCTGTAGAGGCTTAATACAGTGTGGTGTTCAAATCTGGACTAAGTCCCGGGGTTTTTCTGCATTTGCGGTTTCCTCGTTAACAAAATTCTTGTGTCTGTGTTATTTCTTTTCCACATTATATTTTGTTATATATTTGAAATATCACATGTTGTGCGTTGAATCGATCAATTTCGAAATCCAACCTTTGGTTGTTGATTGAAATTGATTGATACTTGAACATTGGTCTTTGGTACCGTTCAAGTTATTTCTCTTATATTCAATCGGGCTTGCAAATTCCTATTTGTTGATTGCAGATTGAATTGAGAGATAGAGATATAAAACTCTTTGATATACTTTTCTCTAGATTGAGTTTGACTGTCTAAGTTGATTCTCTTGAGAGTATATTGGAGTTTGTCTATTCAGATTGCCGAACGAAATATTGGGTGTGGTTGTTGTACCCCCGCATTTCAATTGGTATCAGAGCAGGCAAACACATTAAAGACTTTATAAGTCTATGTTTGTAAGCGATCTGAATATGGACAGAAGTGCTATCTCTAAAAACACTTCACCAGAAATGGATAAACTCAACTTCGAGCGTGTTCTAGAAACCATCGATATGGTTGAGAGTCCTAATTTAGAAAAAATCATCAATAATCTTTGTCTAGAAAAACATCATTTGATAAGGAAAATTGATGGACTTCATTGCGAGTTTTATATAGAAGATTCTGAGCTTCGAGAACGTTCTGAAGAGGTGGTTGATCTCCAAAAGAAGTTGGATGAACAAATCCAGATCAACTCTGATCTTGTTGCAGAAATTGCAAAACTTAAGGATTTGAAATCTTTAAAGTCATCTTCAATGGATTTAAGTAACTCTAATTCTTCATTGAAGAATTGTCGTATGTCAGGTAATAAGCAAGGTTTAGGCTTTGTGAAAACTGAAAGTGCTCAGAATTCTTCGAACAAGAATAAAGATGTTGGTACATGCGTGTTTTGTGGTTCTCGTGATCACTTTCAACATGTATGTTTGTATTTTAGAAAAAGATTAAATGTTGCACGTAATCTTCACAAGAATGCCGTACAACTTTTGTCTGCTCTTAAAAGACAATCAATACTAACAAGAAAGCCTAATTTGGTTAGTAGTGCTAGTATGGGAGCTTTTGCTCTAAAATCAACATCACCCTTTCAATGGTTTCTTGATAGTGGATGTAGCAGGCATATGAAATAAAATACTAAACCACTTGTTTTCCTAAAATCGGTGCCGGACGAAAATGCAATTGGTGTGTGCGTGTTTTTTTTTTACAATAAATAAAATACTATAAAAAATAAACAAACAAATAAAAGAAATTACAAGTCCAAAATAAGAAATAAAGAAACTAACAAATATAAAAGTCCAAATAAAATAATATCTTCGGTTTCCTCCTTTTTTGGCAAGTTCAACTTTCCATCTTTAGCTTCAAGTCAATCCTGCACAACAAAAACAAAAATACCAAAGACGTAAAATATAACAAAAAATCTTTACAAAAAAATAAAAATAAAAATAAAAAACCTAAAAAATAAATAAAAATAAACCTAAAACCTAAACCTAAATACAAGTCCGCGTCGGCGGCGCCAAAAATTGATGTGATTTTAACAAGTTATAGAAAGTGGTAATAAAAGTTCGTTCAACTCGGATGTGTAAAGATTGATTTTAGATCTAATTCTTAATTTAACAAGAAAATATGTAGAAGATGATATCAATAATTCGAGAGACTGGGACTCAGGATTCCACCAATAATCACATTCAATTGGTTCATATAATGATTCAAGACAATTCAAGATCTTTTGTTGACTCTAGTTCTTTGCCAAAAGTAGATTTTGTAAAACATTAATTGTAGATCATAAGCATGATGCATCAAAAGCTATATGTCTAAGCATACATCATCAAACAAAGTCACAACTAATTAATAAAAATCATAAATCAATTAAAACAAGTGCAAATAGTAAAAAGAATCAATTACAGTTACCAATCAATTGTGAAACATGGCTTCCTCCATTGTCCCAGTGTTGGGGTTTAGCTCCTCATGCTCAAAACGCATCCAAAAGATAGAAACATGGCTCAAAAGGTGTTTTTATTGAAAAATAATATTATGCAGCGAGTTTGTAACAAATATATTTGTTACAGAACTCACTGTTACAAAGAAAACCCTAACTGAGATTATTGCAGAACTGTTACAAAGGTATCGAATTTTAAAGAATAGTTAACGGTTTCTGCGACTATCCTTAGGTGTTGTTCTATGGTTCTTCTTCCTCTTCTCCGGAACTCGCCTGCAGCTTTAGTTCTTGACTCTGCATCTTCCTATACTTCTCCCAACGACTCCTAAACTCTCGACCCCCTGTCTAAGACTCGAACATACCCTTTTATACACCACAAGGCAACTAAATCCCGAAAATCTCTTCTCTTTTCTTCCAAGCAAAGTTACGGACTTTTCTCTCTTTTCTTTTCTTTTCTTCTTCTTACGCGGTGTGGGTTCATTCCAATTCCAAAACTCTCTAAAGGATGGTATAAAATCGAGCATAAGATATTGTTTCTTTACCCGCACGTACTTTCCACAAATCTTACCATGAACCCGAGAATCCGAGATATCCTTCATTCCCTGTTTAAACGAGATATATGAAGAAATCTTCTTTCTTACCAAAACAAACTCGATTATCATCCCTGTTTTATCTCCAAAAGTTAAACCCAACAAAATCCCGTGAAAAACTCCATGAAAATTTCTCCCAAAACAATCAACAGAGCCCGATATTATTTCTCCCCTGTTTCGAGAATTAATAAGAATTCTTTCCTATTTTTTCCGATTCCGAGACACGTACAATTCTTGTTTTAATGATACAGGACATTCCCAAACAAATCCAATCTCTTGTGAAAACTCGATCAAATTTCTTGAAAATCAATCCCGTGATAACTTCTCCATGTTTAAGCCAAACTCGATGAACTAGCCATATTTAATCGATTCTGTTGGACCTACTAACCCTGTTTAGTCTTAACAGGATCAAAGCAACTAAAAACTGTGACTGAGTCTCTCCCAAACACGTTCATAAGTTAAATCCAAATTCGCCAGTCACTGTAGAGGAATTCCCGCCAACTTAATTTCAAATGTTGAAGATGAGTACCCCTTATCCGGACTAGGAGTGTAAATAGCAAGTGGTCGCCCCTTAGCAGTGGGTGCCCCTTAGTAATTTAAGGGGTGTAAATAGCAAAATCATGGGTGCCTTTAACGCTTCTCCGGGGTGCGTCCAACTATTTCCGGGTTACCTTTAGTAATTTTCTCTCGGGGGTCCAAATACCACTTTTCGAGCTAGTTTCTCCGCATAGGCTTATTTCTCCAAAAACACCTACAAAGACATAAAATACCATAATAAGTAAAAAAATGAGCACTAACAAAATACATAATTGAGATCAAAATAGACACATAAATGCGTCTATCATGTTTACTTACGGTCAAAGACCTTAAACACTCCCTATGAGTTGTGGTACGGTAAGAAACTAAACTTACACTATCTTAGAGTGTTTGGCAGTAAGTGCTACATTCTAAAGGACCGTGAACAAAAAGGGAAATTTGACTCGAAAAGCGATGAAGGTATTTTTCTTGGCTATGCATCTGATAGTCGTGGTTTTCGAGTTTTTAATCTCAGAACCCAAGTCATGATGGAATCTGCAAATGTGATCATTGATGATCTAAGTAATTTTCGTCATGATGACTCTCCTGCTGAATTGCCTCCAACCGAGACAAAATTGAGAAAATAAAAAAACTCTCAGAATCAGTAGAAGTTATTCCAACAGTTACTGATCCTGATGTTTCTAGTGATGGGGAAAAAAGCCCTAGTCAGACTGTTCCTGTTGAACAAGAACGTGCCCCTCCGCGGCATCTCTGGGTTCAAAGGAATCATGATACTAACAGTATTATTGGTGGGAGAGATTCTACAGCTAAGACGAGAGGACAACTTCAAAATATTTGTAATTTTGGTTGTTATCTATCACAAGTAGAACCGAGAAACATTGATGAAGCTCTTAGCGATCCATTTTGGGTGAATGCAATGCATGAAGAGTTAAATCTGTTCCAAAGACAAGATGTATGGAAGCTCGTACCTTGTCCCTCCAATAACAATATTATTGGTACTAAATGGATATTCAAGAACAAGTCTGATGAATTTTTCACCATTGTCAGAAACAAAGCTAGACTTGTCGCTCAGGGATATTCACAGACTGAAGGAATCGACTTTGACGAAACCTTTGCTCATGTGGCACGCCTTGAGTACATTCGGTTGTTATTAGCTCATGTTTGTTTTCTTAAGGTTAAGCTGTTTCAAATGGACATTAAATCCGCTTTCCTAAATGGAAATTTCAAGGAAGAGGTCTATGTCGCTCAACCTAAGGGATTCAAAAACCCTGATTTCCCAGATCACGTCCTTAAGCTTAATAAGGCATTATACGGGTTAAAACAAGCACCTCGTGCCTGGTTCGAAAAACTGACTACTTCCCTTCTTAGGAAAGGTTTTTCGAGAGGTTGAGCTGATAAAACGTTGTTTACCAAACGGAGTGGAAAAGATGTTGTTATCGCTCAAGTCTATGTAGATGATAGCATCTATGAATCAACATCTGAGAAACTTGCAAAAGATTTTCAAGTTTTTCTTGGCAAGGAGTTTGAAATGAGCAATGTTGGTGAATTAAAATTCTTTTTGGGTTTACAAATTCAGCAACACAAGGATGGAATTTACTTATCTCAAGAAAAGTATGCAAGAGATTTTGTCACGGGATTCGGTCTTGATAAGTCAACTCCAAAACTGACTCCTATGCCCACCACGGGTAAACTACATCGAGATGAGAAAGGTGTAAATGTGGATCAAAAACTCTATCGATCTATCATTGGAAGTCTTTTATATCTTACAGCCACTATACCTGACATTGCTTTTAGTGTTGGTTAATGTGCTAGGTTTCAAGAAAATCCAAAGGAATCTCATCTTGCAGCTGCAAAAAGGATCATACGAAAAATCAATTACACGGTCGGGTATGGTCTATCTTACACTTTTGATACTAACACTGATCTCTCTACCTATTCAGATGCTGATTGGTCAGGATGTGTGGAAGACAGAAAAAGTATATCAGGGGGTTTCTACTATGTAGGATTGAATCTGGTGGCGTGGCATAGCAAGAAACAAAATTCACAATCCCTGTCTACATGTGAAACAGAATATATTGTTGCAAGCTCATGTTGTACTCAACTTCTCTTGATGAAACAAATGCTTGTTGATTATGGAATTGACACTTGAATAATGAAGATCTTTTGTGACAACTCTAGCGCGATTTGTATCAGTGAGAATCCCGTTGAGCACTCAAGAACTAAGCACATTGATATAAGGTATCATTTTATTCGAGATCTATATGAGAATGGTATCATAAATATGGAATTTGTGCCTTCCGAACAACAATTGGCTGATATTCTCACCAAACCATTAGATACTGCTACATTTCAACACTTACGGCAGTCTATTGGTGTTGTTTTGGTTCATTAGTCTTTCCTAAACTCTTGCCCATGCATTATCCAGTTTAAGTGTTACTTCAATTCTGCATTTTTTTCAGTAGTTGAATTTATGTTGAGTATCTTAGTGTTTGTCCAAAGAAATCCTTCTTTTCTTGTAAAAGTAAGGTCGCTCTTGTTCTTTCGGAATGACATTTTATGGGGGAGAGTTCTTAATTTAATTTGTGCTTAATTGCCAAATCTTTGTGGGGGAGTGCGGCTGTGGAATATTGTAGGAGTTAACTTGTATCTTTATAAACTCCTTGATGAATGCATTTAGTTTCGGCTATTTGATGGCATCTAAACAAGTTGGTATGTTATTCTCTTTTGGTCTTGAAGTATCTCTATGAAAATTTCATGAGGATCCCACTAGTTTTCGTACCTTTGCCAATTTATATTGACAAAAAGGGGGAGAATTAATGTGTAGTTCACACTACAAATACATATGGTTTACGGATCATTATGTAAGGCGGGCGCGGCGAAAGGGGAGATGAAGTATTGACTAAGGGGGAGTGATACATATCACCATAGTATTTTTGTCAAAGTTGTGATGCAATTGGACTTTGATGATGTATAATGATACTATGAAACTGTATAACAATGATTGAGAGAAACTGTTTTCTCATAGTTATTGCTACGGATCTTCAACAACAATAATGCGGAATTGAACACATTTGGAATCATTGGAGTACTTGGAAGTGATGAAGATTTCGAGTAAAGTTGAAGAACCAAGGAGATCAAGCATTTGGATGAGAAGCTACAAAGTTTATTTATTTTGTAATCCACATGTATTGATAGTTTTGTCACTAAAATAACAAAGGGGGAGATTGTTAGAGCACGGCTCAGTCGAACTCGCAAGCGTTGCTATCTCAAGCTTGTTTGTCAATGTTAGTGATCAAAACTATAAGTCTTGATTTCTAATCTACTTATAGTGATGTCTCGGACGAGGATAGATTGTGTAGTTGAGCATTAGACTTCACGGAGTTCATCAACTGAAGACGAAGAACTACTAAGACGAGCTTGTGGAACTTCATAAACAAAAGGTATGTGGAGACTAAAACTCATATATCACTTGGAAATCCTGTTTCTACTCTATCTCCTATATTGAGACAAAAGTCGTATATGGTTTTCGATTATACATATTTGAGATTTCGAGCTGAGATTAACTCGCTTACATATTTCTCGGAATATGTTTTGGTAAGCTTTCGCTTCAACCAAGTTCATCTTATATTCTTGACGAGAGTCAAAAGATGATCATGTGAAAATCGCCGAGTAACATATTATATGGTTTTTGTGATACAATCATTTGGTATAGACTTGGAATGTTTCGTTATGATTATTTCAATAACTTGAAAATTGTTTTGATGTTAATAGTGTGTGAAAACAGCTATTGTCATCCTCTAAGAATGTTTCAATTATTGAAATAGAGTTTAGAATACTTAACCATCATTGGATTATAAACATAGTGTGTATTCTTGCATGTATGTGATCCATGATCGGAACTAAAGTATGCATACCCGTATGCGTACTTGTAGTTGTGAAATTCCGTGTACCAAGTACACATACTGGTACGCATACTTGCGTACGGTATAGGTCCGAGAATTTCTGTTGGGTTTTAGAAGTGTACTTAGGTATGCGTACCCATTCGCATACTTGCGAACCCAAACTCAGACCGGCTACTTAAGTATGCGTACCCGTTTGCATACTTGAGTGGTTAAAGTTCTAGAATTGGTTTTTCATGAACTAATACATTAATATATTAAGGAATGCATTCTTTGCAAGCCGTGGCTATAATGTTCATGAATTGATTCGAGTGAATCAAACCGATTTTGCTTCAATTGTGTTCTTGTATACTTCTTTGAGAATATAGCAATTGAACAACTCTTTAACTAGTTTCATAATAGTCATTTGAACTAGTTATGGTTAAGATGAATAAGGTTGATATAAGAGTGTTCACATAGCTAACCTCGGTTAACTACGGTTGAGCCAACATGGTGTACACGTTTAGGTACGGTTACTAAACCTAAATGAGGGTACATTTCATTTGTGTATAACAAGCTAAGTTCGATCTAACGGTTAAAAGATATTAGCTTGAATCTAATCAGTTTTTCATCTAATGGTGGATATTGAATGCTTTGTTACAAAGGTAACTTAGATTGCAAACCCTGATTTGAAAACTATATAAAGGAAAACTCTAGCAACTGGGAAAACTAATCCCCACACCTCATGTGTGATACTAGTTGTATAAGCTAGAGTCGATTCTCCTTTAACCTTAGGTTTTTCACGAAACCCTGTAGGTTTACAACTTAAAAACTTCATTTGGATTGTGAAGCCAGACCCAACTATTTTCTATGTAGTTACGTGATCTGATCTTGGTTTTTCTATCGTGTTTGAGTACTATCTTCTTTAAGATTGGCTCGAGATTTAATATCTGATAGGCAAGATAAAAAGTAGTCACAAATATCTTCGTCTCATCGTTTGTGATTCCACAATATCTTGTTTCGCTACCATTCGATTAAGATTATTGTGAGGTGATTGGTATTTCTAGGCTGTTCTTTGGGAATATAAGTCCGGTATATCAATTAGTTCCTATTCACCTTGATTTATCAAAAGACGGAACAAAACTTATAGGTATTTCTATGGGTGACAGATTTATCTATTCCTATAGACTTTTCTGTGTGAGACAGATTGGTTTATCAAGTCTTCGACTTTGGGTCGTAGCAACTCTTAGTTGTGGGTGAGATCAGCTAAGGGAATCAAGTGCGTAGTATTCTGCTGGGATCAAAGGCGTAAGGAGCACGAATGTACCTTGAATCAGTGTGAGATTGATTAGGGTTCAACTACATTCTAGTCCGAAGTTCATTGGTAGTAGGCTAGTATCTGTAGCGGCTTTATATAGTGTGGTGTTCAAATCTGGACTAGGTCCCAGTGGTTTTCTCCATTTGCGATTTCCTCGTTAACAAAATTCTGGTGTCTGTGTTATTTCTTTTCCGCATTATATTTTGTTATATAATTAAAATATCACAGGTTGTTCGTTGAATCGACCAATTGGGAAATCCAACCTTTGGTTGTTGATTGAAATTGATTGATCCTTGAACATTGGTCTTTGGTACCGTTCAAGTTATTTCTCTTATATTCAATCAGGCTCGCAAATTCCTATTTGCTGATTGCAGATTGAATTGAGAGATAAAGATATAAAAAAAAATTATATACTTTTCTCTAGATTGAGTCTGACTGTCTAAGTTGATTCTCTTAAGACTATATTGGAGTTTGTCTATTCAGATTGCCAAACGAAATATTGGGTGTGGTTGTTGTACCCCCGTATTTTCAATAAGGATATGTCGCTTTGGAGATTTATTCAGGAACAACATTAGCAGCTAGACACAGGGTACCTTAAATAATAACAAAATTTTGTTTAGTATACGAAAAATCCATTACATCCTCAAATGATTTTGATGAAGAGCCGTCAATTAAATTATCAAGAAATATATGAGTATCACCACATTCATCCAAATTGACAATTTCTCCCAAGAGTGCTACACTTGAACCATCATCCTCTTCGGAATCATAATGATCATATGTTTCATCAAGTGTTGCAGCAAGACTCTTGTTGCCAATGTATTTCTTACGATTTGGACACTCATTAGCAAAGTGGCTGAATCCTTTACACTTGAAACACTGTGGCATATCCTCATCGTCAGTATCATTAGAATCTCTGTTTTTGACAGAATTACGATTATGTGGCTTAGCTGACGTTGGAGGCTTTTCTCTGGAGAACTGTTTATTCTTTTCCTAAGAAGTTCTCTAAACTGTCTTGTGATCAATGATACTGAGTTATCAAGATCTTCATCTGAAAAGTCAGGATCAACAAGATCATCTCCAGAGTTGTCAACACTTTCACTTTTCAGAGTTTTGGTGTTTTTCAGTGCCTTGAACGCAATATCCTTTCTGGCTTTGGATTCAGAGATCTTTAACTTTCCAACAAGAGTATTTCTGGAAAGAGTTTCAAGGTTATTCCCTTCCATGATTGCATGTTTCTTAGACTCGTATCTTGCTGGTAAAGATCGAAGAATTTTCATCACAATGTCCTTTTGGGAAATAGTCTCCCCTAACGCAAAACATGCATTAACAATACCAAACACTTTTTGATTAAATTCATCAAACGAATCTTCATCAACCATACGAATATTTTCTCAGTCAGAATTTAGGTTTTGAAGCCTAGCTTCTTTCTCTGAGGTATCTCCTTCAAATATAGTTTCTAAGATATCCCAAGCATCTTTAGATATCCCAATCTTCAAATATGTTGTCCTAATGGCTTCGCAACAGTATTTCCGTCTCTGATAACTGTCGGCGCATCGTATCCAATAACTACAAGTTTTCATGTCTCAAAGTCACATGCTTGTAAAAATGAACGCATAGCAATTTTCCACAATAAGTAATTTGTGCCATCAAATGTTGGCGGTACGTTTATCGAGATTGCACTCTTGTCCATGCATTCAGACTACTTCAAACACAGATTTTTTAGGTCTTAACATTTTTGCCTGCTCTGATACCAATTGAAAACGCGGGGGTACCAAAATACACCACCACTTTGTTCTTAGGCAATCTGTATGAACAAACTCAATACAACTCCGAGAGTTAAACTCAATCAAGGAATAATATCTAGAGTTATATCTCTCTTGCGATTAGAACGTTTATAGAATCAAATCCGTGAACCTAATCACAATGATATTACTTGGACGGTACCAAAGAACAATGTCCAAGAATTAATCAAGTCGTATCCAACAGACTAGGTCGGATGTATCTACTTTGATTGATCAACGCACAACCTGTGATATTTCAATTATAAAGATAAACAATATAATGCGGAAAAAGAAATAACACAGACACCAGAAGTTTTGTTAACGAGGAAACCGCAAATGAAGAAAAACCCCGAGACCTAGTCCACACTGAACATCAAACTGTATTAAGCCGCTACAGACACTATCCTACTACCAATTAACTTCGGACTGGAATGTAGTTGATCCCTTAAAGGTATCCCACCGATTAAGGTACAGTCACGCTCCTTACGCCTCTTGAATCCCAACAGGACTCCACGCAATTGATTCCCTTAGATGACGTCACACCAACTATGAGTTGCTTCAACTCAATTGAAGACTTTGAACCAATCTGCCTCCCACAGATTAATCCTATATATGATTTCTTTTTACAATTAAATAATTTGATCAAAGGTGATGGAAATCAATACGAATAGACAAAGTCGCTAACCTCAAAATCCGGACTTATGCAACCCGAAGTGCAGCCTAGATTATTATTCACCTCATAAGTATAAAACTTGTGGAATCAACAAAGTTTGAGACGAAGAGAACTTTGATGACTTCTATCTATCTTGATCGAATGAGCAGCTTAACAATCAATCAAGATCAGGATACTCGAGTTATCAAGGAAAGATAACTGGACCTGGCTTCACGAATCCCTATGAAGGATTTGTAGTCGCTAAACTCTAAAAGGGTTAGGAAGAGGACGACTCTAGATACAACTAGGACAAACCAAAATGTAGTGTCGGAATTCAAAGATCCCAGTTACTTGAAGTTTCCCTTTTATAGACATTCAAAGAATAGGTTGCTTTAGGTTTAAGCTAAGATATCTTTGGAACTAAGAAAACAACATCCACCGTTAGATGAAGCTTTGAATATGATTTACATAAGCAAGATATACACTCTGGTTAGGTGAAACCGTAACCGAACCGTGTACGAAAACTGTGTTCAATGTGGTTAGCCGAAACTAGCCGATTTGAACTTAAAAGATTAATACTCATTTTCATGAACACTTAAGACATTAACTATGAGTCATAATCATGTGATCAAATAAGTCTAGTGTTTTTAGAGAATTAATCAAATGCTAATTATATTGTAGAAATAATTTAATCGCACTTGAAGATAATCAGCATGGTTAGTAAATGCACAAAGTACAAATACCATAGCCGTTCATGACTCAGGTCAGTCAGAGTACGTGTACCGGTTTGTAAACATTTAACCAAACCAAGTTCCGGAGTTAAAAAACAATTTAGGTATGCGTACCGATTTAGAAACCTTAAGACTATGACCGGTTCAGGAGTCCACAGAACTATTTTGGTTTGCCTACCTGTTTGGTGCCTAAATCGAGTTCGGGAACACATAACTATTTTGGTACGTGTACCGGTTTGTAAACTAACCCGGTTCCGTAACCACATTTCCTAAACGGTTTGCATACGAGTATGCGTACCAATCCGGTTCACGAGTTTAACAGATTTTCACATGATATACATAAGAATATGCGTACCACAAATCTGCAAGTCGATATATAGCTACTCCGCTATGTGTACGAATACATGTAATACGGGTTCAGACTTATAACAGTTTTCCCAGTTTGTAAGACTGATAACACTGTCTTGTATCTGAATCTATAGTAGTTCTATATTTTTCTCTAAATCGATTCGAAACATTCCCGAATAACATCAATGACACATATCACTGTTCCAGGCTATTTTCGAACGATAAAACTTGAATCATGATTTTGATTCCGAACAATAAATTGTCCTTAACCGAAATTCATCAAGTATGAACAAATGTTCATTAAGCTTAATCATTATATTTCGAGAACTAATTATCATGATAAACTTGACTCGAAATTCTTGTTTATGCATAATAGTCTAATTAGTTATGCGACGTCGTCTCAATGATAGAAAAGTAAATATAACTTGAGAAATAGGTGGTTCTGAAAAAGTGGGGGGTCTAACAACCACACCTAATATTTCGTTTGGCAATCTGAATAGACAAACTCCAATATACTTTCAAGAGAATCAACTAGACAGTTAGACTCAATCTAGAGAAAAGTATATCTCTCTCAATTCAATCTGCAATCAGCAAATTGGAATTTGCGAGCCTGATTGAATATAAGAGAAATAACTTGAACGGTACCAAAGACCAATGTTAGAGGATTAATCAATTTCAATCACAATTATATAACAAAATATAAAGCGGAAAAGAAATAAAACATATACCAGAAGTTTTGTTAACGAGGAAAACTGAAATGCAGAAAAACCCCGGGACCTAGTCCAGATTTGAACACCACACTGTATAAAGCTGCTACAGATACTAGCCTACTACCAATGAACTTCGGACTGTACTGTAGTTGAACCCTAATCAATCTCACACTGATTCAAGGTACAGTTGCGCTCCTTATGTCTCTGATCCCAAAAGGATACTACGCACTTGATTCCCTTAGCTGATCTCACCCACAACTAAGAGTTGCTACGACCCAAAGTCGAAGACTTGATAAACAAATCTGTCTCACACAGAAAAGTCTATAGGAATAGATAAATCTGTCACCCACAGAAATACCTATAAGTTTTGTTACGTCTTTTGATAAATCAAGGTGAACAGGAACCAATTGATATACCGGACTTATATTCCCGAAGAACAGCCTAGAAATATCAATCACCTCACAATAATCTTAATCGTATGGTAGCGAAACAAGATATTGTGGAATCACAAACGATGAGACGAAGATGTTTGTGACTACTTTTTATCTTGCCTATCAGATATTAAATCTCGAGCCAATCTTAAAGAAGATAGTACTCAAACACGATAGAAAAACCAAGATCAGGTCACGTAACTACAGAGAAAATAGTTGGGTCTGGCTTCACAATCCCAATGAAGTCTTTAAGTTGTAAACCTACAGGGTTTCGTGAAAAACCTAAGGTTAAAGGAGAATCGACTCTAGCTTATACAACTAGTATCACACAGGAGGTGTGGGGATTAGTTTTCCCAGTTGCTAGAGTTTTCCTTTATATAGTTTTCAAATCAGGGTTTGCAATCTAAGTTACCTTTGTAACAAAGCATTCAATATCCACCATTAGATGAAAAACTGATTAGATTCAAGCTAATATCTTTTAACCGTTAGATCGAACTTAGCTTGTTATACACAAATGAAATGTACCCTCATTTAGGTTTAGTAACCGTACCTAAACGTGTACACCATGTTGGCTCAACCGTAGTTAACCGAGGTTAGCTATGTGAACACTCTCATATCAACCTTATTCATCTTAACCATAACTAGTTCAAATGACTCAAATGAAACTAGTTAAAGAGTTGTTCAATTGCTATATTCTCATAGAAGTATACAAGAACACAATTGAAGCATAATCGGTTTGATTCACTCGAATCAATTCATGAACATTATAGCCACGGTTTGCAAAGAATGCATTCCTTAATATATAAATGTATTAGTTCATGAGCCAACCGATTTTAAAACTTTAACCACTCAAGTATGCAAATGGGTACGCATACTTAAGTAGCCGGTATGATTTTTGGTTCGCCAGTATGCAAACGGGTACGCATACTTAGTACACTTCCAAATCCCAGCAGAAATTCCCGGACCTATACCTTACGCAAGTATGCGTACCGGTATGTGTACCTGGTACACGGAATTTCACAACTACAAGTACACATACGGGTATGCATACTTTAGTTCCGGTCAAGGATCACATACATGCAAGAATGCACACTATGTTTATAATCCAATGATGGTGAAGTATTCTAAACTCTTATTTCAATCATTGAAACTTTCTTAGAGGATGATAATAGCCGTTTTCACACACTATTAACATCAAAGCAATTTTCAAGTTATTGAAATAATCATAACGAAACATTCCAAGTCTACACCAAATGATTGTATCACACAAACCATGTAAAATGTTACTCGGCGATTTTCACATGATCATCTTTTGACCTTCGTCAAGAATATAAGATGAACTTGGTTGAAGCGAAAGCTTACCAACACATATTCCGAGAAATATGTAAGGGAGTTAATCTCAGCTCGAAATCTCAAATGTGTATAATCGAAAACCATATACGACTTTTGTCTCAATATAGGAGATAGAGTAGAAATAGACTTTCCAAGTGATAGATGAGTTTTAGTCTTCACATAACTTTTGTTGATGAAGTTCCACAAGCTCGCCTTAGTAGTTCTTCGTCTTCAATTGATGAACGTCGTGAAGTCTAATGCTCAACTACACAATTTATCCTAGTCCGAGACATTACTATAAGTATCCTAGAAATCAAGACTTACAGTTTTGATCACTGACAAACAAGCTTGAGATAGCAACGCTTGCGAGTTCGACCGAGCTGTGCTCTAACAATCTCCCCCTTTGTCAATTTTAGTGACAAAACTATCAATACATATGGATTACAAAATAAATAAACTTTGTAGCTTCTCATCCAACTGCTTGATCTCCTTAGTTCTTCAACATTACTCGAAATCTTTGTCACTTCCAAGTACTCCAATGATTCCAAATGTGTTCAATTCCGCATCATTGTTGTTGAAGATCCGTAGCTATAACAATGCGAAAACAGTTGCTCTCAATCATTGTTATACAATGTCATAGTATCATTATACAGTATCAAAGTCCAATTGTATCACAACTTTGACAACAATACTATGGTGATATGCATCACTCCCCCTTAGTCATATTTCATCTCCTTACATAATGATTCGTAAACCATATGTATTTGTAGTGTGAACTACACATTAATTCTCCCCCTTTTTGTCAATATAAATTGGCAAAGGTACGAAAACTAGTGGGATCCTCATGAAATTTTCATAGAGATACTTCATGACCAAAAGAGAACAACATACCAACTTGTTTAGATGCCATCTAATAGCTTAAACTAAATGCATTCATCAAGGAGTTTATAAAGATACAAGACAACCCCTACAATATTCCACAGCCGCACTCCCCACAAAGATTTGGCAATTAAGCACAAGTTCAATTAAGAACTCTCCCCCATAAAATGTTATTCCCTAAAGAACAACAAGAGCGACCTTACTTTTACATGAAAAGAAGGATTTCTTTGGACATTAACAAATCACGTAAGAATATGAATTTGTATCCAAAAATCTCAATTGAATTAACCACAAGGAAAATGATCAATTCAATTGGTCATGCTCAACATAAGAGAACTTACGGAGCAACACAGTATATGCACAAAGATGTGGATCAGGGAAAAACCAATACTGCGGAATAATCAAAGATTCATTCTATTTTTCATCACTATTTGCCCAATGACATATAATAGACTTAATCTTTGTAAACAAAAGTTCATCCTTTCTTTCATCAATATTTGCATAATGACATAAAAAGCTTAACTTTTGTAGTCAAAAGTTCATTCTATCTTTTATCAATACTTTCATACCGACATATAATAGAGATAACTTTTGAACAAGTATGGGACAGTCAAGGTTCACGGACGTAAACAACATATCCCATAAAAATTTGCAATATATAAAACCATAAAGATTAATACTGCAAAAATCATCTTCCAAATAAACTTTAGAATTTAAACAAATAAATCTACAAAACATTGAAAGATGAAAACATTGGCAATAACTATGTGTATTCACAATAATGGCTATTCCAAACCCTAGTTATCCTTCTTAAAAACACAAGAATAAATTCTCATAAGAAGTTTACTAGACATAAATAAATAAAAAAATCCTGAAAAAAAATCTAAGACCAACACACGTTAAAATCAGAGATTGTGTTCTTCACGGGTTTCTAGACCTTCAAGCTTGTGACTGACAGCATCAGTAGCTTCTTTGGAGAAGATATCCTCTTTGAGAAGATCCTTAACATGTGACTTCATGAGAACAAGGTCAGAGTTAACCTTTTTCAACTCAGTTTGTAACACATCAAGATCCTTCTTAGAGTTTTCAAGCTTCAGTTTAGCTTTCCCGAGATCATTGAGAAAACCATGAACCACTTCCGCAGAAACCATCTCGGCATTTTCTCGATCTTGATGAGAATATGCATAAAAGCAGGATGCACCAGGAAGAAGGTTGTCATCTTTAACAATGGTTCTTTTCTTTTTTACTTCGAATTCAAAGTAAATAGCTTTATCAACAAAAATTTTCGGCAAATCCCAAGAACAAGGAGAAGAAGCCATCCTCTAATCAAAAACAAAACCTAAAGTATGCGAGCTTAGGCAACCGGTTTTGGTATTTTAAGTGATTTCTCAGGAAGACAAATTTTAGGGTTTCCAGATATAGTCCGTGATAAGTAATATAGGTACCCGCGCGGACACATACTTGACCCATAGCTGGAAAATATCCAAATAGCGAAAAACAAGAAACAAGACATTGTTTATACACCAATGTTTTTGCTACGCGAATATTTCACAATTCTAACTCAATAAATTTTACATTCTCACCATAGAAAAATTTAGAGCATAAGAGTAGCATTTTGACAAACCAAAATTACAAGAAAAAATAAAAACCTTTGTCAACAAAAAAAAAAAAAAAATACTTATGCAAACATGTTTATAAAGATAATCCGGTTAGGAACGATAAGAAAATAGCCAGAGAATAAGGAAACACTTTGCCATCAAGTATACCTGACCATATCTCACCCAACCAGGATTTTTGTGTGTGAGATTTCAACCTTGTGATTAATTAGCACAAGTATGAGCCTTGAGCTCATCAAATGAATGTTGTTTTCGGTTAAACCTCTTTCTCCTGATCTTTGGAGGAAAACCGTTATGATGAGAAAAGTTATCATAAAATTTACTATCATCAAAATAAGACGCATAGTTTTTGTTCTTACCTGAAGAAATTTGACAAGAGGGAATTGACAGCCTGTTAATAAACTCTCTATAACCTTCAATTATCATTTTAAGGTTGTGATAAGCACGTAAGTGTGACACATTTTCACCCATAACTACATTATCTAGGACTCATTTTATTTCTAATAAAGTTGTTTTAAGTCTTTTCTAGGGAATAAGCTCTTGCGACAAAATTGGCTCGAAAAGTGGTGTTTTACACCCCAGGATTAAGTACTAAAGGCACCCCAAGGGAATGTGTTATTCGGACTCCAGCAACGGATAAGGGGCGACCATGGATAAGGGGTGACTTTCTTCTTCTTCATTTGAATTTCTGGTTTTGGCGGGAAAACGTTTCTCTTCACTGGCAGAATTTCGATCGGATTTTGGAGGGGTTAGAGGTAGACTCAATCGCTGAAACTTCATGGGTAGATGTGATATGACCATAGAAAGCTGGTATGGGTGTTGGTTTTGATCAGAATTGGTTGAATTGTGTCATGGAGCAAAACAGGGGAGTACGTGCAAAGGGAGAAGATATTCACGCGTCTGCTGTTGCTAGAGTGTGCTGGGAGAGTTTGGAATGTGCTGGGAGAATGCTATAGGCGTGTAAGAGTTAAACAAGGAGAGTTTTCAGCTGTAAAACGTGTAAGGAGCTAAAACAGGAAAGAAAATATCCGAAAATATTTTATTTCACTGCCGAGAATTTGTGAAGTTATGGAGGAGATTCAATGCATA